>OZ010582.1:111564145-111814145 GCA_963932145.1 Acanthosepion lycidas | reverse complement strand
ATACAAGAATATATCTGTCTATATTTCTGAGTTGAAGTATTATGTACACTATTCACATTATTCGGACTATTGTCCTCATCTTTGTCGCCATATTTTTTTACAACGTTTCGGTCCTCAAGGACACATGGCACAGTGGATATAGGCGTTAGTGACAGAATCCAAAGAGTGTGTGTTCAATACCCGATTAAGGCAGTGGAGAACTTGGGAATTAACAGGAGATAACTGATTACTGACATCCATTGACCATGACACGGGGAACCCCATTGAGCGAAATAAAGAGTTCAGTTCGACATCCCAACCACCTGAAGAAGGCCGGGTCGCACAACGGCCGAAACGTTGTAATAAATTTGGCGACAAAGATGAGGACAATAGTCCGAATAATATAAATAGAATACAAGAATAGACAAGACTGGATTAGGAAGATAATCGACTGGGAACCGTGCAAGTCATTATAGTTTTGGACCATACAGACAAATGTTATATTCACTGACCAGAATATGTTCTAGCGTATTTGTTAGATCTGTTGGGATTTTGAGATTAAAAATGATGAAATAAGACCGGAATTATTACGAAAGAAAAAAAAAACTTTGTTTGTTCCCGCAGACCTTAAAGTAAATCTAAATGTGAAAGGATGAAAAATTATCTTTTTTTTTCCAAGGAGCTGAGAAAATTGCGGGACATGTCGTTCCAGTTACTAACGGAGCACCAGGAACGGACCTGAATAACATAAGAAAATACTAGAAGATGAGGAAATAAAGCCAAGAGTCGGGAGTACTTGGACGACATCATCACTGAAAAAAAAAAACATTTAGAAGTGTGCTGAAATATTGAGGCGACTTGTCCCTTAAACTTTTGTGTAGCTCATCACTTGCTATTTATATAAAAAAAGAGAATAATAATAATAACAATAATAATAATAATAATAATAATAATAATAATAATAAAATGCCTTCTCGTGGATATAGTAGTACTATGAATTTTAATCTCAAAATCTCAACAGATTTAACACAAATATATCTTGTTGCAGGCCGGTGTACGCGTTGTGAGATGAACACGTGTGTCTCCTGAAACGCCCGCGACAAACATAGAAGACTCGGGATGAGTCCACGTAAAGAAACAACAAGAACCAATATATATGTACAAATGATAACGTATTAACAACAAAAGGGTTACAAGTGACAAACAGAATAATGTGTGTAACAAATGAATGTGGAAACTTTCTGTTCCAAAGTATGTGACTGAAGTGTGTGAATGTATGTGCGTGCGTATGTGTGTATGTATGTATTGTTCATGCATTTCCCACAAAGGGAAACGCGATCTTCCGCGAGAGATTAACATTGTTATCATATAAGTGGAAAAGTAAGAAAAGAGTGATAAAATTTTTATATTATATATATATATATATATATATATATATATATATATATATATATATATATATATATATATATATATATAGTTGGAGAGCGTCCCTTAGGAATAGTTTCGGAAATTAGGAAAAAATAACCCGTCAATCTGTTAAATTGGTTGATTTGTTTTTGGGCCGGCTTAGCAACATTTTACAGATAATTTTAAAGCCATAAAATATTTAGATCGTAAGATATTATTATTATTATTATTATTATTATTATTATTATTATTATTTTAGTGACAATAATTAAGCCATAGTTGGTGGGAGTGGGGGGGATTGAAACTCAGATTTCCAATTTCTAACCGTTATCCGTTACACCATCCGAACATCCAAGCTTACGGAATCTGATATTCCCAAGCGATCACCCATCTAGGTACTGAATATAGGGCCTTAGGCTAGACATTACTTTGGTGATTGTACGGGAATCGGTGTTTCAACGTGATTTGACCGTAAGCATCTGTTAAAAAATGACAAAATAATAATAAATGTGGACAAAAGAGACATCATAGTGTCTGGAAGCCCCTGTTTTTTACAAGGTATTTAAAAAATGCACTGTGAGGGAACTGTTCATCTACTTGTGAGCGTGAAGAAAATTTACGCACAGTGTACACATAAAAGTATCATTTATTTTAAGCATTAGAATTTATGCAAACTGAATGTCTGTATTTGCGACTTCGCTTTAACTCAGGACTCTTAATAACTTGCTAAGAGATTGTATAGTGTTAAACTACAGAAAGCAAGAGAAAAATAAAACTTAAAAGTAATAGCAACAACAACTTTGCTTAAATTGAAAAATGATTTATGTCAAAGAATATATATATAGGGTGACCCTAAAAAACGGGAACTTTTAACAATCCAATAAAACCAAGAGTGATGGAAGAAAAATATTTTATTCATAGTAATTGAAACATGAAAACATGCCATTTAAGAAACAATGATGGAATTTTCATTTTTTTAAAAATTACGTCCTGTAGATGGCGTCCTCTTGTACGAATGCATTCTTGAAATCTGCTGTTGAGATTCCTCACTGACGGCTGCAACATCTCAGCTGGGATATTGTAAATTTCATCTTGAATTCTAAATGGTGAAATGTCTACTTGCTCAAGGTCACCGTCTCGCAGTGTTGCCACTTGCTCATGTTATCATTGATTTATGTTGAGTTTATGGAAATGAAAGACAGGGGAAAAAAAGTCCGAATGACAGAAAGAACCGGATATATTCATACTTAACTTATGAAACGAGAGTTGGAGAATGTGTGTATAAGTAAATCAAATTATTTGCAAGTCACAAGACGACGCAAAGAAAGTGAGGCTCTTTTCTGGTTAATTCACCCCAGATAATGTAAAGTTACTTATCAGAATATTAACTCACCAAGAAATTATAAATCAAAGTTTGTTTCTTTACTAAATTTTTGGTACTCTTGGAATTATAAATCTTAAAATGAAAAATTACCAAAATTTCATAAGTGTGGATGATATTTTTGAAGCATTTACTAGGAATTTTTTACAATTAAAAAAACAAAACAAAAAAAAACAGACCAAGAACAAAAAAAAAAGTTTTTGACTTGTTTATCAGGGTTAGCGCTAATATAGACCCCCCCCCCCAACACACACACTTAGAAATAGCGAACACAAGTCGCCCACAGTTGGGGAAATCGCAAAGTTCAACCAAACATAGTGCAATAGAAGGGCCTCGCACTGGGAGAATTTTGCGTGATTTTTAGTAAATATAAATTCTTTATATTTTGGGATGAATTAACAGAAAAGATACAAAAGTGAATTGTTCAATGATTCTATTGAACATTTCATCGGCTGTTCTGAAAACTAACCCATTCAAATGAAGAATGCCAGTGTTGTGCTCCCAATAAACCATAAAAATATTTTTAAATGTCGTGACTTCTACGAATACGAGTTTATGTCATTTCACAGCCGCAGTCCCGTCCCAGATTATAACTTTCTTTGGAATAAATAAATAAATCATAAAACGCTAAAAATGTATTTTTAGATTTCTTTTTGTAGTGTGTGTAAATATTAATTTCAATGCATCTCTGCAAAGAAGACAGAGTTATCTCCCTCGTACTGAAGACATCAGGTGGCAGTACTTTTGTTATGAACAATAACGAACTATTTGAAAGTATCTATGAAGTGGGAGGGGTGATAAAACCGGTTCCGTGGAAGATCTAATTACAATAACAACTGAATTTTTTTTAATGAATATGTCGGAGTTAGCTCCTCCTTAATTCCCAAATTGTCACTATGGGTTCTCTCTCCCCATACTATAAATACTGGGCGACTCCTTGCCTCGTTTTCTTTTTTCTTTCTGGCCTCGTGCCGCATCCCACCTCACGTGGAGGTGAGGCAAATCCTCTTTTTCATTTCGGCGACTACAATGTTTCCCACTTATGGGAAGACGCTATGAACATTATGCACACATACACGTACGTACGAACATTCACCAAAGAACAAATACAAATGTTTTTACACACATACACAGAAATGTTATTGTCCATTGTAAAATTGTTTTGTTTAATACATATGTTTATATATATATATATATATATATATATATATATATCTGTCTTGTTTGTCTTTTTTATCTTCAGTTATATTCAAGTCCAGCCATGTTTTTGTAGTTGGACCTTTTACTATTCTACCAGGAGTTACACACGTGTTTTTAATACAACACGCAAACCACCCGGTCCTCTGCAAATACACCCAATGGAAGGTGATAATGACACTAAGACGCAAATGGTTTCTGAGAGTGAAGGAGAACTTTAGAAGGAACCTGAGACCTATGTTTAAAAGACCGTAGAGCAGCGTGAACTTGACGATAAGAGAAACTATCTACTCTTACTGTGGAATATATATATATATATATATATATATATATATATATATATATATATGTATATGTATATGTATGTATATTAAAAATAAAAAAATATCACGCTGTTGAAATTTGTCTTTATTTTCTTACATTTTATTTTCCTGAAAGTTATTTTTCCTAATCTTTGCTTATTCTTAACTGCAAGGGTGTGGGTAATAATCAGAGGTTGTAATTTATCTCAATATGAAATAAACGGAGGAAGGATCTTAATAAAAAGGTGGGGGGGCAGAAAATTATTTAAAGGGTCAAAACATGAAATTAAATGTATTCTAATAAGCTCGGGGAGACGGTCGGAAAACTCACCCCCTCCCTAAAAAATAAATAGAACAAGTGGCCTCTCCCCGTATATTGTGAACTAAACAGTTATTATTAATTTTTTAGTTTTAGTTTTTTACACAGATTCATCAACAAGTCATGTGAAAGCTAATATATTTAGCCAAAACGAGGGTTGCATGTGGTACAAGGCCGGGTTTAACGTGGGTTCTCCGAGCCCGTAGGCTCGGCCAAAAATATTCCCTTTTTGAACCCGCATAAACGGGTTCAGGGGCAGTCTACCTCCCTGAACGAGACTCTTCCCTTCGGCGGAGCCTCGTCCGGGTTCCTCTCTGCCCGAAGGCAGAGAGTTCGACTGTTTAGCTGAAACAGGTCGCAGCTAGTCGTCATGTGAAAGCTAAGGACATGTGCAGAATTAAAAAATAAAATTTATTGAAATTTGATTCTAGTTCAGAACATACAAAATTTGCATGACGCATCAACCAAAGCCTGATTTTCAAACGTGGAATAAGACAGCATCACCGACACAAGCAAGGAGGGTAGCACATTATGATACCATTGTTAGCAAGGGTAGTGAGTTCGATCCTAACTGAGTTCATTATATTTGTGGCTGTGTGCCGAGACTAAACAACATCTGCAACAGGAATAATATGAAAATTATTTCTTTTCTAAAATAAAAATCAGAATGTCAATGAGTATAGAAGAAAAACTCAAGGAAAGCACAATGGTAAAAATAAAGTAAAATGCTTTAGTATTGTTAGTATAAGTAAATCAAACAGTTAATTAAAAAAACTGAAAATGGGAACATGTTCACTGCTACATTTGATCTTTATATAATAATAAAGGGGAAAAAAAGCTAATAACTGGTTTTATCCTCGATACATATTTAGTGATAGACGGAACCACCATAGCCTCTTATTTTGTTCACGATATGACGTGCGAGACGTATAATGGTTATCGGCACGGAAAGTGGAACCAGCGTTCACTTTTGCACTACTGCCCTTGGAAAAGACGTGAATCTCTTTCTTGTCCCCCATCTATGGGTTAAATAGCAGAATAGAGAGTCTAAGAGAAGTAAAACTGAATTCCGAACCGCGGAGAAGGCAACCGGAAACCACTCCAATGTCTTTCTCAAGAATGCATGGCATTTCACAAATAATAATAAAAAAAAGAATTTGAAGAGAAGTGATCGCCCACGTCCTAAAGGGACACGGCGTTAAAAAACAAGACAAAAACAACAGCAACAGTGATTATACCTAATTAAAAGAAACACATTGTGAATGTATAAAATAACATTACAGCAATAAAAAATTCTGATATTCCTCGCCTTGTTTTATTTTGCTAAAAATAAATAAACTATAAATAAAAGAGTAAAATTTGGTCACCAGAAATTCAGTGGCTGAAAGGTTAAAAGTCTGTTCATCGAAGGAAAGTAAAATAAAATATTTAACCACTTTTAAGAATATTGCTTAAATAATTTACAAATCACAATATTCTTGTTCCACAAAAATCTCTTAAGAAATATTTTATTCATCAAACTCATCTTTATTTATTCATTTGAATTAATGGAAATCCTTGTTACTCATTGCGTTTTAGAAAATGTTTTAGCAAAGGAAAAAAATACAATAAATTAAAAAAAAGTAAAAGAATCTTGAATCATTTTTCCACGCACAAAAATAATGAACAGTAAAAGATACAAATTGGAACAATTGGAATCAATGATTGTGACAAAATAAAATAAAAATGGGCTTTTTCGGTTACTTTTATATTTCTTGTATGTAAAATAACGGAACTGTCATGTATAAAAAATAATCTAAAAAACAAACCGACACATACACGCAGATGACTGTTTTTTTGGCTCGTATCGTAATCGACACATACGAAAGAATTTAATAGAAAATAAATTCAAAATCATTAATCACATCATTTTAAATTTTCAGTTCTTTTCCGGAGATTTGAGTTCGTAAGCAGATTTGAATTTTTCGTGCGTTTGAAAATTATCGTCCAATGAATTTTATTTATTTTTTTTTTTTCAAAGATCGAATAGTAACATTTAAGCATTGTTCTCTTTCCTCAAATCTGAATTAACAAAACCGTAGAAAACGGACTGATCATGGCTTTATAATATCAACTGGGGGGTTGTTTTTTTTTACTTTTTTTTCTTTCTTTTTTTTTTTCATCCCAGACTATTCCAGTATAAAAATCAATCGTTATTAGGAAAGAAATGCGTTCGCTTTTGTTTCCCGTTGGTAACAAAACTTCATTAAAAATTTTAAACACCCTAAAAAACGAACATGACTTTTTAGTTTTGCACTTTTAAATTCATTTTCCACATTAAAAAAGAAAAAAAACAAACGTTTCCACAATTTTAAGACCGTTTTCTTCCACTTTTGAGACATAAATTATTTTTAAAATATAAAATTTAGACACCTTTCATAAAAGTAAAATAAAGGAAAAGAAAAACGAGCATAAATATCCCCCACAGTGTCAATAGAATTCTTTCGTTCTTTACCAAAAAGAATAGCGTCCACATTAGTAATACAAAGTTTAGTTTGGTGAGATAAGAAGAATCTCCTTAAAATGGCTTCCAGTCAATGATAAAGAAAAACGTATGCAGAAAATAGACTGATTTAAAAATAAGTTTAATTTGGTTTAGTTATATGAAGTTATTTCTGCGTGTGTTTAAAAACATTTACATATAATAAACTGCTTTCAAAAATAACGTTTGAAATCAGTAAATACGCGCGATGACTAAATTATTCATGATTAGGAAGCTATGTCGCTAAATAAATGGCGTCTTTTGGGCACATCGACGTGGTTTAATGGTTAGAAAACTTGTCTCCTTAGATCAATTACAACTGAGTAGAGCGGTCGATCCTCACAGAGTTCCATACTTCGGCATTGTGCCACAACTACGCTTAGTAAATCACTATAAAAGACGTCATTTTTCGTTGAATACAAAATTTGATAGTTGCTTTCCTCACTGTTTCCTGATTGTTCTCATAAAAAGCAAAACTATTTTATCGCAGATCTTGTTATTTCGTCTCATCCACTCATACATTTTTCTGCGTATCGTACATTGCATTTGAAATGGTTTCATTGTTTTGTTTTTTTTTTTCTTTTTTTTAGAATCGAGATTGATTGGGGTATATGTTTTCACCATCACAAGCAACACAATGAGTGTGTATCTGACTAGTATCATTTTAATGACTAGAGCTTGTCTGGGTCAATGAAGCATTGCTGGCGTCCGTTTGCTTAGAATTTAACATGCTTTCCATTTCAATATTGTTATTATTGGGGTTAGAATTGCCGCATTCATGAAGCGACAAGTCTGAAGGTATCTCAGTCATACATTGTCTTTCTTCAGGTGTTAATTCCTTTATGCGATCCGTTGTCACAGAACTGTAATAGTTCTCATTGTCAACCAGGACTGTTTGGTTGAAAGTATCTCTGATTTCTGAATAAATGTTTTCTTCGTCTTCATCAGGAATCTTATCGGCCATATTTAGATGTCCTCCATTGATGTAGATGTCCGAAGAGCTTTTATCATTTTGAGTTTTGTTTAAACATTTCTGGTCTTTACAGCCAACACCGACTTGGACATTTTGATTTGTGTAAGTGACAGGATCTGGTGCCATGTACAGACTATTAGAATAGTGACGTGATCCCTCTAAACTGTCAAGCCGATATCTGGAAGAGAAAAGAAATAAGATTGTAGATGAGGATTCAATTTGAAACATATACACGTCATCGAGGATAGTACAGGAAAGCATGAAGAAAGGGCTAACCATTAACTGTAAGAAGATAGAATCCATAATTGTCAGCCAAAAAGACTACCCATATTTCTAGCTACGTATTGAGCTCGTCAAAATCAGACAGATACAGAAATCTATCTAGATAGTGTAGTAGCTGACGACTGAAAGTGTGGTTAAGAAATCTGAAAGCACGTAGTGATAGCAAAAGATGCCTTTCAGAAACTAAGCAAAATATTGAGTAATTGGAACATGTCCTTTGAGACTGCTTTGTAACATCTAATCTCCTATATGGTAATGAATGTTGTGCAATTTCCTCACAAATAGTGAAGAGACTTCAAGCAACAGAGAAAAAGATCTTCTGACGAATGCTACAAGGACACTGCTGTTAATATTTAGAGATATTTTAGAGAAGTAACGAGAAAAGAGGGTTTGGAAAATTTAGCACTCGTAGAGCACACTGAAGGTAAGAGAAACAAAGAGGAAACAGCAAGTGATCTGCTTGACGAGTTTAAATGTATGTATGGCAGAACAAGGACCACAAGAAAAGGAATAAAGAGGAAAGAGTTATTTAGAAGAACAAAAGACAGAAACTTGTGGTCCACCGTCGTTCTTAAATAAAAGGCACGTAAAAAAGAAGAAGAATACATCATCAAATGATAAAAGAAAGAAAGCATTGTAAAATATTTAAAAAAGAACTGTCATTATTAAATTATTTGTGACATGCAAGGGATTTAAAAATTATTTGTCTGCAGCATGATAAGCCATTATTTTTGTTGAAAGAAAGAATGTAAATTTGAACTGATTACACTTTAGCAGCAAAAGTGCCATTGTTGAAAGGAAAGCAGAATCATTTGTGCCATTTGCTACGGGTATGATTTTAGGTGAAACTGTCATTTTAGTTTATTTTGTGTTAAATTTTAAAGAAGGCGTTTCAAAAACTGACAGCAACATGCAAACGCTCAAACATCTAAGAAGCATTTTTTTTACCATTCTAGAGGTCATGAAATCATTCTGACAGAATTCTCCCTTTTTGTGAAAGCAATTTTTAAAATTATCACTTAGCAGGTTGAAGAGAGAAATCATCAGTAGCAATATCATTTGAAAGCAGGTACGATGGGCAATTTTAAGGGATTTTTGCTTACGACTTAATTTAGGAACACTGTAACCAAATGATATAAATAAAATGTTCTGAAGAAATAATATTGGTAGAAACAAACAAGACATAATGTAAATAAAAGCAATTTAGATGAATGCGTTCAAAGGGTCTAGCGTAACCAGAAGACATAATATTGAGAACTTATTCGGGTTGAAAGTTTTTAAAATCCTATCTCGAATTTTTATTGTTAACATTGTTTTTCAATTATTCTTTTTTTTTTATCTTGGGTGCTTTATACTGAACCATATTTTCATTTTCCAGTACAATCCTCCCCACATATATATATATATATATATATATATATATATATATATATATATATATGTATGTATGTGTGTGTGTGTGTGTGTGTGTGTGTGTGTGTGTGTGTGAGAGAGAGAGATCTTCAGTGTGGGTAGACGTACGATTGCTTCAAACCGAGATCGAAACCCGACCGATTTAACATCAGAGATTGTACCTGTCGGCTATTGTCGCACGGCAGAGAGAAAGGGAAATTTTAACGTTTTTTCTATACGAAATACGATAGTGGCCTGGAGAACTTAATTCGTACTTGAAGAGTAATGCATTAATACTAGTAGGAGCCGGTGTTTTTACCACACACACACACACACACACATATATATATATATATATATATATATATATATATATATATATATATATATGTGTGTGTGTGTGTTTGAGTGGGAGAAAGAGAGAGAGATCATAAGGCTCAACACTACATGGTCACTGTCAATTTCATGACTCAGCGATTTTCAAAAGATGATTAAACTGACAGCCATCATGCAACCACGTTGTTTATATCTATAAACACTACCAGCATTATTGACAACTCTTTTACAACATCTCTCTCTTTATATATATATATATATATATATATATATATATATATATATATATATATGGTGACAATGAAGTTACTTACAAGAACAATTAAGACAAAGCAATTAACAATCCAGAAATTTATTATTAAACTGTTTCTAGTTAATAATAAAATGCTATTGTAAACAACAATAAATTAATTACCGATACTCTTCGAACTGAAAGCCACATGCTTCAATGCTTTGCTTTTTATCATAAGTAAATGTATAATGAATTTATTGCCACCCTCTGTATGTGTGCGTGTGTGTATACTGGCAGGCATATCCAGCTGGTCGAACAGAAATAGCGTTCAATTAGAATAGAGCAAAAACAGCATCATGTTTACATGTAACAGATTCTATCTTCTTCAATTATTTAAAAGTACTTTCATTAAAAAAACATTTTGAATTAATGCAGTTACTGATATAACAGAAGTAGCCTGTATTTATTCAATCGAAGTTAGCCGAGGACATGAAGGAGTAAAACAGGCAACATGAAGATCCACTTCAGACTACAATTATTTTTGGAGTTTTTGAAGTTCAATTTGTCAGTGTGCTACCAGTGATGTAAAAGAGGATACATTTATAAGGCAATTGTTAAATTTGATGAAAATTGGTTGAAAGATTAACGAAAAATAAGAAACAAACCAGTAAAAATCGCCATTTTTCTTTATTTACGCGGGTTTTCACTATATGAGTGGACTCAATCATCAAGTTAAATAACTGTTAAACAATCAACTTATTGTGGGCTACCATTGGGTGAAGTTTGTATTAGACTGCTTGAAAATTGAGGGAGTTTTTAGTTTAAAATTTGTGTTGAAATAGATTTTTCGCTAAACGCAGTGGCGTAGAAATAAAAATGATATATCGTTAAAGTCGTCATAATGTAAGTAAGCTACATACCGAATTTGAACGAAATAGGAAGAAAAAAGTTGAATTTATCGATTTCTGATCGGTTTTATCGATTATTGATTTTTTTTTTTAAATTATCGAATTTTTACGCTAAGAACCTATCTCTTACATTGTACAATGTATATGCCAAGTTTAGTCAAAATTAGTAGGATGGATCTCGAGTGAAAAGGTATCACACAGACAGACAGACAGACATCCACTGTTTTAGTGGGCATTTAATTCAACAGCCAAGTCATGGATTGACGATTACGTTTAAGCATGAAACAATCTGTCGCCGATCGGCCTTGACTTCAATGTTCACTTGCATATTTACATGCGCTCTATCCCTTAATATTGAGTACTTTAACCCATAAATATAGCATATCTTAAAACTATATATATATATATATATATATATATATATATAGTTCACTGCTTCTGGCAAGCATAATTTCTTCTCCTGATGATGGCCATGTTGGCCGAAACTAGTCGAGGAATCTAAGTGAAATAATAATAAAAACGAAAGAATATTAATATACAGCCCAGTGTGTCTGAAGATTTTAATTTTTTAATATTCTTTATTGTTCATCATTATATATATATATATATATATATATATATATATATATATATGTGTGTGTGTGTGTGTGTGTGTGTGTGTGTGTTTAGTAGCTTATAGATAGGTCGATAGATATTGAATATGACACTTCTGTCCCGCAAAAGACTTATAGACATGACTATATTGGATACAGGGTTGTAGGTTATGAGACAAGGCTATTGGTCTTAATGCAGATTGTTTAGTCATTGCTCTTGTTTCTCTTAGATGTGATGTCTATATTCAAATGTTTTAATGTTATTGTGACAACATACTCTTCACTCTTTTTGTTATGGTTAGTTGCTCGTGTTGAGGAATCGGAGAGCCGAGTTTGTATTCCGGTCGAGTTCATTAGATTCAATCACGGGCTAATACCCTAGCTATGGATAAATACTAGGACAGACTGGGTTCTATAGACTTGGGTGGCAACCAGTCTAGGAGAAGGAAAACTCTGAATTAAAAACCAGCCTTGAGAGGGTTGGGTCCCATCAGTCTATTTTGCCCAAGTCACACCATTTCTACTTCGGTTGCAAGTACATGTGTTACCCCTACGGCCTTAATGGGTTACGGGACTAGTGATCGTTATATATATTAGTAATACACGGTTCAAAAAAAAAAAAAAAAAAAAAAAAAAAAAAAAGCTCGGATAGCACAACTTGTAGATATGTCAAAACAAATCGTTACCCGAGAAAAATATTGGAAAAAAAAAAAAAAAAAAGAAAGAACTAAAAACATTTGAACAGGGCGAAACAAATCGTCCCGTCCTTACGTCTTTAGTACCAAGAAGAAAAAAACAAGCGAGTGGTAAAGCTAAAACGTAGAGTGCTCAATACGCAAAGTAGAGTGGGAATAAATAAAATAAATCCTAAAGAGCCAGTAAAACCTAGTTAGGTTTCACCTAAACGGATGTTGAGGGTAAGCTTACCCTGAAGATCCGTTTAGGTGAAACCTAAGTAGGTTTTACTGGCTCTTTAGGATTTATTATATAAGTTATAATAGCCGTCATTGTTGTGCTTACCTTGATCCACGAGTCGCTAACATCATTTTCGCAGATGGTACTTGAAGTTTACAACCGTTTTCCATACTAATGTAAGAGTTTTCCTCTTTCGGTGAAAAGTTTTGACAGTTCAGATCTGAAGTATAAATGAAAGTACATTAATTAATTTTTATTTCCTCTAAAAGAACCGACATTCTTTTAAGAACCGCAATGAAGTATTATTTCTTTTTTAAGTTTTTGTAATTGGAAAGTCATTACATTTAACAGTGTCAAAAAGTTCATTTCTGTGATAGTCTATAGCAATCGTTGCGTGGAGCACCGGTTGTAAATCAGCTGTGACGTAGTTATTTTCACAGACAAGTTACATGAGAAGGGAGTTCGATTTTCATCCAATCTCCAATTATTATGGCTTAGTGTCAGACTAAGTTAAACTTAGAAAATATCTATTTATCTGTTCAATTGATTTTATTGAAACTAAATAAAGAGTAAAATAATAGTGAATGTGGTCAAATAAAAAAACAGGTGTGTATGTAGACTAGTGCCTCATAGTTTCGGCCTTGTGCCACATTTAAGCTACGCTTAGAAAATCACCATACTCGATCACAGAAAAGACTTCGGGAATAAACTCTGTGGATAAGATCCAGAGCCGGAAGCCCTAAGTTAAGCCGACATTGCATACAAACACATTCTAGTAACTCCTTCGATGACGTTGGAGCCAAGCGGCATCGAATTTTGTCCTGACATTGGACCACATCGATAGTATAGACAGTGAAGATGTGCTACATGAATAACTTGTCTAAACTTTTACACGAACCGAACATCCATATTTTATATAGATGTGCGGAAAGCGAAATTGCCTTAGCATAAATTCTAGTCTGTTCTGTTTCCATTAATTCGCACTCATGCCCTTGGAAAAGGAATGAATGCATCTTCCTTCAGCTATAGAATAAATAGCAGGGCAAACTGGATTATTTCGCCTTAGCTGGCAGCCAGTTTAGAAGAAGAAAAACGCTGAATTCAAATGCGAGTACCGGTGTTTGGAGATTTCGTGGCGCATTGTACACCGTTTCTCTCTTAACAATTCTTCTGAAATGTGTGGCTGGTTCTACACAATCCTCCACTACTATAATCTATAATCAAATTATCTGTGTGGGTAGTCTATCGGTTTTAAACTGAACTGTTCGAATTTGACGAGAGACCAGATGCCATCCGTGATAAATATCTGAGTACTTCCAGATAGAACAAATATTACGCAAAGATGTTTTCGCAGATACATTTTGGTCATTACAAAAAAATATTTGTCCATCGAGGCATTTGCTGTCTCTAACAAAGACTACATTCCTGAGACGTTAAACTACATCCGCGTCCTGGGTAAGACGATAAACTACGTCCAGCAGCAAGGACTCTGATCAGGAGGTTTTGAGGAGCGTGGAACCACCTCTTAATTGCTGGTGTTCCCAGGTCCACCCTGACCCGGGGTGGTAGCACCTGTTAGAGTCCCAGCTATGGGTAACTAATTAACTATTACTAGCAATACCTTTTTGAAACAAATATTACCAGCAATACAATTTTGAAGGAAAAAATATTACGAGAAACAGATTTTTGACAAAACAAAATATTACCAGCAATAAAAAATTTTGTCGGCATAAAATAACCCATTGAGGTTGATATGCCGTAAAACAAAATAAACCAAACCAACAAAGACTAATTTCTTAAGGCTTTCTCATGTCTGTAATTCTTCTGTTGATTGATGTTTCCTAACAAAGTCGATTCAAATTTAAAGAAACGTAAAGAGATTTTTTTTTAGATCTATTTTCTGTATTTTGCTGTTAATTTCTTCTTTTGTCGTGTTATTTTCTGTTTTTTATACTTGAAAAGAACAATGGTAAAAAAAAAACAAAGAAACTAATTGATTCACCTTGTTGTGGTACAGAATATTCATTTGTTGATTTTGATGGAGGCAGCATGACATCTGGTGTGTATGGAATCTCACTAGAAAATTAGAGGAAAACATTACAATGCCCGGCAAAATAATTCCTTTGTTAGGTTTACATTTCCTTCTTAAACCTTCATTAGTATTGTGAGGCACTGTCACGGTAGGACATGTCGATTTCGGAATCGTGGTATTGCACTCAGTTTGAAAGTTTGGGTTTCACATGATAAATAATGACACAAAATCTTTTTTCTTTTTTCAAAATCCCGACCGTTTTTAATGATAAATGATTAAGTCCTTGTTCAAAATCGTAGCGGTGAAATTTCATTCCGGTGATTAATGAAAGCACGTCCTTACAAAATTTATAATTTAATGAAACTTTACAAATAATGTATAATATGTATAATGGGTAAGATGCATGGTACAACCAATCATTGTGCCATCAAATATGACTTCATTTGCTTCAAAGGGAAGTCATACTGAACAATTTAGCTACATTATGATGTAATATATTACAGTGCAGTAGTTTTAGTGCGATTTTAAATAAACAATGTAAATTTAAAACATTTTATCGTATAATTTGTGCCCATCAGTATTGTTATATATATTTTAATCTATTTTTGTTTTTATTAATTATGAGCTATCAAATAATCTAACAAATCTTCTACATTGAGTAGTCCGTTTGTAATCTTTTACAATTTTCTTTACACAGGTTTTACTTATCAAATACAGTAAAAAAAATGCATATTTTGTTTGTGGTGATACATTATTAGAATTCTGGTTTGAATATATTTTCCATTCAATGTGTCTAATACAAAACATATCAAATTTATTTGGATTTATTCTTGAAACATTCGAATTTTGAGGTCAGTTTGTAAGCAAAAATCTACGGAAATTAATTATTACTATGTTTCAGACGATTTTTAAATCTAAATGCTGAAGACTCTTTAAAAGCTATGAATCTCTTTTTTTTTGTGCCAGTACTTATCGCATAAAACTTCAGCTTTCACACTGAGTGCAACGTTGATTTTTCAAAAAGTAAAGAATCAACCCGTCCTATTGTCACAGTATTAATACCGTAGGGTTTTCCAATACCCTACTTAAAATATAGATATATCATTTAGTTTTTTAAATTTTATATTGAGGGCTCTTTTTGATTTTACAGGATAAATAATAAAATAAAATTTTATTTTGAATTAAAAGGCCAATAGTAAAAAATGAATTTGTAAGATTTAAAACTTAAAAATATGCAAAAATAGGCTTTGTTTTATTTTCAGTAAACAAATAAAATTGCTTTTAATTCATACAAATATTATAGCTAAAACCAGAATATCCTTACTTGACAAAGATCTCCAGAATTCTACTTAAATTATCCAAATGGGATTTGAAGGCTCTATCAGAATTTATTATCGGTAGGCGCGATCTTAACACTATAAGATATGCAGATGTCATTGTGTTGATATTAGGCACAGAAAGAAAACTTCAGGACTGAGACAAAGTAAGAAAGCGAGAAGAAAGGACTAACTATCGTCTGTAAGAAAAAATATGGATGTCAGAAAAAAAAGGATCAAGGTGAAAACAACGAATAGAAGGTGTCAACATCAAAAAAGTACAGAAATGTAAATATCTGGGAATTTTTTTTTTTTTTTGTAACAAAGGATGGAAAATGCGACAACGAAATCCGAACATGTAATGGAACAGGAAAAGGACATATTCCAAAAGCCAAGCAGAGTATCCAGGAAAATTGCGTTTGAAACAAAGTGCTGAACTGTTATGTAATATCAATTCTCTTATATGGCTGTGAAGGCTGGACAATCTCCTGACAGATGATGAGAAAACTGAAGGCAACAGAAATGTGGTTCTCCAGAAGGGTGATGAGTATAGCCCGTAAGCAAGAAGAAGTCTTAAGGAAAATGGAAACAAAAAAGGACACTTATACTTAGAATCAGAAAAAAAAAAACAACTGAAAATTTTGGACACTTAATAAGGAAAGAAGACTTAGAAAATTTGACACTTACATGACATAGCGATAACAAATGGGACCCGGGGATGGGACCGGGGATGGGACCGGGGAAGGCATCGAGCTACTTACCTGATGAGCTTGCGTGAATGGATGCCAAAACAGTGAAAATGCTTAGCAATGGATAAATGTTGCTAAAAGCAACGAGAGGAAATTATGGAGAGCCATGATCGCCCACATCCTGAAGGTACACAGCACATAGAAGAAGTTGACTAACGAGAAAAATTTGACTTTCTGCTTGTTAAATATCAACGAAAAGCATTTTGCGAGATGTTCAAACACCTCACGGCGCTGAGGGTTAAGAATTATCAAGTTTGCAGTGAAAGAACCGTGAGAAAATCAAACATTCATGTTTATTGTTTTATTCTTTCTTAAAAGCATGAGAAAATAAACGAAACATTACTTGAATATATTTACCTCGTGCATGCTGCCATTTTCTTCAGTCTTCTGCGGAGCACAATCACGACTAGAGTAATAACAGTGACCACAAACATGAAAGAGGCAACGAGTGCAATGATGAATGCTGACGGGTTGCTTTTAGTGATACGAAGCTCTTTGTTTTTGCCAATTAGTATCGATTCGCTTGTGTTCCCTTAAACAGAACATAGAGAGAATCAGTAAATATAAATTAAATTAATAATGACAATACTAAAAGCGGTGTCGGAGTTAGCTCCTCCTTAATTCCCTAAATGTTCACTAGGGGTCGCTCTTCCTATACTGGGCGACTTCTTGCCTCGTTCTATTTTGCATTTCTTCATGACAGCTAACACATCTACAACGTAAGCTCTGGCAGAAGATAGCGTCTTCCCATTTGTGGGAGACGCCGTGAATATTATACACACATACACGTATGTACGAACATTCACCAAAATACAAACTCTTTATGTTCACACACAAACACAAATGTTGATGTCTTTGTCACTTGAAAAATTGTTGTTTAATATATATATTTGTTGACATATATATATATATATATATATATATATATATAGGTCTTGTTTGTTTTCTTTATATCTTCGGTTGAACTCAACTTGAGTCCGCCATGTTCTTGTAGTTGGACCTTCTTCTAGCAGGGAATAAACAGCACGTGTTTATAGTCCAACAACTCGCAAACCCACCCGGTCCTCAACAGGGCTTTTATAACGTAGTTAAGAGAAAATTCAAGGATTTACTAAATTATTAGTTTCACAAATATAGTTTCAATACAAGATTACATGCGTACAGCGAGGATCGAACTCACTAATTAGTAGTAAATATCTGCAAGACCAGTTACACCACAACGAGGTGTTCTTCACCTATCGAAATGTTGGTTACTGGTTGGTGTATAGTCGAGAACAATCTGCTTAATTTAGTCTCGATAGCTTTTCACAGAAATTTCTTAATTATATTTGAAGTTATGAAACTGTAGACAAAAAAGTTATGACCTTTGGTAGCATTAAAGAAAATACGCAATACAAATGAAAAAAATCTTCGTTGAACGGAAAAGGTGTAAATAATCAAATAATACAGATGAGTAAAAGTTGCAAAAATTGAAATGATATAGAACTGGGTTTATGAGTAGAGGAGGAGAAGTGTTAATTATCATCGTAGTTGGAGGACCAGATGTCCCCAGAGCCAACATCCATTCGCATTGCTTCCTATGCGTTTCTGTTTTTCACTGAGCAAGATCTGAAAGCAAATTTTAAATCGGACTACATTTTTGATCGGAGTAAACAACTCTACAACGTTATCAGGGTAAAGAGGCTGAGTATCCTTCATCAGAAAACCTCCAAAATCTGAAAAATTTTCAGGTGTTGACATGACTTGCCACAAATGGAAAATTTCATAAAGCACTGGGAAGGTGATGTGTGACCTCATCTGCCATGGGTGGGGGTTTCCCTAGCCCAGCTACATTGGGGCCAGTTTTTTGTTAGCGATCGTCATAGCAACACCTACGTTAGGTGAATTATTTTCCAGGTATTTTGTGTTGAGTAAACATTCAAATTATTAAAAAGTCCTGGATTTATATATTTTTTATAAGTTTTGATCATGTTTTTTTTTACACTTACAGAAAGTACAAAACATTATTTTTAAGTGAAATCTGAATTTCCCCACTTAAAAATTCGTGTGAGCATTACATGATTAGTGTAATCACCTGTATCTGTATGTACACAAAATTTATTAAATTTTATATAAAACTATTGTTATAAATCTTCAGAGTATGCAGGATGCGATGGGTAAATTGTCGCCATTTTATATTTTTAATTTCGCACATGTGCGTTGTTTATTTATTTATTTTTTTATTTTGTTGACTGCATAGTATAGTAGGGTCGGTTGGGCACAGTTTGTGAGAAAAAGAGAACCATAACGCAATTCACTCAGCCAGATATTTGGAAACAGCATACTGTACTGCTTGGCATTTCAGAGTGTTTGGGTATCAATCAATGGACAATGTGGATGGTTCGGAAAGAGCTGGATGAGTCTAATGGTGATCACGAAGATGTTTGGAGTGATCACTAGTGATGGCGACGTTAGGCCTCCATTCATCTTCCCACAGGGCATCAGATTCAACACGTAGGCCTACATCAAGTGTCTTGAGGAAGAAGTGCTGCACTGGGTCAAGAGGGTGGCTGCTGGAAGACCCTATGTCTGGCGAAAGGACTTTGCACCACGCCACACAAGCAGGAGAACCCAGTCATGGCTGTCACAAAATTTCTGCAACCATATCACCCCTTACATCTGTAACTCACCAGACTGAAACCCCTTGATTATTACCTGTGGGGCGCAGTTGAGAGAGAGTCCAACTAAACTCCTTGTAACACCAAAGATGAACTTAAACAAGGAGATCGTCCAGATGTATTGTAGGAGATTCGGAAGTCGTCTGTGGTTAAAGCCAATGCCAATTTTATTGAATAAATTTACTTCTTAGCATTTCAAGATATTTTTGTGTAATTTTGGTAAATATATCTGTTAAAATGAGATATCAATGTTATTTTCATTTTTTCCGCAATTTAGACAACAATTTATCCATCGTACAATGTATATGTTGTGCTATGAAATCCAAAGGGATATCGTGTTTATGCTTGGGTTTCATTTCCAAGCTGCCCCATTTTATAAGTGCTATATACAAATTAAATAGCCTGTATTCTAAAATAAAAAAAGATATCTGAAAACGGAAGTACTTCCAGTTTGAAGAATTTCGGATAAAGAATTTTCAATCTGTATTAATAAACGAAAACAGTGATACTACTACATTACTGATCCAAATTATCGGATCGATGATTCTAGGTTCAGGCTGTGTGGAACAAATAAACAATGTATGGAACAAAGTGGTTGGAGTATATTTTTTAAAATATGCTTCTACATGTGACATCCGTACAAAATAAAAGAAGGTGGAATCTGAGCCTGTAATGTGTTTTTTTCAATGAGCCTCGAGTTGTTTAATTTAATTTTCCATTACATGCGCTAATTGACTGTTACCTTATAAAAAACAGTACGCTTTAGAACCAGTCAATTCCCTGTTTGTCTCCGAGCTTAATCGTTCGTCTATAGTCACTATTTTGTTCTGTAACTCCAAAAGAAGAACTACTACAACATCGTAAAAGGCGGTCATTTTATATCCACCCAATTGCACACGTTTCAAGGACGATCATTCAACAGTTATGTCTATTAAAAATGAGTTAGCAAAAAAA
This sequence comes from Acanthosepion lycidas, assembly GCA_963932145.1. NCBI lineage: Eukaryota > Metazoa > Mollusca > Cephalopoda > Sepiida > Sepiidae > Acanthosepion > Acanthosepion lycidas. The sequence continues at coordinate 111,793,697 of OZ010582.1, read as the reverse complement.
ACAAAAAAACAAAAAACGAATTGAACTCACTGAAAGTCCAGGCACCGGTCCTCCGATTAGTATCCTCGGATATTGTTTGCTCAGTAGTAGGTACTTCATCTATCAAAAAGAGTAAAGTAGTAGAAGTGGAAGTAATATATATATATATATATATATATATATATATATATATATATATATATAACAGAGGATGTTTCTGTGTCTGTGTGAGACCTTTTCACTCGAGATCCATCCAACTGATTTTGACCAAACTTGGCAATACATTCTACTATGTAAGAGATAGATCCTTAGCGTAAAAAATCGATAATTTAAAAAACCGATAAAACCGATTAGAAATCGATAAATTTCTTCCCTCAGATTTCGTTCAAACTCGATTTGTAGGTTACTTACATCATGACGAGCTTAATGATACCTCATTTTATTTCTACGCCACTGCGTTTAGCGAAAAACAGCAAAAAATTGAAAAATCGATTTCAACACAAACTTTAAACTAAAAACTTCAATTTTTAAGCAATCTAGTACAAACTTCACTCAATTGTAGCCAACAATAAGTTGATTATTTACCAGTCATTTAACTTGATAATTGAGTCCATCCATATAGTGAAAACCCACGTAAATAGCGAAAAATAGCGATTTTTACTGGTTTGTTTCTTATTTTTCGTTGATCTTTCAACCAATTTTCATCAAACTTAACACTTGCTTTATAAATGTATTTTCTTTTACATCCCTGGTAGCACACTGAAAAATTGAATTTCAAAAACTCCAAAATACTTGTGGTCTGAAGTGAGTCTTCATGTTGTCTGTTTTATCCCTTCATGTCTGAATAAATACAGACTATTTCTGTTATATCACTAACGGCAATAATTCAAAATGTTTTTTTTCAATGAAAGTGCTTTAAAGTAAATGAAGAAGATAGAATCTGTTACATGTAAACATGATGCTGTTTTTGCCTCATTCTAATTGAACGCTTTTTCTGATCGACCAGCTGCTAGTTCAATATAAGCAAATGGTGCAAATTAGCTCATAAGAGTACAAATCAGAAATGACTCAGTAGGAATGTTAACTTACTGATAATTGTGTAAGAATTTGAGATTTGACAATATAAAGGTCTAAATGCACAAACCAGTAACTTTCCTACAGAATTAACAAATTATTCTATGGGACTTTGAAATACAAACTGTTCGGCCAATCCAGACAAAAGAAAGTGGATTTATTTTGTGGATGTTGCTGTCCCAGCAGATAACAGAAATATTGGAAGAGGGCGAAAAGATGGAGTAATATCAGTGAATACATTGTAGTACATGCAGTTGACAGTATGCCATTAATGGGACGCTTGAAACGGTCCGGGAGAGCTTTGTAAAAAAAAAAAAAAAAAGCTGGAATCAATAACATCCAGACGCCAGCATTATTATTAAAATTAGCAAGGATACTGAGGAGAGTGCTGGAATCTTGAGACGATTACAAAAACTTGGAAACTCAATGAAATAACTATAACAACACATTTGTAAAAATATTTCTCTTAGAAGACTATTATGTCTTATTTCAAGCAACAGAAATCATATAACATAAACACGAGCTAAAATGTCATAACTGATAAAAATAATTCATCAAAGTAATACGAATATGATTGCATCTAAACAACATTCTTTTGCATTTCTTATCTGACGTCACTACAGATATTTAATTTATTCAGATCAAAAGCAATAGAGTCAACAGATGTAGATGGGGTGCCAGGAAAATTAGTAAACTGTAATACGAGTACGAATACGTCAAGCCTATGGAGGGTAAATGGTGTGAGTGAACGCATCGCCAGGCATTAGTTCCAGAAGTTCAGGTCAAGAGATCTGGCTCTTTGTAATGAACCACGCTGTGGCCGGTCACAGGTCCTGGATGATGAGGCCCTGAAGGCGGCCGTAGAGGAGGACTATAGCCAAACATGTAGTGAGTTTACCGAACGCTTCCGGATTTCTGATGAAGGCCTCAGACTTCACTTGCACCGCATAGAGAAGGTGTACAAGTTTAGCAAATGATTACCTTATACACTGTCGGAAGCCAATAAGCAACAACGATTGGCAGCCTGTTTCTCGCTGGTTTTTCGGTACCACTGTACGATTGAGTTTGAACATGTGCAACAGACATTGAAGAAGAGCTAGCACTGGTTAATCGCAAAGGTGTACTGTTCCATCATGACAATGTCAGGCCTTATATGGCGCTGGTGGCCAGAGACCCCGTAAAAATGGGGCCGCGTAGCTGACTATCACCCCAGACGAGACTCTGCCCTTCGACATAGCCTCGTCTGGGTTCCTGACTGCTGAGAGTTTGACAAGCATACTGTGGAAGACGACAATGAATCTAGGATGTAGCGAGAAGAAATTGAAACAGAACATCTGACTTTGAGCACATCATAGATTCATTTTTACTATTGAAATGAAGAAAGGTGCAATTGTAATTGTCAAGTAGTGCTGTATTTTGTTAATTACAAGATTAACAAAGTTGACTTGTATTTTCCACCTGAGATTATATATATATATATATATATATATATATATATATATATAAAATTATCGAAAAGATGGGTGCTATTGTGTGAGATTTGGGGCATAATTTAAATGATTTTAAGACGGTTTTTTTCGTACATGCGTCACTGGGAATATGGCACAGTTAATTCCAAAATTTATAGCTTGTTTTTAAATCACATCACCCCAAGCTAGACGATAATGCCACTAAGATGTAAGATGCTACTGGGAGTGTAAGAGACTGAGAAAGCTTTAGAAGGAACCTTAAACCCAATCCTAAACAGAAAACAAGGGATAAACCTCTACTCCTGTTCAAAAGACCGAGGACAAGGTGACAATTTGACAAGGTGAGTTCTTCAGGACATTAGTGATCATTGTTTGAATGCAAGTCCAGAAACGTTGTTGCAATTTTAGTTATAATCTTTTCATGTCGATAAAAATAAATTAGTGTATTGTAAACGAAACGAGTTTTCGGTTTTTGTTTAAAGTATTGACGACATGCTATTCATCTACTTGCCCACGAGGGTATTTTGTAACATAAGATCAAGTTTACTGTGCAGATCATCATGCGTACGCGCTGCTAGTTCCAGAAATTGTCCAAATTCTCCTGGAGCTTCCTTTTTAGGATTCTTCAGGCAACAGAGATTGACCATAACTTTACCCTTTTACGTGCAATGGGAAGTTGTTGTTTGGTCGTTGTAACAGCGTTCTAGAACTGTACATTTTTTTAATGTTTCGAAAGCAACGGACCAGAAACCAAATTAACTTATATATTTGTTTTAATGTATGCTGTATTCATGGGTAAAATTATTCAATATCAGAGACAGAGCGTATGTAAATATAAAATAAACGGGGTTTCATACCTGGAGAATGCGTACGTACAATCGGTGACAGTCTGTACGTACGCATATATATATATATATATATATATATATATATATATATATATATATGTACCGCGCATATATATATATATATATATATATATATATATATGTACCGCGCATATATATATATATATATATATGCGCGCGCCCGTGTTTGTGAAATCTTAATGATCAAAGAGATTATAAGATAAAAATATAAAATAAGGAAAGTACTGAATATGTAACAGAGCAATCTAATCTCGTATTAAAAGAAAGAGTTTGGTGACCCGCCCGCTTAGCGCGCTTTCACTTGTGGCTCCTCAGGCTTATCAGTACCAGGATTTTGGCCCATACAAACCATAGGCGAAAACTTGGCATATATTTCTTTTCACACTTTTTCCTACCTCTGTTATAGTGTACCAGAGACAGATGATGACCCAACTGACTAACGGTCAGATAGGCACTTCTCAGTTTTTAACTGGGGAAGTAATGTCAGCATTTGAATTTCAATCGCTAATTTAAAATTCAAACTCGTTCCCGACTACTACAATCTGCATCTCCAAAATATTTATGCAAGCGAAATTTCCGTGACAGCATCTTTGATTATTGTTAATGTTCCGGAATTAAGGCTTTATACTAAATTTAATTTGTCTCAAATGTACTTATGAAAGATCCATACGTAAATAATTTTCAGGTAGAAAATCGTGGCATGAGAAGAAGAAATACTCACATAAGGAAGGCAGAATGCCAGAAGTTGTAAGGAAGGAATAATCGTTAGGGCTTGTTACAGAACGAGGATTCTCAGTTGAATCTAAAGAAAGAGGATTCAAATTAAAACTTAAAGGTTGTTTTCGGGCAACAAGCAAAGTTTTTGAAGATGTAACAAGACAAGAGAGAAAGGAAAAGCAACTTTACAGTTACAATTAACAATTCTGGAATTACCAATAAAAGACTGGAAGTTTTATGAGTGAAGGAATTTGGGAATGATCAAGAAGTGGGAAAAGCAAGACAAAAATCCTTTCTTCGTTGAATAAAACGGAAGTTGGCATTCAATAGCAAAATTCATAAATTCTCTTAAACCTGCAATATTAAAGATTTCATATTTGTGGGAATAAAAGAGGAAACAAAACGCTTTACCTGCAACACAAATTTTGTTCACTTCGTGATAACCTTTGCAACATTCGAGCTGCATTTTTTGTATCGTCTTTGTCCTTCGTTCCAGTCGGTATCTTTCGCGAGTTCTAAAAATCAAGAGACACGTAATGAGAAAATGATATTTAATGAAAGAAATAAAAAAAAAAAAAAAAGTAAAAACGAAGTAGGGAGATTCTGAGAGAAAAAGAGAGATATTGAGTGAGAGAGAGAGAGAGAGAGAGAGAGAGAGAGAGAGAGAGAGACAAGGAGAGAGAGAGAGAGAGATTCAGCGAAAAAAAAAATTCAGCAAAACAGCTTGATGGAGAGATCCAGAGAGAAAAACGAAGAGAGATTCGTCGAAAGTGCGAGCTTGCTGGATATGTATGGTGAACTTTCACTTCGTGAACAATAACTGCGGGTTCTGCAAATTGACAACACTGTTCCCCACCCTATCAAACCGCATGTGTAACTTTAAACCCTTTGGTGTCCTACATATTTTCCCACATTAAAGACAAGTGCATTCCTCATTATTCCTGAACTTTGTAATGCTGTACAAGTCAGACTTTAATTCTGGCTTCGAAGCTACCAAAACAAAGTCACTGCAGATCGTATTTTTTGTCGTAAGTTTTTCATTTCATCTTTGCTTTCAAATAATACGATACTCCAGATTTGCACTCTAAAGAGTTTTTAGTTGTGTGAAAACATTAATTTCTATTGACGTCTGGATTTTACTAACTCTTCCCCAGATTTTGTATCGATTTGAAGTTATCCTTTAATACACGCACAACATTATATATATATATATATTAGTTAAATTCCCAGATCAATTCTGTGGACAAGACAAATTTGTATAAAATAACAATTGGAAAAAAAAAATCTTAAAACGCGTCGGCAAAATCTAAGATTTTTTTTTCCAAATGTCATTTTATACCATATATATATATATATATATATATATATATATATATATATATATATAATGAAAAACAAACCACTTTAAGGTACCATTACAATATTTTATTTCACCTTGACATAACCTTGACCTCTTTAGATGGTTAATAAAACCATCTAAAGAGGTCAAGGTTCTGTCACTCCTCCTACTCCAATATAAAACATACTTAAGAGAGATATAAAATTAACCCCTCCCTATACTTTATATTGTCTGTTTAACTACCACTCTCAACCCCCTCTATTAAATTACAAAAATTACACTACCCACCAATTTCTAATCCCATTTTTTCTCTCTATTCGTTGTTGGAAGTTTTACCTGATGATCCTGAATCCTTAAAAAAGGATTTAGGTGAAATAAATTATCGTAATGGTACCTTAAAGTGGTTTGTTTTTCATTACATATTAGCTCTGTCCTAACATTGAGCTCTCAGGATTTCATCCTCTTTGGATTTACCAATTCGGTTTACCAAGTTCCTTATAACTTAACTTAATATATATATATATATATATATATATATATATATATATATATATATATCCACTGGAACACAAGGGGTTACTGAGTGTAAGAGAGTATGAGAAAAGAAGAAGTGAGAAGTGCGATAGACGAAATTGTTAGCATAGAACTTACGGTTACATCGAGTCATTTCAAATGTAAAATGATGAGACCTTGCCGCAAATCTACGACTGCGCTCCGAAATTTTGGTTGAAAAGGTTTTTCTTGCGTCAGCAAGTAACCATAAATTAGCATGCTAAATTTTAGCGTCTTTTTGCGATGCAAAACAGACTGATTTGGAAATTCAATATGAACGATTTTAGCGATTTTACAAATAAAAAACTCATTCAAATCAATTTAAATTCAGTTTGAAATGCAATGTATTTTGCTTGCTGGAAATAATAAATTTAATCTATTACCTTGAAATTAAAAGTAAAATAAAAGCTTCAAAAAATATTTTTTTATTTTTAAAAATGCGTTTTAAACCTTAGGTATCGCTTTTCTTTCGAGGTACCGAAATTGGGGAGATATATTTTACCGTTATATAAATTATTCATTTAGTTATTAGTTTATGTTTGTTATCTTCCTTCTTAGTTATATCAGAAATACGACAGTAATTTCTCGTAGTTATTCGTAGTAGGAGAAGATTTCATTTTGTCGTCACTTGTATATCTTTCCATTTGTAGATATTTGATCTGATACTTCGATGTTTTGATTTCTCTTTCTGTGAGAGAACGTCGACATTTTGTTGTGCTAGCATCTTTGTTTGCAGGGTCATACAATTTAAATAAGGTGTATTTAGGCAACAACAATTCTTTCAAATAAATTTTGTTGAATATTATTGACAAGTTCTGTCTACTTAATTTTTTATGGAGATTTTTAAAAAAATTTCCTAAGTTTTTTGGGGTAATTTGCAGTTTAAGCCCCGAGCTTATTCTGAATAGTTACATTTAGGTGTAAATTTACATGCTTAATTCGAAAATAACAAAGAAATTTTGCTAAAATCTACCGTTTTGGAGTTATCGACAATAAAAGTTCGGACTTATTCGTGTCGGGTCCGTCCGCCATTGCTGTCGTTGTTTACATACATTTGCCACGGATAAATCATGCGCGGAAGCTTACTAAGTTAACGGCCTTTTTACTTTTTTTTTTTTACTGATCTTACTCGTCTCAATTACTGCGCAAGGGTTAGGGTTAGTGTTTTTGTTAACTTTATTTAGAAAAGCAATGACAAGTATGGCTTTTTATCATAAAAAGTTAAATAAAACATAATTAAATATATAAAACAAATTGTAATACTAATAAAATCTTATTTTAAAGGTAATTAATATTCATGCTCTGTAAAACTTAAAAAAAAATTAAACAATTTGTTCTTGTTATTATTTCCTTTCTATCATCTTTTTTTATTGTAAATAATCATGCTCTTTTTAAATTTCGCGCAAAGTTTGCGCTTTGCGTGCGCATTAATCAAGACAAGTGAAGCTTCCGTGCATGACTGTTCCGGAGCAAACGTATGTAAACAATAGTAATTGTAATAGCTGCTGTACTGTAGCAGTAATAGCTGCTGTACTGTAGCCGTGACGTGAATGAGTCCGAAATTTTATTGTCGATGACTCCAAAACGGTAGATTTTAGCAAAATTTCTTTGTTATTTTCGAATAAAGCATGTAAATTTACACCTAAATGTAACTATTCGGGACATTTTTATTAGAAACTGGGCATGGGCCTTACATTGCAAATTACTGAGACAAAAGATTTTTCTATGAAAGATATTGAGTAAAAAAGTTTGTGTAAATTTTTCTAATCAGAAAATAAAAGAAGTTTGTTTCTTTGGTGGCACATAATTCCCGTGTGTATCTTTCACGCGTGTGAGTCTCAAAATATATCTGTAAAAGACGGTATGAATAAAGACAAAAGGAAAACTTTTCGCTACCGATGCGTTTCGTCCATTGAAGGATTTTTATCAAGGTTAATAAGGATCTTATTTTGCAATATGTATTTATAAACAGAAATAAAAATATCAGTAAGTATTCAAAATTTTTAAATTTAAGAACGCTCTAAAATATTTTTATTCGTGATTTGTCTTTGCTTACACTTTTAGCTTTAATAATATTTTAGAGAGTTTTTAAATTTAAAAATTCTGGAAATATAATTATATTTTTTTTACTTTTGTTTATATATACAAAATTAATAAATAAAATACGTACAGAAGGCGTACAGCTGTAATGGTTTAGAAAATGAAAACGAGGTGCAACAATATAATTTTGTTTTCAAACGTTAAAAAAGTCATTTTATTGATAGACAAAAATGATTTCTAATAAAAACGGAGTGAAAAAATGTGACAGGGTTTAGAAAACTTGATTTTTAGCAGCAAATAACTAACAACAACGTCTCAGTAAAAAGCGAAACGGATTCGAGAAATAATTCCCTGTTATTGGCGTGACTCACTGTGAAGGCATGTACCTGAATAGTTTCGTCATGAAACCACATACGTTCAAGTTCAGGAAGAAAAATCACTTTCAATCCGAGAACAAACGGGTGCTAAAAATAATGGCCAACAGCTGTTTGGTAGGATAATAATCGGTTCCCTTTCAAGTGTTTCTTGTGCATATTTTGAAAAAAAAAGCCAAAGTCAAGACCTTTAACGTTCATTTTTCAACACTAACAATGAGTATAGCAGTTTTTGTCAGTGTGGTGTGTTTGGAAAATACACTGACTTTTGTTTCGTTTTCACTTAAGATTAGAGAAGACAAGGTTTTATTAGAAAAGAAAAAAAAAAGAGACGAGCGTAAAATCAACGAAAAATGGAACAGCAAAAACAAATAAACGGAAAACGAGAAAAAGAGAAACGGAATAGAAGTAAAAGCGGAACGAAAAGAAAAAAAATGGAACGGAGAAAGAGAAAACAGGGAATGGAAAAAAGAAAAGAAAAAGTGGAACGAAAAAAATATAAGAATAGTAAAATTGGAACGGAAAAAGAGAAAAGGGGAACAGAAAACAGAAAAGTAAAAGTAGAAACGGAAAATTTATTTATCATTTTTTAAATAAAAATGAATTGTTATTTTTTTTTCACATGAAATTTTATAGGAAGAATAAATTTAAAATATAACAAAAATATTGAATAAACATCTTACCGATATGCAGTCTTACAGAAAAGTAAAAAGCGGCATTTTTTGGTTCGTACCAACTCTGTGTATAGGACCCGTTGCTGGTAAGTCACGACTTGGCTGAAATCATAGATTATTTCACTTTGGTAAATATGAGCAAGAGGATAAAATCTGCTGCATTTTTACTAGAGAAAGTTTTGTCATTTTAAAAATAATATCTAAGTGCATTTTTATCATTGTCTCCTAACACTAACAGGGCCGATGCGTATATCCCCGAATCACCCGACCGAGAGGCCCAAGCCTGATTGGAGGCACGGGGCAGTGGCCTTTGTTATCTTATCAACATTTGCTTCTTTTTTTTTTCAACGCACATTATTTATATACCTTAGAAATTAAACTAAGCACAACTGACAAAGGATGAAAAAATTTCGGATCTTGACGTAAATTCTGAGGCTTTTTTTTCTCTATCCATGAATATGTATTACTAATGCCAAGTATGGAAAAACACGATATAAAATTCACTTTTTTTTATCCATAATGTTAAATCTGTTAAAATTATTCAACTTTTTAACAAGAAAAATCTCAAGTTGATGTTAGAAATTGCACTGTCCCTGTCTGCCACAATCGATCATAAGACATGCCACTCTTTTAAAATACATGAACTTCCTACATTTTACAGCACAGTGGTTACGTTTTTTTTTTGTTTTTTGTTTTTGCTACAAGATGTTGCATATCGCTCAACTATGAATAAGTTTAGAAGATGACTTCTAAAAAAGTTTGATAAATAAATGAATTACTCACGGAATGTACTTATAACAGACGCTGCTGCGCAATTGCGAAGAACCAAAGGTGGCTGCCGTAAGGGATAGAAAACCCAAGAGAATAAACAGCAATAACATAGCAGCTTGGGTCAACATTGTCGATTTTTCAACGCCCGCCTAATGCCGCTTTCAAAGTGCTGCGATAAAAAAACAAAAAACAAAAAAAAAAACAGTTTAAAACATGAAAAACTTTTCATTCGAGCGCCACAAAAGAAAGAACAGGTTAAAATGACTGTCTATATTTCTGAGATGAGGTATTATGTACACTATTTACATTATTTGGACTATTGTCCTCATATTTGTCGCCATATTTATTACAACGTGGAACTAGAACAGTCTACCCCAGTCAGCGAAATAAAGGGGTTTAGTTCAACATTCCGACCACCTGAAGAAGGCCGGAGCGTACAACGGCCGAAACGTTGTAATAAATATGGAGACAAAGATTAGGACAATAGTCCGAATAATGTAAATAGTGTAGGTTAAAATGATATCTTAATCTAAACATTTCCCCCATAATTTGATTCCTAAATAGAAATGCTTCCTTGAAGACGACAATCGTAACCTTTTCAAGTCAAGAATCAATCGTTATTTATCCTTGTTATCCTCATAATCTTCTGTTCCTACCATCTCCTGATTTTGTCATATCACAACTCATTCATTCATAATCCTTTTAACAATTACTATCTACTTTCAGTGATTTTAGAGCCTTGTATTCGGACAGCTAGTATAATAACACTGGTCAGTAAAAAAAAAAAAAAAAAAAAAAAAAGAAAAGAATTTGTGTCGAGACACCAAACATCTTTTTTAGCTAATTTGAGGGGGATGCTGAATCTGAAAATGACCCTTACTTTTTCTTGGTTAGTTACCGTTTTTGCTGTACAGAAATGTCTCATTTTTGGGAAAAAAGCATTTTTTTAATTTGTTTTCTGTATATATGATATTGACCGATGGCAATATTTCTCAAAATAAAATCATAGAAACCTCTCAATTCGCATTTAAACCAACAAATATTGGTTTGCTTATTGAGAAATACTATTTTTGCAATAACAACCAAACCCTAGGTCTTTAAAAATAACAATAATACCAAACCAACAAGTATTTTCATCAAATCATTTAATAAACTAACAGCAGAAATAAAACCTTCGTGTGCATAATAATTATCTCTTTCTTGATTGTCATGTTCAATGTTATTTAAGTCCCTTTTGATACTCCAGCAGTATCATGTACAATAGAATAGGTGCATTCAATTGGGATTTCTTTAGTTGGTTTCTTTCCAACTGTGAAAACAAAATGCTCTCAATGTGCTTGGTTTCCTTCTGTAATGATGAGATAAATTTATGATAAATTTATGAATAGCAAACACAAGATTTTAGGGTTTCAGTTTTTTGATTTCACTTTAATTATCAGGTTTACTAAAGTGTATTGCTGATAAATTTAATCAGTTAATTTGAATTTTGGCGATAAATTGGAAAAATTCGTCATTTCTATTTTAAAATTTTTGACTCAAAAGCACGTTTTTCTTATAAAAATAGTTTATTGCAGGTGTCTGACAAATTGCTCAGCCTATCTGAAAATTGATGGGTTTCTACGACCTTTATTAACTAAATTTTGCGATCAGCCAAGATCGTAAATTGATCTTTTTTTTTTCTCCAAAAATGAGCAATTTCAGTACAGCAAAAACGGTAGCTAACCATGAAAAACTATGGTAATTTTCGGAATCCGCACCATCAAGTTAACTAAAAAACGTGTTTTTGTTTCTTGGCACCAAAAATTGTGTTGTCCAGTGCAATAATTAAAAAACAAACAAAAAATGTTAGAAAGAAATGATAAGCCTTGACATCTCTCAAATTAAACTTATTCCTCATAAATAATTTCAAAGCGTCCCAAGTAAGACTTTTGAAAGCTTGAATATAAGCAATATCAAATATCATCCGTTAATCAATATATAAAACTCTGTGATTTCCGTTAGTCCGTCTGTCCCACTTTCTAAAATAGCCATACATTGACCGATCGAAACCAAATTTGACAACAGATTACTACAATGTACCGTGTTTGGAACAGTACGGGTGGTATTAATCCCAAGAATAAAGTTTATTCTTAAACCATCGGAACATCCTTTCGAATGGATAAGAATCCAGTTTCCAGTTCGTCCTGCGTTTGTGAGAACTATAAACAAATCACAAGGCCAAACGCTTCCAAAAAATTGGAATTTGTCTCCAGAAGGAAATATTTACGCATGACCAGGTGTATGTTGCATGCTCAACAGTAAGGAATCCTAAGAATTAATTCTTCGCTGTTAAAAAGGAAAAAAAAAGAAATTTTCTTAAAAGAAGTCCATTAAAATTATTAAACCGCAAAGTAGGGGTTTTGTTAAAGTATTTTCCAAACAAATCAGCTTATTCAAATTTCATCGATTGGTTTGTGAAATTGAAAGAAAGTTTGTAAATTTCGACAAAAATGTTAGCGATAACTTCAACAATACAAAATATTGTGAGGATTTCAACACGCGCTGACCGTGTTGCAAAAAAAAAAAAAAAATCTACTATTTAAAAAAGCCGGATTTGCTTAGCAGCTGGAATAAATGCGTAGTTTCCCCTGTCCGGGCTCTGATAAAAAAAGAAAAGAAAAAAAAAAAAAGAAATTTCGGATGCAGATTTTTAAGGCAGGCAAGCTATTTCTAAAAGATTAGCACAACCTGATAAGAACAAGCTATGTCCCTAACGCCCTGATTTCCGGTTTAAGTTGAGTTTCCCAATGTCGCAATTTTGTTATGTCGCCATTATAACATCTGTGTCTTGTGATGACGTAACACATGTGGTGGCGTAAAAAGCAAAATTCTTCTCCGAGCTAAATGCATCTATCAGTTGTTAAATATATACAAAATTGCAGACCCAAAATAAATATATTATTTAGCTTGGAATGTTTGATTTTATAGAAAGGGCTTCAAGAATCTGAAATCTTTTCACTGCTGTTGGTGTAGTACATGCGTATTAACTTATACGCATAGAACCCCAGTGCCTAGCACCGTATGACTTACAATAATATGTTAAAACACTGGTTCTTGTACGATCACTGAAGTTAAGCACATCAAGCCTGGTCAGTAACTAGATGAATGACCACTTGGGAATACAAGGTGCTGTAAGGTTGGATGTATGGATGGTGTAATGTATAACGGCTCGGAGTTGGAAATCGGAGAGCGGAGTTCCAATTCCAGTCAGGTTCGTTATATTCACTTAAGGGCAAATGCCATTAGGAAAGGCATGACTCCACCTCTTCCGCCCCCAACTATGGGTTAATTAGTAAGGCTACTTGGCGGTTTAATCATTATCTCTAAAAAATTCGTACAATCTAAAAATATTTTCTGGCTTTAAATAACCTGAAAAGGGGTTGATAAGACGTAGAAAACGAAACAATCAATTAAATCTCAAGTACTAACATCAAATCTTTTCCAATTATGCTTTCTGTTATTGCTTTTAAGATTTACAAATGGGTAAGAATTTATTACAGCCCTTCACTCTTCTGACCCCCATTCGACCTCCCAATCTAGTTTTTAAACATCAACCAAAATTCTAACACCCTTTATCTTTAGTTCTATGGACGTCATCAATACTGTATTCATTTATTTTTATAAGCCGTAAAAAAAAAATATAAAAAAATAAAAATCAATCGATCGAAGCCTAGTATCATATTTCCTCGAATAATCCCCATCAAAAATTAATTTTTCCAGAAGAAGAAGAAGGATGGTGATGATGATGATGATGATTTTATAGCAGCCTCTTTCATTCAGCTTTGTACAGCTTTTGTTTTTTTTATTCTATTTTTATCACTTTTATTTTTAATTATTCTAACTGTTATTAATTTTATACCAAACACAAAATTAAATCAATGTTTTAGTATTTGTACAAAACACCATTCGACCGGAAAAGACATGGAACAAAACTGACGGATTGAATAGAAATATACTTTTGTGGGAGAGATCTTTGTGTTATGAAACATGAAAACCTTGATGTGTTTGTGACACCCTAGAGAAAATAAACTTATGTAACGAGAGAAAAATACCCTCGTTTCCCCTCTCCTACACACTTTTCACTCTTATTTCTCTGCAGATTTTGTTTATGTTAATGTGCTATTAAGAATTTTCTTTTCTTTTGTTGTTTCAAGCAAATCTGTTTTCTTCTTAGGAGGAGGAGGAGGAGGAGGAGGAGGGAGATGATATTATTATTATTATTATTATTATTATTATTTTATATACAGTAAAATTGCAGAAAGTCGAGCAAATAATAAATGCAGTTGACAAATGACAATGGACACCGGATTGCGAAATACGACTGACGACGAGGATTGGATTCAAAGTCACATCCGGTTTTGAAAGTCATGAGATCGTGTGTCATGTAATTTTTTTTTTTTTAAATATATATATATATATATATATATATATATATATATATATATATATATATATATATATATATATAACTACGTTGCATAATATTTAGAAGACAATCTAATCGGTCGGTTCGATCACACATATTAACATGTTTTATTGCATAAAATTCCCTGACAGTTATTGTTTCCAACATAATTCTATCAAATAGTTGACACATTAGCCGCTAATGTGTAAAGTGTCAACTGTTTGATAGAATTATTAGCGATAAGCAAAATAAAAATGTGTGTAGTTATCAAACTAATTTACTTTTCAGATAAGTGTACCGATTACCCAAGGAAATATTTGAATTAGCAGTCTGTGGATTATCACCACAGTTTCGACAAGAAGTTGTTAGAGGGCGTCTATAGAAACGGACACTTCCGGTCTTTCTTTCTCTTCCTCTCTTTTCCTTCTAATATGCAGTAGAAGCAACTCCAACGGGACTTTGTTCCCGAGCATAGGGCTATCTTTCCCCCTTAGTGACTGAACATACACAATACCTAACTTTCAATATCTTCCCGTTGCATGCATACCAGTGTATTTTCTCATCTTTTGTTAGTTATATAAAAGAAAATATAAAATTTCGTCTTGTTGATATTCACTGATTTCTTTACATTCGTCATTTACTTGGGCAAAATATTGTTGCCACTGTTTTTTAGTCTAATTAGGAGAAGTGCTTACAAGTCTCAACATTGTTGCATCGGAGATCGGTTGAAACGTTTCGGTAAGTGTACTCTCCGGCTCTCTTCAGGGGTCATTCGATCAAGGTAACCAAGGGAATTTTGAACTGAATTCTTTACTTAATTTATGGGGAGCGGGTAGTGTTCTCGTTCCTCTGTCAATGTCTAAGGATATCTGGCCTTGCTCTTTTTTTGTACTGTTCAGTTATTGCTCTCTATGTTTCCGCCATGTTCAAGTCTGTACTACCCGGCCTAGGAATTGAACTCACAATTACTAAGGCAAATTCACGAACTAACGGATATGACAACATTCTGCAGAAAAGCCGCTGGTCGGAAGGTTGGAGATTTTAAAGGAGCTTGGAACCACCTCTTAATTGCTGTTGTTTGCAGGTCCACCTTGACCCGGGTGGTAGCACCTGTTAGGGTCCTCGCTAGGGTTAAATAATGAACCCACCCAAACAAATCACTATGAAAGTATAAAAATACATTTTATGATAAAAATACCAGAATATATTTTTATATAAAAAAAGCACCAACAATACCTATTTATAGTAAAATTACTAACAATACATTTTTAAAGCAAAATGAATAGCAATACATTTTATCTATAGTGGAAGACATACAATTGCGTTCAAAATATATTTAGCTGAAGCCATAAAATTGAGTTCAAATTATTTAGATTTTAGTATTAAATAACCTATAGAGAGTGATATGCCATTGAACAAAACCTACCAAATCAAACGAACCAACTAGTGAATTAAATTCAAACTCAGATATGATAAACCGTAGAACAAAACAATCCCTCCGACTTCTGATAGAATAATTATTCACATTTAGAAAAAACATGGTTATTATTTTCGTGCTAGCACAATCATTAACCGCTCTCAAATAGTCCCTTTTACCCAAAATCTTTTCATATTGATTGATTGATTGATTGATTTCGTTTAGCGGAACATCAACACCCATGGGCTATTCAATGCTGAAATCTAAATATTTTGAACGCAATTCAATTACAGATAAAATGTATTGTCGATCATTTTTCTATAAAATTATTGTAGGTAATTCTACTTTAAAATCTATTGCAAGTCATTTTAATTAAAAAATGTTGCCGGTAATTTCCTTATACGAAAATGCACCGCAGGCATTTTTATCACAAAAATGCACTTTCACACTTTCGTAGTATTTGGTCGTGGGGGCACTATTTGTCCATAGCTGAGACCCCAACAGGTGCTAACACCTGGGATCAGGGTGGACCTGGCATCAATTTTGAGACACAAATAATTTACATAGAGTTGTTATAATAAGCGTTTGGTTGCGAAAGGAAAGGAATAACGACGATTAGATTGTTTTTTTTTTGAACAGCGTGTAATTGTTTAATATATATATATATATATATATATATATATATATATATATATATATATATATATATATATATATCAGGTGTCTTACAGAGTGAAGTCGAATTTGCTGATGAGACGGCGTTGGCGACGAGGAAGGGTAGCGCAGGGAGTTGACCGATATCTTGTGTGAGTTTGACCGAGGTCACAGTATATGGTCGTTCGCATGTGTTGGTCGATCGAGGTCACGGTGGTGGGTCGATTCGTTGGTTGTCAAGGTAACGAGGGATTGGCGTAGCTGGTAGGCCTGTTCTATGAAACAGTGCCGCGGTGATGACGGCAAAGAGAATGCCTGTAGCGAGTAGGTTGCATGCTTGCGGATTCGGAGTCGCTTTGATAGCACGAATGGGGTGCATGCTTGCGGAGTCGCTTGCTTTCGGAATCAGAGTTGCTGTAATGTCGGGTTTGGCGAGGTGACGGCATTGACAAGGAAGGCTTGTTGCTTGGTGGTGTCGACGTTGAGATGTTATCAATCGCGACCGTTGGTGTCTTGGGCCTGGCGGTGTCGAGGCTGGATAATCTGCTTGGGAGTGGTAACCGCTGAGTTGAGAGTCACGCTCTGCGCACCGGACCGCAACAGCTTGTAGTTGCTATGGGTATCCTGCTTTTAAGCAGATCTAGCAGTACCCATGGGCGTCTCCTTTTCCAGCGAGAACGTTCGCAATTGGCTAGTGTCGCTTTCATTGCCGGGGCTTGCTTTGTGAACTGGATGTAATACTCGGAGCCTATGCGCAGAAAACGACTTCCCCCCACCTGCCTTCAATGGCATTTACATCCGCTGGGTATGCCTATTGCAGAATGAATTAGAAAGAGATCAAATTGCAACGGAGTATAACATTATCGAGGTATTTTTCGGTAGTTAAAATAGCGTCATGGTTACATCGTAACAAATCTTGTAACACAGCATTTCGAGAATCATTTGTCATTTCGGGTTTTGCTTACATTATTCATCAATTGCTACCTATGTTTGATATTATTTAATATAATATTATAGTAACACACCAGGTGAAATTCTGAAAGAGAAATCACTTTTTGCATACATTTGTGAAGTCCGTTTTAAGATAACCCATGTTATTTAAAATAAAAATGACGACGGTCAGTTTTAAAGAAAATAACACGAAGTTATCGCGAGGTAATAAACAACCTTTAATATGTCTTGCCAATAGTCGAAAGAAAATATACAAACGTAACACATATCTTGGAGGAGATGGGTAGCAATGTAATTAAATTTCGTTTGGATATTGATTAAAAATATTTTTGGTAACTATTTTCCAATGAAAAAAATATTTATTTACAAGAAGGTTGATCATGCAAATAATCTATTTATGATGTAAAAGCCCAACTTCGAAATTACAACGCTGTATTTTTTAGTGTAATTTTGGTTAAGATTAATTTATGTTACTGACTTTCTAAAAATGATCAAACATTTTCAAATATTTGTTGGTTTATTCGTTTAGTGTTTTATTGTATAAGTTAATGACGATAATACGAATGAAATCGCCTTGCATGAAATATGAAATGTCAAAAGATTATTAGTCGTATTTTGGATGGAAGTGTAGATATCCATAATTTGTTTTGGGTTGAATTACTATACACTCGAATATAATGTGGGATTACCGCACCTTATCTACCAGAAGACTTTCTCAACACGCTAGGTGGCGTGGAAATAAGCAGTATAAAACGAAAGGATATACGATCTTTATCTTTTTTCTCTCTCAACTATAGAATATAGCGACAAAACCCGCCTTGTTATCCTCCCCCAAGGGTCTTCTTGGCCAACAGGTGAACATACTTTTTTACATCGCACGCATGACATAAAATTACATAAATATTTTTTCTCCGTTTATGAATTATGTTGTTCTGTATATACGTAAACGTATATAAAAACTCACACGTGTGTTGAATTCATTTATCTGTTAAGTTCTCAAACGCAGCCATTACTGTTGGTAACCAGTTTCCGTTACAATAGCAAACTATGTCGGAAATTTCGAGACGAGGAATTATCCTTATCATATGCCCTTCCATTCGGATTACTTTGTTCTTATACTCACGACATTAAATATATAAATCGGAATGAGAACAATCTACCTCCATGGATTGAATAAAGTGTTGGGTTCAAAATTACAAGTGTAACATGCACGACAGACACCTGAAGAAGACTGGAGGGTAGAACGGTCAAAATGTGAGTATAAGAACAAAGTCCGAATGGAAAGGCATATAAGATGCCGAAGATGGCGTCCAAATAGAATTTTATAGTCACGCGCTCCAAAACTGTTCACACACAGGGACGCTTACACACAAACATAGACGTAAGCAGTTACATATATGCTCACACGGGTACGCTTACATGTTACAAGTGGCATTTAACATAAGATCTATACACTGTTCTTTTATTAACAAATGCATAAAAGATAACTTACAATCTGTTGTTAACTGGGGGCAAGAAATGTCTTGTTAAATGTCTTGTTAACTTTAACATCTCCAAAATTAAACTGCTCTCTTTCAATCATCTTAGATAACCTTTTTGGGCTTTCCATCAGCATGAATGATGCTAACCTCCGAGAAAGTGACACATTGCGCCTTCTCGGGCTAACATTTGTCGCTGATATGAAGTGGAAAGATTATATTGAAGTCTACTGCTAGGAAAGTTGGTTCACTGTGCCGTTTTTCTCGCCAAAATCTATCTTACACATGTCTACATTCGTCCATGAATTGAAAATTGCTGTTACATTTGGTTTGGTGCTTTTGTTGTGTCTTTAGAGATTTTCTATAAAATCTAAAGAAATATCTGCAATGTTATCGGTTATGACCGGGCATCTAAGCTTCAGTCCCACCGCCGTAACGTAGTTTCTCTGTGCATTTTCTATAAATATTTTCACGGCAATTGTTCTGAGAAGCTTTCCTTTTTGGCACCTCCGCTTTATGAATTTAAGTGCAGTACTAGATTGGCAGCTAGGTCTCATAATTTTATAATTGAAACGGCTAGATGCAAACGTAAGTTCTATGCTAACAGTTTCTTCTCGTGCAATTTTAGCTTGTGGGTCTCCTTTCGGCCTCTTGCTTTGATATTCAAAAATTTAATTTACGTCAATCATCTTTTGAATTCTTAATTCATGTTTTTTATGGTTTTCTCACCTTAATATTATTCTTTTTCTCATATTTTTTACACTCAGTAAGCTTTTGCGTCTTAGTAGCTTTATCGACTTTCGTGTATTGAAATGATTAAAAAAAATTTGCAAAACAGAGCTTAATGCGTACGTCTCAGAAGCTAGCGGTTAATGGTTCGTTCCACAGGAAAATATTTGTCTTCCATTCTTAGTCAATTTTAAGTAAATTAAAACGAAAGGATCAACAAAACTGACTCAAGAGAACGACAGTATCGACTGGGTATTTTAAAAATATTCCGGCTGATTAGAGAAGTAACACGTAACAACGATTGTTTGTTGGCAAAGAAAACATTGAAAGACAAGAGAACAAGAAAAGATAACGAGATTATTTTGTATGAATCTTTGGACAAAACTTGACGATTAATAAAGTAGGACATTATTCTTTAGTAAGTGAAAACCGGTTGAGTCACATTTGCATATTTTGAAAGTATTTTCAGCCGCAAACAGTTTATTGCCTGCACTGAAATGAAAGTTGAATGTTTTTCGGAACAAGTAAAATGAATATAATAAATTATGCTGCTAAAAAAAAAAAAAAAAAAAATAAATAAAAAAAACAACAAAATAACGAAAATTGCAGGTCGATTATCTCTCTCTCTTTCTATATATATATATATATATATATATATATATATATATATATATATAGAGAGAGAGAGAGAGAGAGAGAGAGAGAGTGCAGCTTATATTTTATATAATAAAGAAACAATTTATACAAAGAATTAAATAGCAATGTTAATGAGATTAATGGCGTAATCGTTAAGAATTATAGCTTCGTGGCAATGCACGCTCCAAAATATATATTTAACTGTCAATAAATAGCATAATTTAAAAAACATCTTTCGGTCTACACATATTTCGTCTTAGTGTTTGCCTATGTATGGGAAAAATTGCGCCCTGAAGATGACAATTTGAAATTATCGAAAGTACTTGGCAAGTGTCTTCTATCAAAAACTCGAATATAAGGATCTTATTTTTCAAGGAATAGATAGTAAGTTAATATCTTATTAAGTCTTGTTAGCGAAGTGATTTCGCCATTAATCACATTAATATTGCTATTTAATTCTTTGTATAAATTATTTCTTTGAGATATATATATGGATGGATGGGCACTCGTATTCGAGGATGCCCGTCTACTAGGGCATCTAGATAATCCATGTTGCAGACGCCTGTCCAGGCGTATTTGTGTTTGGTCAACACCCACAGAGCCCACCTGTGGTTTATACTGCAACTACGCTGAGCGGACCTTAGTTACAGTTTCTGGGAGAGAGCGCGTTACCTAGCGTCATCAACAGTCTGAACAAGACCAGCACGTTCAAAACCTCGGTAAAAATGACTTGTAACTTCGTGCTAGTGCAACCATCGACGGTTTCCAAAGGGTTCCGTCTACCCAATTTCACTCACAAGCTTGGATCAACCTGTGGTATGGTTTTCAGTTATTTACCAAAGGTGCCACACGCTGAAATCGCCCCTCCAGACAGATAACATCAAGAAGTCACCTTCCTGACAAATCGACCATGGTGAGATTTGAACCAGGGTCTCATTTTCAGAAAATGAATGTTCAAACCACGTGCATGGGAATTGCAAAAGTTTTGAGAGATTATTTCGATATATTCAAACTATGTATCTATCAGGTTGGTGCAAAAATAATGACGTAATAATGTCGTTTTTTGACGTATTTTTTAACGTCAAAAAACGACATTATTACGTCATTATTTTTGCACCAACCTAATAATAATCTGGCCTGTAAACTTTTGTTGTTACAGATTGAAGGAGACGGTTGTAACAGCTCTTTGAATACATCCCACAAAACACTGCTTGTCAGAAATGAATAGTTTGCAAAATGAAGTCGGGACGTGAATACAGCTTGGAAGCTCGCTATGCAATAATGTTTTGTGTTGACAGAGATGGGTTTTCAAAACTGTCCCTAGCCTACTCTAGGGTCCAGACTCTGCTCCCTGTAAGTTATTCCCCAAGTTGAAAGAAAATCTCAGTGGGAGTCGCTTTGAAGACATTGAAAAGATGAAGGAGACTATGACAAGGGTCCTGGAAACCTTTACATTGGATGGCTCCCATGGAACCAAGTGTTTTAAAGACAGTAAATTAGAAACAGATTACAGTTTTGTACTTTAAAATTATTAAATGCCTTTCCCGATAAAATCTGTAAACTTCTAGAATGCGCCTTGTTTGTGTGTGTGTGTGTGTGTGATTAGTACACACCGACCCTGGTTCTGATCAACAAGAACATTTCCAGGCGGTTAAATCTTCCAAATCAGCAATATCCACTTTTCATTTATGTCTCAGGTTGCAAGGAAACAGATTTATAACATTTTTAAAATTAATTTACACTATTGAATTAAACATTACTTTGAAGGTTGCGAGACACTAAAAAATCCAACAACATACCCAAAATCGCAGAAATGTTTTTGTTATGGCACCAGATAAATACCAGCCTGGATAACTGTAAAAGTTCATTCAGAATTTTCAAAGGTTTCGAAACCTAACTTCCGTTAGCCAATAGCAGAAAGAAAAAGAGGTCTGCTAATTAATGGGCAATTTAGCGTATACGATGATAAAATGTGACAAGGCCATTTACCATTTATAAAATGAATTCATTGCCTTGAGACGATTCATGACTTGAAACTTGACGGAAATCTCAAGGAAAGGATAAATAAAATTTTGCCTGTTTGTTATGCATTTATCGTTCTTGGGAGGAATTCAACTTAAAGGTCGCCATATTTAAACGGTTTTTCACAAAGAATTGTATTTGAAAAGATTATCGTCCAACAATTTTACTCTCGAAATAACCTATTGCGTTCATTTTCAAGTAATTAATTGAAGATCTATATTCAATAAGAATTTTGATGTTTAAGTTGAACTTAAAGACCAATATATTGAAATTTATGCATGAAAATTGTCAGTCATTTATACCCTCCATACACACGGAAAACTTGCTATATAGAGCTTTTTTAATCACTTCACCCCGAGCAAGGCGATAATGCCACTAAGACGCAAGGGGTTACTGGGAATGAAAGAGAATAAGAAGACTTTAAAAAAAGGAACCAAAAACCCAATTCTAAACAGGAAACAAGGAATAAACTTCTGCTCCTAGATAGTAAGGAAATAAGTTTTGCAGAACATTTATAAATATATGTTGAATTGGATCCTCACTAAGCCCTTCACTTTATTATGAACAGAAAAAAAACAAAGCTTAGTTGCGAGACAGATTTGAACTCGGCACAAAAGAAAGTCTCCCAATTATAAAAAAATTGAGGAAAATAAGTAATTTTAGAATGCATCATAGATCAATTTTAATTGTAGGTACAAATACTACTTCCTAGGTGTTTATACATACAAACACAAACACATACATATATATCTAAACAAGTGATTTTATTTTTCATCTGAGAGATTTTATTACTTAAACGTTATTTTTAGTGGTAACCATATTTTAAGTAGACGTTCCGTTTATTTATTAAACAATATATTTTTTATTTTCGTCTACAGGCCGTAGTCGAAAATACAGCCATGGCCAAAATTATGGAGCACCTATAAAAATTTGAGATAATAGTTTAAACCTACGTATTTCAAGGTTAAGAATCGTACAGTGAACAATTGAGAGCAAATGTAAAATATTTAACAGTAGATTGTAGTATTTTTTTTGCTTTAAAGCCTCTCCCAAGAGCTTTAGCTGAGTTTCGTACTAAATTCATTCCAATATTCAAAATGATTTATTGTCATACTAAAGGTTGTTTCGTAATTTTAGGGTAATATTTGATTCCTACCAATATTTAATTGAAAATGCCTCCAAAGAAGCAGCTTTCAGAGATTAAAAGGGCACAAATTGTTGCTTTATCTGGTGAAGGATATTCTCAGGTAGAAATTTCCAGGAAGATAGAATGTTCAAGGAAGGGGGTTCAAACAACGATTAAAAGGTACAAGGAAACAAAGTCTTTCAAAAACAGAAAAGGACAAGGCCGTAAAAGTCTACAACCGCCAGGGAAGACAGATCTTTGAAAAGAGCATCACTTGCAGATAGGAGGAAAAGTTCTTCAGGGCTTGCTGCTGAACTTAGGGAGGATGCAAACAAAAACATATCAGCTCGGATAGTGAGAAGAAGGTTATTAGAAGTGGGATTAAAAGAATGCAAAGCCAGGAAGAAGCCATACTTGTCTCAGGCCAACAAGAAAAAACGACTGGAATTTGCAAAAAACCATGAAAATTGGACACCTGATGATTTGGGCAAAATTGTTTGGTCTGACGAAAGTAACTTTGAGGTAAGTTAACAGCTTCTATTTCCTAAACTTTGGATGTAATAATTGAAATTTTTATGTGAATACACATCCATAACATTTATTCAAAAATTGTAATAAATTCTTTTTTTTTTTCATCAGATTTTTGGCCCCCCTGGAGCGGTTTATGTTCGCCGTAGGGAAGGAGAGGCATTTCATCCTGATTGTGTGGTTCCAACTGTAAAATTTGGAAGAGGAAGCGTAATGGTTTGGGACTGCATGGCTTCTTCAGGCACTGGAATGTTGTACACATGTGAGGGCAGAATGAACTCCACAATTTATACTAACATGCTGAACCATGTTTACCGAACCTCTTTGACTAAAATATCTAATAATAACATACCAAGTGATGTAATCTTCCAACAAGACAATGCTCCATGCCATACGTCAAAAGTTTCAATCGGTTGGTTTGAGAAAAAATGGATTACAGTGATGAAGTGGCCCCCTCAATCCCCAGACCTAAATCCCATTGAAACTTTGTGGTCCCATTTAGGGAAAAGAGTGAGAATGCACAAATGTTCATCAAAAAAAGAATTAGAGGCCAAACTTCATGAAGATTGGCAGAAAATAGATCCTACCACCTGCAACAACTTAGTCAATAATATGCAAAAACGAATAAAAGCTGTTATAAAGGCAAAAGGAGGACATACCAAATATTGATTGTTGTTATTAATGTTTACTCCACTATTCTTAACCTTTAAATATATAAGTTTGAATCATAATTTCGATTTTTCATTGGTGCTCCATAATTTTGACCAAGGCTGTATGGGTATCCACTAAAAATAACGTTTAAGTAAATATAACGTAGACTTTATCAAGGCAAGTCATTTACTTTGGTAAAGTCTCTCAGAGGATGAAGGGCGTCGGCTAAGATAAGTTTTCCTTTTGTTTTTATTCATATTGACATTTTACAAATATATTTTTAAACGTTTGCACACACACACACACAATATATATATATATATATAGAGAGAGAGAGAGAGAGAGAGCGAGAGAGAGAGAGACAGACAGACAGAGTGTGTGTAAAGTAGACTCTCTCATCAATTAGGAAGTATGAACACCCAACAGTTCAGTTTTAGAACTGAACCCCTAGACTATCCGAAACAGATGATTTCATTATAGAGGTAAAGGCTTTAGAAGAGCTGATAATACAGAAATGGCGCACAGTGTGCCATGAAGACCTCAAAAGGTTCTCTTTAGACTTAAATTTAGAGATTTACATCTCCTATACTGATTGCTACACAAGGCCAGAGAACCTAGTCTGCCTTGCTATTTAAGCCATAAATGAAAAAAATTAATTCATGTCTTCTTCAAGGGTATTAGCACACACACACACACACACACACACACATATATATATATATATATGTGTGTGTGTGTGTGTGTGTACACAAATATATAGAAAAATAGGAAAGAACACGTTAGGTTAATAATGTGAAGTTCTTTAGTATTTTTGATTTTATTTTTAAAAAACAGTGCTCAATACATAAGTAGAGCTTAAAAACAGATGAAACAGAGCTTGATACTTTAATTCAATTTAATTTTTATAATTAAATTGAAGTTTTTGGCTACTGTTTGTGAAACATGAGAACTCTTATGCAGCGATGGAATCATATTTTTTTAAAATAATTATATATATATATATATATATATATATATATATATATATGAGATAGTGTGTATTTATGTAAAATAGACTCTTATTCATTACGATTTATGAACTTCAGTCTTAGAACTGAACCGATCGACTACTGAAACAAATGATAAAAGACTTGCGTAGAACATGTTACACTTGTTGGAAGAACTGATAACAAAAACCGGTTCACAAGCTGACACGAAGTCGTCGTGAGTTACAGCACTTGCCTTTGCCAAAATCTTATGTTAGAGGGCGCACTCTAGGTCTATATAGGTCAAACATTTGCTTCATCTTCCTCTTTTTAATTTTTGCTTGCAGATGTAGTCACACGTCAGAGAAAGGACAACGAAAATGAACGTGTCTTTGCAGGTACGTCCCCTGCTGAGGCACGTTCATTTTCGTTGTCCTTTGTTGACTTTTGAACTCTCACACACGCATATACACACGCGTGTCTATCATACACGCTTATTTCACAACCCCTCGACACAGTCTCGTAGCTAATTTCAATGTTTTTCCCTTCATCTCAATTGTGAACACACGTAATTCCTTATGTTAATAACATGCATTATCGTTTGTTTTATATTCACTGTTTTGTGTTACTCACTCACATGAGTCCGTTAATATTTTTTTTTGTGGGATAAATGTTCCAGGAAACCATAAATACATACTATAACTCGTCCATACACCTCGCAAACAAATAAGTGATACCCGCAATATCGTCAAACAGCTCACTTCACGTTTGAATAAACTAAAGCAGGAGAGCCAAATTCAGTTGGTTGCATGAACAAACTATTCTCTAATTCTAGTTTCAGTAAATATGTAGCAATCATTTTACATCTGTTCCTGGCTTTTATTCACTTATGTAAGATACTATTTCGCGGGAATAGTAATTCTATATTGAGGTAAGATAAATACATCTCTATCAATCATTCCAAGACAAGCAAAACGCAAAGGTTTTTTTTTTTTTTTTTTAAATGCATATGATAAAAAGGATGAATATATTCGAAAAGTTCAAAATGATTAGTAAAAAACAAATGCCGCACTAACCCAGGTTAATGTTCTGTTAAACTTTTATTTACTTAATTGTCGAGATTTTCAACAGTAAACAAGTACAGATTCATTTAGTTTTATATAATATTATTACAATTCTGTAAAAATCAGACAGTTTTCATTGGTCGTTTATAAAAAAGAAACCACAGTAAAATATTCGACCATCTGCTTTTGTTATTCCTGTGAATTTTTTGAGTCGGGCCTGATCAGTTAATATAATACGCATGTGCGTATTTTCCATTTTGACACGCGAAAACATGCAGCCAGAAAATAATAAAACGGAAACTGAAAGAAATTGAATCTCATAATTAGACTCCCAAGCATTTTAAACAGCAATTCGACCTTTAAATCTAGCAACATTCAGAAAATTGCTCGAGAACGTATAGATGTTATTTTTAAATGCATTTAGTTAAAAAAATGCCTGTTTTGGTACTTCGAATATTATTTTATCAATGGCAAAAATTGGGTGGAATAGTTTGAGTATCTTTTTTTCTGGCTAGGTTGTCGTTAATTTTACAAATACGTGAATGGGCTGTCCACGAAAAAAATTCGGGTAAAAGAAACCTGAAAAAAAGTAGGTCGTTTGTGAGCGACATTTAGTGAACTGGAGTTACGGTTAAAGTAAACAGTAGTTCTTTGTTATACGGCGCAAGCAGAGAACAGCAAAGGCGAGAATATATGTTAAAATTGGACAGTTATGATTACAGTGATAGAGGAAAGCAGTAGATACAAGAGACAATGGATGACTTTACTAAATTTAAGTAGAAAATTAATTTGTGAAATATTTTACTTTGGTGATATTTTACAGGATGCTTTCAGTGAATATAAAATCTACACATAAAAAATAAGTATTGTTTACAATATCTAAACAGAAAGAAATTGTCTTTTTCTAGAATGAGCGATGAACATTCAATAAATTCATTGTTGTCTGTAAATATCGAATCGCGAATAATTGATAATTTCTTGGCTAAATCAACTAATCCATCGAAATTGTTCATTATCAAGTGATATAAATAATATTTATAATATTTCGATTGTTATTACTGCTTTTTTCATGAGGCCTTCCATACAAACAAGAAGATAGCATAGATTCTTTCTTGCTTATATATATATATATATATATATATATATATATATATATATATATATATGATAAAAATATAGATATATAAACTATGTAGATAGTATAAAGTCTTTCTTGATTATAAATATAAAATATATATATATAATAAAAATATAATTATATAAGTCTATATTTCTGAGATGAGGTATTATGTACATTATTTACATTATTCGGACTAATATCCTCATCTTTGTCACCATATTCATTACAACGTTTCGGCCGTTGTACGCTCTGGTCTTCTTCAGGTGGTTGGAATGTCGAACTGAACTCTTTATTTCGATCACTGGGGTAGACTGTTCTAGTTCCACGTGCCATGTCTAATGGATGTCAGTTATCTCCTGTTAATTTCCCCTCTGAAAGCTTTCCACTGCCCCAACCGGGCATTGAACTCACATTCTCCGGGTCCTGTCACTGGATCCAACCAACGACCCTATCCACTGTGCCAAAGGACACATAGCACAGTGAATATGACGACAAAGATGAGGACATTAGTCCGAATAATATAAATATATAAATTATATAGAAGATAGTATAGAGTCGTTCTTGCTTATAAATGATTGAAATAGACAGTACGTTAGAGCTTGTATTTCTTATTCAATATTTGCTGCCTACGATTATCGTTTGTTTTGTGAAGTACAAATAAGATGTCTGCTAATAATTCAATGTATCGGACTCTGATTCTGATGAGCGTTACGCGATAAACTGGAGTTAGTCAACGAGATAACTCCTTTGAACATTTACTAATTTATTTGTAGAATATATATGATAAAAATATTGTTTTAAGGTGAGCTATATTTATAGGTAAAAATGATCAATATCAAGAATAGAGTGTGTGTAATTTTAAGTGACGGTGATGTCAACACGGAATGTCGAGAGTGTTTCATGCTTGAACGTAATCTACAGGGCATGGCCTGAAAGTCTGTCTGCCTCTCGGTGTTGGACTCAGTGTCCACTTATATTTCATTGCTTATCTTGAAGTCGGAAGACTTTTTTTCTCCAATTGTCATTTTTAAACCAACTTAGCTTATTTTCAGAATTATTCTGGGAACGATATTGTCGACATGGACCCCCCGCCCCCCCCCAAAAAAAAACACTCTCTTAGTAGAAAGGAAGTTACCAATACCAACATCCAAGAGCATTTTTTTTTAAATTTTGGATTTGATGTAACTATGGCTACTAAACATTTCGCTTTCATTGCTTGGTTTGATAAAATTAATGCGTTAGCAAGAACAAACAATTTTTTCCAATTGTTATTTTAAAGCTAATTTGTCTTATTTTCAAAGTTATTCTAGGAAATTTAATTTATATAAGAAATATAGTTTTAAGGCGTGCTATATTTACGGGATAAAGTGCTCAACATCAGAGAAAGAGCGTATGTAAACATAAATATAAAAGTGGACATTGAAGTCAACACTCAGAGGCGACAGGCTGTCTCATGCGAGACGAAAATATGAAACAGCCTGTCGCCCCTGAGTGTTGACTTCAATGTCTACTTATATATATATATATATATATATATATATATATGTGAGAAATTTTTTTATCCGATATATGTTCTTACGTTATTTTAATGGATACATGAGTTTAAGCTGGTATCCGTATTTCATTTTATTAAAAAAGTGAAAATAATAAAAACCGGCCTAGATTGAGACGTGCTACTAAAGAAAGATTTTGCCTGCGACAGGAATCGAACCTGCATCTTTTTTACATCAGGGAAACCACTTTTTAAGCCCGAGTGAGCTTGTACTAGTTCGGTCACGAACTTTTCTTTGACAGGATTTCTAAATGATAATAATAGTAATAAAACAAGGATAATAACTCCAATACGTGTAATCATTAAAAATAACGTTTACAGTAATAATATATAAAGAAGGAGGAAAGAACAAAAGACTAATGAAAGAATAACATAAGCTTTTTGATTGAAGACTGAAAGGAAGGATAGAAAGCGTAAAATCATAATATATTGAAATCCTTTATGAAGAGATAGAGCAATAGAAAGAGAAAAGAGAGGATGCAGTAAGAAATAACTGTTCATTTCTTCTTATTTTTTCACATATGAAATAAATCCATGTGTATATAACCTTTCTTTTTATAAAAAACCATGGACGTGCAACGTAGATTGTAAATATATAAAGAAGAGAATTCATAATGTCTATCTATATATCTATAATTCTCAAAATGTGCGTGTGTGATCGGATGTTGTTTATGCGTTTCCACAGTTTTCATCAGATTTCGATTAATTTTTTTTTTCGGTTTTGAGTCGAAATGTTTGGTGGTAATTGCTCTCCACTACTTCCTGTCCATTATAACTCAGCAACGTTTTACTCTTTACTATCTGTTCTTGGATATACATTATACATCTTTCGTAAAAACTTTAATAAAAATAAATAGTTTAAATTATTACAATAATATTATCTATAATTCTCAAAATGTGTGTGTGTCTGTGTGACCGGATGTTGTTTATGCGTTTCCACAGTTTTCATCAGATTTCGATTAATTTTTTTTTGTTTGATAGATAATTCTTCAGTACCGGTTTTGAGTCGAAATTTTTGGTGGTAATTGCTCTCCACTACTTCCTGTCCATTATGACTCAGCAACGTTTTACTCTTTACTATCTGTTCTTGGATATACATCTTTCGTAAAAACTTTAATAAAAATAAATAGTTTAAATTATTACAATAATATTATCTATAATTCTCAAAATGTGTGTGTGTCTGTGTGACCGGATGTTGTTTATGCGTTTCCACAGTTTTCATCCGAATGCTTCTGCGCGCTAGGCTGAAAAATGATTAAATGACTCAACGGCTGAGGAGTAACGCCTCTTCAACTGCTGCTGCGCGTGAGGCTGAAACAAGACTGAGGACGCAAAAACGGCCCTTTTCAGGGCCATCTCCCATTCAAATTGTTAATGTACCTCATTGCACTCAATTGTTGTTACTAATATTGATTTTCGGGTGGGCTGACTTTAAACTTAAACTGCTCCAAGTGAACAACAAACATTCCCAGTAATGAAAGGCCCAGTCAAAGACAGGTTATACTGCTAGTAATTAATAATCTTGGAATCTAGCCATGGAATTTTCACGTGTCCAGTTAGTTTTAGGAACACAAAGAACGATAGCACTTAGCTACCGTATCCTTCTCTACTTCAAGCACATTCCTAGCTGTCAAGGAAATTAATTAGTCACATATTTTACTGTGAGAAGAACAAGGGGGTGACCTTGTTCAACATGACTTCTTGGAAATGACAATGGCGATAAAATGACGATCGGCCAACAGGTAATTTTTTTTTACCTGTATTATGTCACTGCTGTCAAGTTAGTTTCTTTTTCTGTTTCCAGTGTGTATATAAACAATTATAACTGAAAATAAATCTAAAATGAAATAAAAAAAATAAAAAAGGATTTTTCCAGGCATTTTGAAGAAAATTCCAAAATAAACAATGTATGGAGAGATCGTCGAACAGGTTTCAAAATGAAGTGTCCTGATTATTTATTTTAACGCTTCTTTTACTTTGGCATACGGACACCTCCCGTTTAAACACCGATTTCTTTACGGTCACCGAGGTTAAGCAATGTCGAAACTGGTCAGTACCTAGATAGGTAACCGTTTGGAGAAAACCAGGTGCTGTAAGCGTGGATGTGCGGATGGTGCAATAGATAACGGGATTGTTAATCGGAGTGCCAAGTTCCAATTCCCGTTGTGTTCGTTATATTCACTTACGTGCAAGTACCTATGGGGAAGATATGAACCCACTTCTCACCCCCCAGCTATGAGTTAATTAGTAAGAGTTGTATTACTAAGCCTTTATTATCTCTCCTCCCAAATTCTTACAATCGAAAAATATTTTCTAGCATTCAATAACCTGCAAAGGGTTGATAAGACATAAAAAACGAATCAATGTGATGCAGGAGGTGAAAGGTGTTCATCGCACGAAGAATTTATTATAGATTTGTCTTTTACGGCTTATCAACCCTCTGTGGGTTATTTTAAAGCCGAAAAACATTGTGGATTGTAAAAATGTCATTTTTTGCAAGTGAATATCACATTAACAATTTTTAGAGAATAACGATGATTTTTCCAGATACAAGTCATACTAGCTGAAGGAGAATATAGATTCATAACTTTCACAAGATTATTCTCATTCCGAATTGCTAATCCATTATTCCACACTGACATTCACGCAGCACCTATATATTTCAGTTACACTAAACAGATGTATGTTTACCTATCCAAATTTTTCATAATTACCTGAAAATTAAAATCCAACTAATTAAAAGAAATAATTATTAGGTTGGTGCAAAAATAATGTCGTTTTCTCACATAGTAACATATGTGAAAAAACGACATTATTTTTGCACCAACCTAATGATTTTCTGATTGGTACTTTTTTTTAAATCCGAAAGAGACAGTTGAAATTTCTGAGACACATTATGAGGAAAGAAGGCTTGGAAAATTTCACACTCATATGACATACTGAGAAAAATTTACCTAACGTGTTTGTATGAATGAATGACAGAGCGGAGACAAAGATGGTAAAGAATTAAACCTTGCATAGAGCTACAAATAGGAAGCTGTGAAGAGCTATGATCGCTTACGTTCAGAAAGGAAACAGCACTTAAAAGATTTTTTATCTTAATTTCAGTTGTTTTTTTTTTATTTTATTAATGTTTGTCTACTTACTGCCTCTAACCTCTGTTTTGCCATCCATTTATATAGACTCGTTAAGTAGGTTACTTGTGGTTTTCGTCTGTCTATCTTGCTTTCGGTATGTCATGTGAGTGTCAAGTTCTCTAATCCTTCTTTCCTCATTATGTATCTCATAAATTTCTAAATAGCTGGTAGCAAGTTGAAAAATACAGATTGTGAACGCAGTATGAATAATAATAAGCACAAAATGGAAACCATTGAGAGATGGTATGAACACCAACCAGACATAGTTACCAAAAATAACGATGTAACTATCCTCTGGGACATGCCAATTCAAACTCACAAGGAAATAAAAGCTAGCAGATTTGATATTATCATAAAAGACAAAAAATTCAGAAAGCGTATGCTTATTGACATAGCAGTACCATATGAGGGAAACACCTCCATACAAAATTATCGAGAAATAATTCAAATACAAGGACCTGGAGATCGAGATTAACAGGATGTGAGCAATAAAAACTGAGACTGTACCAATAGTAATCGGAAATCTGGGCCTCGTGAGAAAAAAAGGAATGGACAATTTTACTAACAGTGACCCAGGTAACATCAACATACAAGTTGCCTAGAAAATTGCCCCACTAGGAATATCCCATATACTAGGAAAAGTGTTATCAATTAAATGACAATTCTCCTACAGGGCATAAAGACCATAGTTTGGAGCCGGCTCTACAGGATACAAAGCAAGAAACATAACACACAAACAATAATAATAATAGATATTTCTCTTGAGAATCAATACTACTGCTGGTCCATTTAATCATATCGTTTTCTTTAATACGCTATATAGAAAAAGAGATGAATTGAATAAAAGCAGATGAACATTCTAATGTACACTATATTCGGACTGTTATCATTTTTGTTGTTTCGGCCGTTGTGCTTCCCGACCTTCCTCAGGTGTATATCGATTTGGGTAACTTACAGATTATATAGATTAAATATTTGGGTAACCTACAGAACTAAACCATTTATTTAATCTACCGGGGGTTGGGGAGTAGAACATTCTCATTACACTGCGCATGTCTTTTTAGTACTTCTCAGTTATTGCTCGCCCGTTTCCATTGGGCCCAAGTACACACTGCCAGAATTAGGGATTGAACACACAATAACTATGTCACCAAATTCACGAACCAACGCTGTAATCCACTAAGTCATATTTGGCGACAGTGATTGCGAGTTTAATCCTTGGTTCGGGCAGTGTGTACACATTGTCTCTTACGGAAATCCAGATAGAATATTCTAATGTTTTTATATTAAACAGTTGTAGAAAATAGCTATATTCATTGTTAGCCATGGTAAATGTTGATTGTTTTAAGGCTTTTTTAAGTTAATTAGTTTTGGTAAGATCTAAATTATTTAATGAAAGGATTTTTGTTTGTATTTCAAATATGTTAATGCACAAAAACAAACATTTAAATAAACATTTTTATAATTTTCCAAGAATTCTCTAAGTATGTCTCGAAATTAAGGTCAAATATAATTGAAATTGTTGATTGAAATAATATTTGTGATAATTTGAAATCATTACCGAAGGTAATGCAATGTAAAATGTATAAAAAAAAAAATCAATTTTGATATTCCGTAAAATGCTTTCCGTTTATTGGCTTAGGGTTAATTTTTCCTCTTTCTCTCAATATGTGTGTGTGATGCAAAGAGAGAATATAAAGATGGGCATGTGTGTGGTGTGTGAGAGAGTATAGAGATGTGTGTGTGTGCATGCGTGCGTGTGTATGAAAGAGAAAGTATAGGGGTGTATGTGTCTAAGTTTAAGAAAGAGAGATCATATTCGTATCCGTGTACATATGCGTGAGTGCGTGAGTCAGTGAAAGAAAGTATAGATATGTGTGTGTGTGTGACAGAGAGCATATTAGTTACTAATAATTAGTATGCGTGTTTGTGAGTCTGTGCGCTCGTAGAAATGTGTGTGTGAATCAGTGAGTATAGAAATGAGAGAGAAAGTATTTTTAGTATGCGTGTTTGTCTGTGTGTTCATACATATGTGTGTGCATGCGTATGAAAATATATGCATGTGTGTTCATTCGCGATTCTATTTTTTTTTAAGCAGACCCATACAAAGAAATTGTTGACACAGTCGGTCGATCTTCCCCTGACCCTGACACAAAAATGACTGTCCTTTTCGCAACACCTGGGTACGAAGACATCATGTTCCCAGCACACGTGATTATTAGTGACAGAAAATCATGCACTTCAAGACTGCCTTTTGACTGGCATAACAAAACAACAGGAGGTTGACAGACAGCACTGAAGCAAATTCCAGACGTCAGCGTTTTATTTACAATTCAAGACTGCGCATGTGCACACACAGTATCGTAGAAAATGGAACAACAGTTGATAAACTTTCCCTCGGTGCATGTCTTTGGGGTGGGGAACTGCGGACTACATTGCTATGGAGTAATGGTTAGTCACGCAATCCTTTATATTTGTAGAGAGTTCGATCATCACTGAGTACGGCACACTTGTTGCTTTGTAAGATTTAAGCTAATCTGAGTAAATATCGCTTATTGTAAAGCACTCGAGTGGGGTTAAGTAGTGATAATATCAGCAAACAGATAACTGTTGATTCAGAGTAAGTACCTGTCTTCTACGGACAGAGAGTTGAGTCCGGGTAAAAAAATCATGGTTTCAAATGTTGGTTTTTCAAAGCTCTCCCTATCTTGAAGATTGATACAAACACAATCTTATATTGAAATTTGTTCCGGACTAAACTTAGTAAATGTCTATCGTCGTTATTTGGTTTACTGACTTAACATTGACAGTATTTTTTTAAGAGACGCGTGATTGGCAACGTCAACGAGATTGAATCAGTTGATTTTAGAAGAAGAGGAAGAATCATCATCGCTGTGTGAGTATATGAAACTTTAAAAGGATTGATTTTAAGCCGAAATGGGAATAGATTAAAATTAAATATAATGAAAACACTTTTTGCCAGAATAAAACACTGGAATTTCGAAATATTTTGGGGCTGGATTAAAAGTTGGTAATAAGCTCACGACGAAACAATAGTTGCAATAAGAATTTAAATATATATGAATCATAGCGGGCATGTTTAATTGCCTCTAAAATACTTATATATGAAAACTCGTATCACTTAAGAAATACGCCGTGATCATATTCAATGAAGTACAAAAGAGATCTGAAATTTAAGTTGGAAAACAATGGAAACAAAGCGTAAATAAAAGATACATTTGTTTTAGTTATCACTGACATTAAATGTTATAAAGTGTGTATAATGAATGTGCGTGTGTAACAAAAATTGGGAGAGAAAGCAAGACGCCGAAATTAGTTCCTACCTTAATATTGTTCATATCGAGTTCGCCGTGTGGCGGTTCGAGAGGAACAGAATTTGTTTTAATTTTTTTTTTTTTTTTTTAATTCCGCGCTGTCACGGGACTACTAAAGTTTGTGCCACGTGACCAAGGGGAGTAACGTCCACTTTCGCCACTCACGTTTTATTAATTTACCCACGTGGGTATGTGAATGTCACTCAAAGAATGATATTTATCCCAAGTTGCAAGACTCAAAGCGTACAGTGTAATTAAAGATTAATAAAAGTTTTGTTATTCACTTCGTAAAGAGTTGAAGACGATCACATTTCAAAATTTCAATTTTTATAAGAAAAAAAAAAAAAAAAAAATTAGTAAGTAAACAATCTACATCAATTTAAATAAGTAAATGTCAACTCTATTATGATGATAGTGAATGCTGGGTAATTTCCTCGCAGATAAAGAGGAGGCTTGAGACAGCAGAGATGTGGTTCTACAGAAGGAGGCTGAAAATACCATAGACGGGACATGTAAACAACGAGGAAGTTTTAAGAAAAATAGGAACAAAATGGACACTTGAGAACGTACCGCTGAAATTTCTAGGACACCTAATGAGGAAAGACGGATTGGAGAACCTGACACTCTCAGAACCTATTGAAGACAATAGGTGAAGAGGGAAAGAGTGAGGAAATTATGAGATTGTGCAAGTGAATGGCAGAAGAGGAACTCGAAGGGATGGTAAAGTGACAAAAAATGCTTAGAATTAAAGGATAGGAAATTGGGGAGAGCCATGATCGCCGAAGTACTGAAGGAACACGGCGCATAGAAGAAATCATGTCGTACTTTCTCACAATAAAAAAGATGTTTGATTAAAATAGAAGTTAAGCAGAAAAGTGAATTCATTTAATGTTGGTTGGTTGTTTTTGTTTAACGGCATATCAATACCTCTATGGGTTATTCAATGCCGAAATCTAAATATTTTGTACGCAAATTTATTTATTTATTTTTAGATAATAATGGTTTTAGTGGTACGAATCTTACTAATTAACCCATAGTAGGGGGAAGAGGAAGTGAATTCATACCTATCTCAAGGGTATTTGCGTGTAAGCAAATATAATAAACTCAATTGAAATTGGAACATGGCTCTTCGATTAACATTTCCGAGCCATTATCAATTACACGGCACACACACATCCAAGCTTAGAATATCTGGTACTCACAAGCGGTCGCTCATCTAGGTACTAACCATGCTCGACGTTGCTTAATTTCGGTGTTCGTACGGGAATTGTTGTTTCAAATGGATGTGGCCGTAAGCCAGATTTAATATAATGCTAATTATTTTTAATTGAATGCTACTATTAATTTGTTCTGTAATCATTTCTGAGGAAAAGCAGCACCAATTCACAAACTGTGGACATTCACCTTTGATTATCAAGTTATGACATGCGAGTTCTATTCTATTTGGCCGCTTCAATACGGTCGTATTCTTAACAAACTGCATCATCGCTATTTTTCAAGTTATATTAAATATTGTATTAACTCTAACAACACTAATTATTTTCAAGTAAATGTAAATGTTTCTTTGATTTTTTTTTTAATTATACTTTAATGGGATAAGCCAATTAACCACTTACAATATGTCATATTTTATTATGCAAGTCAATGGAAAAGGGGGATCACCGCCCTGTGGGATGAGGTTAAAATTATAGACAGAGAACAGCACTGGAAAATACATAAACTTAAGGAATCAGCACATATGCCACAAAAATCTCCTAAGCCGACTAAGCATAGAAATGAATACAATATATGATCCAGTAATAAGGAGTGCTAGAGATAAGCAATAATAACAAAAATTGCAATATGAGCGCTGGTAAAAAATGTTTACTGAGACATTAAGTTTATAAGTCCCCAAAATTCATACACTGATTTCCTCAATGACACATGGCCCAGTGGATAAAAGCGTTGATTGGATCCGGTGACTTGAGGTAAAGAGTTGGAAAGTTGTGTTAAAGCGAGACATCTGGAAGAGGCATGACACGTGGAACTAGAACAATCTACTCGGTGGACGAAATAAAGGGTTCAGTTCGAAATTCCAATCACCTGAAGAAGGCCGGCGTGTACAATGACCGAAACGACCCGCAATAAAGATGAAGACAAAAATCCGAGCAATGTAAATTATTTCGCTCGGTCAAAATTTATTAATATATAAATTACGCAACTGGAGGATTATTCAAACGTAAGTGAATATATATATATATATATATATATATATATATATGTGTGTGTGTGTGTATGTATATATATATATATATATGTGTGTGTGTGTGTGTGTGTGTGTGTGTGATCATATCTATTTCTATTTAAAAGGAAATCACATTTTCTCGTTCAAATTTTATCTCAAAATCCAATATCTTCTCAGTTTCGTGTCCAAAACGTAAACAAAGCAATTTCTAAAACAAGTGGATTTTTTAAATTTTTAATCCATTATTTTTATTGGATAACCGTATTTGAAATAGACGACCTAGTTTTCTTTTAAACAGTGTGTATTACATGTATCGGTTTCTGCACTCGTGAAATCATATTAAAGGAAATGTGCTCTGTGGCAGGGTTCGAACCTCTTACGACTCTCTTTGCGGCAGAAGGGAAATTGGTTCTTAAAAAGGAAATAGAACCTTGCTGATCTGTTCGCTGCTAGTGGCCGAGCGGTCTAAGGCACAACATGAGATGAATATATATATATATATATATATATATATATATATATATATATATATGATATATATAGATATATATAGTGGTCAATAGCAAGTGGCGACAGACTGTTTCATGCTTGAACATAACAAACTGTGTCACTCGGTGTTGGCCTCAGCGTATACTTTTATTTTTACACGTCCTCTTTTTCTGATATTCAGCACATTTACACAAATACTGCATACCTTTAAACTATTA
The DNA here is from genome assembly GCA_963932145.1 of Acanthosepion lycidas. Classification (NCBI taxonomy): domain Eukaryota; kingdom Metazoa; phylum Mollusca; class Cephalopoda; order Sepiida; family Sepiidae; genus Acanthosepion; species Acanthosepion lycidas. The sequence goes on along the minus strand of OZ010582.1, from coordinate 111,755,099 downwards.
GGTTGGTGCAAAAATAATGACGGTTTTTGATGTTAAAAATACGTCAAAAACCGTCATTATTTTTGCACCAACCTAATATATATATATTATGTTGGTGCAAAAATAATGACGTAATAATGTCGTTTTTTGATGTATTTTTCAAAAAAACGACATTATTACGTCATTATTTTTGCACCAACATAATAAATGACGGGTTGTCATCGTTTGTAGATGGAAATGGAATGAATACATGATTTACAAAAGAGGGAAATATACTAGTATGTACACATCTAAACAGGAAAGGAAAAGCATTAAAAGCTTAGCTATTAGGATGTGTGTGTGTAAGTTCAATCGCCAGTCGCCCAGGGAAAAGACATTATCCTCAGCGGGAAGAAAGAGCACCTTATTCTAGACAAAGAGAGAAAAGGGAGACGAAATTTATGTTGCTTCTTTTATAGTCATTAAAGAGCGCCACTAACGGAGTTAACAAAATAAATAAATAAATAAATAAACTGATCACATTGGCAACAAAACAAAAAACAAAAAAAACGCAAATGGCTTTAACAATGTAACAAAAAAGAGATTTCAGAAAAATTAAAAGGTTAATTAATAAGCAAGAAAAGTGAACTAACCAACAAGAAAATATTTGAAGGTGTTGGTATTACGAAAGTAAACAGACAGGAAAGCTGCCGAATATTAACTCTAGAACACGAACCATCAATTAAAGTTATACCGCTACTAACCATGGGTATATCATACCCGATTTTGAAAATATCAAAAAAAAAAAAAAATAACTAAATAAATAAATATAAATCTTTATTTGAAATATTTTACATGCAGGCACTTCAAACTTTGTACTTTGAGTTAACATTAATAGGAACTGAAAAACATATTTAGGTAAGAAAATCAGGTACCGAAAACTGTAATCAAAAATAGGAAAATTTGCGCTGGGTACTATATCGCCATGGTTAGTGTTCTAGGGTTAAGAACATTGGCTAAATATATGAAAGCAACTCTCTTCAAGTAAATAACACAAAGAGAATCTTGTATATTAGACAGAGTAGTAAGTGAAAACTGATTTCTCAAGTCATTTCTTAGTGATTAATTTATAGTCACAGTGGATGGCTGGACATGGTTGTATCCTACAGGAAAATCGTTAGCAAACACGGCTTAGAATACAAGAGTGGGAAGATAGATTACTATTATGGAGTATTGCTGCCATATATGGTCTGGAGCCCCTTCTGTTTGCCTCGGGGTTCTTGATAAGATCCAGAGACGGATATGTAATTGACCCTGATCTGGCATCTCGTCTGCAGTCGCTTTCTCACAGACGTGCCGTCGCCTCTCTCTGTCTTTTTTACAAATACTTTCATGGTAATTGCTCCGATGAGCTGCTTTCTCTGGTTCCCAGACTCCATGAATTCAAGCGTCCTACGAGGCTGGCACCCCGCTCTCACCCTTTCACTGCTGAAACTGTTAAATGTAGCCGTCTCTTCGACTCCAATAGCTTCATATCTCGCACCTCTCGCCTGTGGAACTCCCTTCCCTTTTCCTGTTTCCCTGATAGCTATAATCTCCAACTATTCAAATGTAATGTCAATCGACATCTCCAGTTGCATTGATCTATCCACTATCCTTCTCCCCATCATTTCCTCTATCACTCCGATTTGCTCTCGCTCCAAATCCTCTGTAACCCCTTGCGTGCTAGTGGCTTCCCGCCTTGCTTGGGGTGAAATGCTTAAAAAAATACTATTGTAGGCAATAAGATTATTTCAAATTTGATAATACTGTCAAAATAAATGTAGAGCATTATAAATTTTATAGTTTTGTTTTTTGAATGGAAAAGATCGCAGCCAAGAAGGTTTAAACTAAAACCTATGTTTTGTTTTGTTTTACGGTATATCAACCTATAATATGGGTTATTTAATGCCGACAACTTTTTTTTCTTGGAAATATTTTGTTTTGTCAAAAATCTATTTCTGGTAATATTTTTTTCCCTCAAAAATGTACAGCTAGTGATATTTTTTTTTCAAAAATATATTGCTGGTAATATTTTTTTCCTTGAAAAATTGATTTCTCGAAATAATTTTTACAAAGTATTTCTGGTATTAAAACCTATTTTTACACTTTCATGAGGCTTTTTACTTCAGTTTGGGGGTTAACTATTTGTCCATAGCTGGGACCCTGACAGGTGCTACTACCCCAGGTCAGGTTGGACCTGGGAACACCAGCAACAATTAAGAGGTGGTTCCACGCTCCTCAAAACCTCCTGATCAGAGGCCTTGCTGTTGGACGTAGTTTATCGTCTTACCCTGGACGCGGATGTAGTTTATCGTCTTACCCTGGACGGCCAAAAACTATGTTTATAGAATTCAATGCTACATTATATTCTACAATGCTGACTGTTACCCACTTTGCCAAGAAAGGTTTCAAAGACACCAAATCAATGGAAAATTAGTTTCTCTCGATATTAAACTATTAGAAAGCTTAGTGACCATTATCAAAAGAAATGTATGTAAGAATGAAAGACAATATTCAAGCAAAGATCTTTGAGAAGCAATAAAAATTTCTGCAAGTAATATAAAAGTTGCAACAATAAAAAGACTTACCAAAATAAATGAACAAAATATTGATAAATGTTATACAATGTCAAAGAGTTCATATTAACAAGTAAACAATAATTTATTCAGATATTTGGGATATTATTGTAATGATAAAATTACGCAGGTGTACGCTTTAAGAACTGAGAATACTAGGTTCGCGTATAGTGTCCTTCTATAGTCCCAGTAAAAAGAAATAGCTTTCTCGAAGACGAGAGTAACGAAACAAGGGGAGACCACTCTTGATTATTCATAACAATTGTGTTATTCAAAATGTTCCTGTGGTCTATATCTTTTGGATTAATTAACCCGGCCGAACAACTTTTACGACTGCCTTTTAATTTAGAACCGTTTCTTTTTTTCTTTTTTTTTTTTTTTTTTATTGCCGTTTTGAATAATGAATGACGAGGGAGTTGGTAATGCCGTAAAGACTTATTTAAAATTCCCGAAAAAGAGAAAAACGAACGGAACGAAGACTGAACGAAAGAAATGAAACAAAATAGTGACGAAAACAAGCGAGTTTCAGGAAAAGGAACAACAATTAGACCCTCTCCTTCATGGAATGCCCTTTTCCATGATTAAGCGATGTGGCGAAAATCGTGGGGCAGACCACATAATTCACTCACCTAGGAGGTGGGATGCTGGTTGATCTGCTTGAATAGAAGGCCGTCGGAACAATAATTGGGGGGCTTTGTGGTTGACAACGAAACAAAGACCGTTATGTCCACGAAAAATTGTGAGATTAAATCGCTGGCATTAAGATTCAACAGGCTGTAAAAAAGCAAGAGTTTTCCCATGTGGGTCATCGTGTTGTCAATACCGGAAGACTGACTCTGACTAGGAAAGATTTCCAGGCCATAGATAACATAATATAAATTGATTATCAGGGTTAGCATCCGACCAGGTATATGAAGTACCTAGCTTCGTTTTTGAAATTCATTTTGCTTCTTTTTTATGTTAGTATGGAAAAACCGTGGTGGTAAGTTGCAATCAAGTGCAAGTATTGGAGTGGCGTTTCGATCTAATGATTAACAGAAAAAAAACTGCAATGCTATTCCTACTTGTCTTTACGTCGAAGGTCGGAAGTTGCCAGATATTGTGTTTGCCAGAAAACCGACATGCTGGTACCGCAGAGAGATTTGTGGTACGTTGCCATGTTCCTTGACTGCTGAAAAGGAAGACGTAAGTTTCACTCGCCACATCTGATTTGGTAGAACATCTCCCCACTCCCGCCCTTGACCACCCCAATCAAAAACATCTTGCTTCCACCCGAGAAGTCTGGAGAGGATTAACAGGTGGCAGGTAAATATAGAAGATCTGGAAAGCAGTATTCTACTGGGGCCCAGATTTGAGGACATGTACAGTCCCCGAGGAAAAGCCAATTTGTCGTATGTTGAAAAGTTAAAAGGATGTAACAGTCATGTCAGATTGTGGTGCAAAAAAGAGAAACTGCTGATCCTAAAAGAAAATTCTTTAAAAAAAAAACAACAACTGAACAAAACAGTGGTGGTTGTTAACTCCTCTTGTATCCTGTCTCTCCCCAAGGTCACAATTTCTGTCAGCACTACAAAATCTAGCACTGCCGATAAAAAAAAAATAAAAAAAAAAAAAAATTACCATCAAAACAAATTCCGCAAATTGTTAGTCTCCTACCTTCATCCATATTTTAAAGCAACATCCCTTTGGTATAGACGATAGTGGCTGTCCACATACGCTATTTCATTATTAGCTGTGAATTGCCATGGCCGTTCTTTGAAAAGATAGTGGATTGGTTTTTCGTCGCCTTCTCTAGGGTTTGGAATTTAGTTTTCCTTCTCTTAGTCTGGTTGCCACATAAAACTAGAGAATTCGGTATATACACTGCTATTTCATCCATAGGAAGTCGAAGAAATGGATTCATGCTTTTACCAAGAGCATTTTGTGTAAAAGTGAACACAGCTGATGAGGCAGTCATTTGAACTCGGCACGCTGGTTCTGCTATCTGTAATGATAGTTGTTGTACCACTATCATCCATTCAGTCAGTTGTGTGCCATGCGTGATACACGCTTAGGCGATCATGTACCTTTCGATACATGACTGATGAGGCAGATTTTTCCCGCAGCAGGTTGCCATTTCTTTCTGAGGTAGACCAGTTGCCATCCAAGGCTATAGAACCCGGTTTGTCGTGCTATTTACTGATAGCTGGGGAAAGCAGGGGGAGAGGATTCATACCTTTCCCAAAGGTATTAGCACGTAAGTAAATGTAATGGATTCAACTGGAATTCGAACTCGGCTCTCTGATTCCTCAATCCGAGCCGCTATCCATTACTGGCACAAAAACTCATCCCCAACTCTTCCTCCATTGTTAAAAAGCAGAGACGTTTCTCTGTATAGAGTCAAGGAATGTGGGGGGGGGGGCGGGAGAAGTAGTACAACACCTGGAAGACATAGGCCGTGTTGACCCGGGAATTCTTAGCATGAAAAATATACAACCGTAATGAATCAGGGACTTAAGGGTCCTTCACAACTGTTGAGCCGGCGAAGTCTGACGGTACCTACGAATTTTCTCGATGCCCACTAGTTGTTAACCATAGTCAGAATTAGTTAAGTCACACAGCAAATAGGAGATAGGTTAGAGGAAGAAAACAGTTGCCTTTTCTGTAGGCCGTTTTCACCAACTGAAAAGTGAAACAAATTCAAAACACTTCTGTGCGGGGAGAGTTCCCGCGTTTGTTCACCCATCCCTCTATAGCACTATACGGTTAACCTTCCCGAAGGACATCAAGGGACAGTCTCAGGGGGACACCCTCAAACTGAGATGGGCCAAGAATCCCTTGGTTAAGTCATTACTCTCAACATTTTTTTTTATTGTTGAGCGATACCAGAAAACTGATCATGGCACTCTGGTTAACTGTTAAATAGCCGAGGGTTGAAGTCAGAACTTAAAAGAATAAGATTAGTTCGTGACCTTCTGTAGTTCAGGGTGGATATTTTGTATATAAGTAACCCATCTTATTGCAAATGACTGGGTCTGTTCTCTCGTGAAAGTTTCACCCTACCTTTACTAGCATACTTTGATAACCATTTGGGAGGTGGCTTGTAAGTCGTTTTGAGAATGACTAGTTAGTTTGTCTATGCAGATCCAACAGACTCAGTATGTTGGCCGTTATCAAAGGCGAAATCGTTTCGTTTTATCGGGGTTCATGCAAACAATGATGGTAGAGAGCAGTTGACATTTTGGTTGGATGAACCCCTTTGTGATATCACAGAAGCGGGTTATCATAAAAAAAATGATAATATCTGTTATATAATAGCTATTCTTTAAAAAACTGTTTTATAAACATTTAAATTATTCAAAGCAAGTTAAATCGCTGAATTTATTTTGGAAACCGAAGTTCTAGAGGAAATTTTAATCGTAAAATAAAAATATTTTCTTAAGTCTGCTGTTCCCTTTCTAAAAAAATCTGTTTTAAAAATATTAAAAGAAATAAAAATCCATAACTTATTAAAATATCGAAACTAAATATTTCAGAGAAAAATAAACAACATATTAGATTTCTCGCTCTAAAGCCGTAAAAAAAGAAAAAAGAAAAGAAAAAGGAAACACACAAGCTGAGTTAAAAACTTTATGTGATTTTATTTTATTTTTTGAACACTTCTTTAACTAGAGAAAAGAAATTGTTTGTAAGAAAAAGATTTTTTTCTTTTTCTCCCCCAAATCTGAAATTTCCTATTTTTATTTTTCTGCAATATACGTCTAGATGTTGTAAATTGAACGATACCTTACTAAGAGATTTAGTTTCTTTTTAAAATGTTTAGTTTATCTTTTTATTTGATTAAATGGGTCCACCCCACCTTTCATAACATTGTAAATATTCCACCGCACATCCCAAAGTTTTATAAATTTGAAAAAAATAGTTCGTACATAAAACCAGAAATTTTTATCATGGGTGTATCATTAGGCCGACACTGTGAAAATGCGATATTTTGGCATAAGTTCGAAATGAATGTAGAGGGATTAGTGGCTGTCAATTGTTAGAATGAATGGGCCGTGGATTGAAATAGCTGAGAGGAGGATAGTGATAACCAGCCTTTTCCACCCTTCGGCCTTGTGCTATAATGTATTTTGTTTAATAAACATAGTGTAGTGAAGATAGCCATAATAATCATCTTCCTCTTTAACTACTCGACTTTAAAAGAAATGCTCGAACTTCACTTATGGGCAGTAGTCAAATTGCATTCTTCCCTACAAGCTTAAAACGCTCGTCTATCTATATTTTTTATTTTTTTACGATTAGAAAAAAATTATTTGAAAAGTATTCAATCAATTACAAATATTCAATATGACGTTTTAGACAGAACTAACAGACAAACAAACCAACAAATTCGAAGATTGATAGTTAGGAAAATTCGATTAAATTGCATTGTTGTAAGTTTTGTAATTCCGAGTTTTAAAATTATGAGTTTGCTTCACCACATAGCGATTTGAAGTTATTAGAGGACGTCTATTAATTCTTGTTATTTCGTTGGTTGTTAATAACAAATACAAAAGAATGTGGATTGTTGAAACATTAAAGTAATTCCTTGCAGAATAACGCTTGAAAATGTATATTCGAATCTCATAAGTAAATATTTTCTATTTTCTTTTTTTTTTTTTAGGTTACTTTATAAATTTTATATAATTAGAATTTATAGTTCCATTAGTGAATGTATAGAATATTAAAAAAAAGGGGAGAGAAAATTGTTCTTTAGTTCAGAGATTTATTATGGCCAGAATTTTCTGACTTCAAAAGAATAAAATGGGACCAACAGGCTTAAAATGCTGTAAGATTTGACAGATATACTGTCAAACATTACAGCATTTTAGGCCTGAAATAAAACAAGGTTTTTAAAATATCAAAGTTGCAGGGCGTCCGTCATCTTGAAGTAAACAGAACTTTGGGAACTGGGACATATCTTTTAAATTTATTTTAGTTTTTGACCATGAAATACAGTCATAAGACGACAAAAAGAAAAAGGTGGGTGCCAAAAGAACTATCATAAGGTTTTCGTCGAGAGTAACATTTTTTTTGAGTATGAAAATGCTTAATCAAACTCGTAGGAGTTGAAGAAAACAGACTCAGATGTTAAATAGATGTATCTACTGATGATATATTTGAAATCCAGGCGGAGCCAAAAATTTAACTGGACAACTTTCTAATTACGTAACAAAATAAAAAAAATTATCCAATAAACTATGGTATCCGGCTGTATCAGTATAAACTTTGATACTTGCAAACCAATAATTTATCTCCCACCAAAGAAGTGACGTCTTTACCAAATGAGCCATTAACAAAATGCATTTTAAAATGATGGTCTAAAGTTCAAACATGTAGCGCAAAAGCAAATATATAACTTTTGAAAATAAATTATTAAAAAAAAATGAAAACAGAATTGAAAGAAAAAAATGTCTATTCATAATTTTTCTGTTACGAAATGAAAGAAAGTATACAGGAATATTTAAATGGAGAATCATCTGGGATAATTTTAGACCTAATAAATTTCTCTTAAAAAGCGAGAAAGAAAACTATCAAATAATTACACAAAAGAAATGTTTGTTTGTTTTTTGTTTAACGGCATAAATTTTCATTTTTGCCCAGAAATACACTTAAAAAAAAAAAAAAAAAAGTATAATTTGAGTGAATTATAATAGACATGATGCAACAAGAAAATAAATAATAAACTATAAAGAATTAAAAATAAAAATAGCAAAATCAAAGCCGCAGCTATGACTCCCGTTTCAGCACAATGTTTTTATGAAAACTATATATATTCAATATTCGAATATAGTAAAAACTTGCTTCAAGATATATATATATATATATATATATATGTGTGTGTGTGTGTGTGTGTGTGTGTGTTGAAGGTCAGGTTGAATTGTCATTATGCAATATTCATGCCTAGATCCACACTGTTTATATCTACAAACGCTCTATCTCCCATACAGAGCACTATTCCACGATAAATATTAGGTTGGTGCAAAAATAATGACGTAATAATGTGGTTTTTTGACGTATTTTTTAACGTCGAAAAACGACATTATTACGTCATTTTTGCACCAACCTAATAATCAATATATTAGGTTGGTGCAAAAATAATGTCTGTTTTTGACGTATTTTTTTAACGTCAAAACCCGATATTATTTTTGCACCAACCTAATATAAAAAGGTTGATTGAAAACCAACGGAAGTTCTTTAAGTCTTTTTATTGACTTTTTTTCGGTTGTGAAAATTTCTTTTTGTTTCATGGGCGAGTTTGAACATATGTTTTCTGAGGGCTTTGGTCTTTCAGATGCCATTATCAATGAAAAGTTTTCCGTGAGTTAATGGAGTATTTATCATTAAAACATAATTCAGTTTAGAAACAAACATACTAAATATTCTTTGCAATTAAAAAAAAAAAAAAAAATTAAAGTGCCACACTCAAAAACTAAATAAACACGACACAGTATATTATTTTAAAAAAATTAAATTAAAAGCGGCGTCACTTACTTGAAGTCGGTTATATTTGCAGGCAGTGCAGCACTTTATGTGCGTTTTTCTTGCCGATCTGTAGTTGATGTGCGTTGTTGATACACCCACATTGGTCTTGAAAACTCATCCAATCATGTGATCTCCTTTCAGGACCTGTTGGAATTGCTGCAGAAACAGCTAGCTTGAGAACATGGGATGTTTATGGTGAGGCACTTACAAAAATGAGGCTAGGATGAGACCAGAAACAAAGATGAAGAAGTTATGGGGTGGGGATGATGTTAAAGTGTAAAAAGGATTAGCAGGAAGTGCTTGAAAAGATATTTCGCTACGGCTTGTGAAAAGATGAAGAGGAATATTATTAAAAAGGGAAAAGGTGGTGATATTTTATTGCTGTGAACGAAGTGGAAATTATTAAAAAAAAAAATTGTCGCTTGTTGGAAACTGGAAAGATGCAGACGATAAAGAGAATAGCACTGGGAATGGATGAAATAAATGACAAAACAGAAAGAATTAATTTCTGTAGCGTTCGTTTATAATTTGTAGAAAAAAAATTTTGAGAGAGAGAAATGAGAAAATTAGTATGTGCAGATACCAGTGGTTGTTTTATCAAAAAAAAATCAATGTTTTTTTAGTTTATTTATTTTTTATAAGATTATTTACTTCGATTAACAACATAGCAACTTTATATAAGTCAAAAGGAAAATTTATTTTAGCCGACGCGTTTCGTCATCTGAGGAACTTTATCAAGGCGAATATATACTTTTGTCTTTTTTCATATTGCCCTTTGACACTATCTGAAATTTTTACACACACACTACATATATCACAGTATTACATACATTGCCTTAATAAATGTTATTGTTGGATTAATTACTTCGTGCGCACGCGCACACACACTATATTCCAAGTAGTTAATCTCTTTAGCTGCATTTTTTTAATTTTGAAGGCAAATAATGTTTAATCGTGAAAATAAATAATTTCATTTGTAAATTAAATGATTTTTACTATTTTCTTACCGAGGTATTGTCTCTGCTGTAACCTTTCAGAAATACTTTCTTAACTTTAAATATTTCGCCAATTTTTTGTTCTACATTTGATTACTGAAGTGCTTAGATTTTTTTAGTCAATTGGTCATCATTAAATAACAGTGAAAAGTGGTATATAATCAGTCAGATAACGCATTACAAATTAGTTGATTCATAAAGTTATAAATATGCAGTGAAAACGTTCTAGCTTCGTCCATTATTTTACGGCGAAAAAACAAACAAACCCCGATATATGAGTTCCAACGATACAAAATATACTTTGCCGCAAACAGGTTAAAAACACAGAAAAGTTTGGAGAAAAATGAACCTCAGGGAATGATCATAAAATTTTCCATATATCTAATCCGAGTTAAAAGAACAAAAATATATTTTTATTAAAATAACTTACAGTACGGGGTGGGGGATATATTTCATGGAAAAAAAGAGAAACGAATGCAAATAATTAAAATCCATCAGCGAATGGAGAATCATTTCAGCGTCGTGGTTCTTGAAAAACAAGACGAGAAAAAGAAAAACTGACAGGAAGAATACAAAATCGACATAAATGGTGGGAGAGGTAAGATTTTAAGGAAAAAAAAAAGGTCCCTAAAATAAAGAAAGTGACAGAGATTGAATAAAAAGTGACTAATTACTTCGTGAAAGCAAATGAACGTGGGAAATTCTCAGTTAAGGGTAACGAATGGTGTTTGCTGATTAACATAGGGAGAAAGGGACAGTATAAATTGTAACTAGCTTATGTGTCACTTAGCGCAGGCATTCGATGCGGACGTGTTCCGGTAGGGGAAGGGAGAACTGTTCTTGGAAGAAATACGGCGAAAGACCCGTTGTATTGAGTAATAAATTGTTTCGAGCCCGTAAAGTAAATTGCACAATATTAGTAACTCGGTAATTGACGTAATAACTTACTATTTTAGTATGGCTGTATGCACACGCACACACAAAAGAAATCTTAATTTCTTTTGATGAGGCATTAGGACAGACAGTACAAAAATAAAATTAGTACCAGAAACGTTTACCAGTGACATGAAGTGGAGCGACTATATCCAGTTAATTGCTACGTCTGTAACAAGGAAGGTTGGTCCACTGTGCCGTGACAAAAGACTTTTCTCGTCAGAAGCCATTTTGCACATTTATAAATCTACCATTCGTTCGTGCATTGAATACTGTTGCTATATCTAGTCTGCTGCTACTACTGTGAGTGTGCATCTCTAGATTTTTGACAAAATCCAGAGAGGATTCTGAAATACAATCGATCCTTACCAGGCATCTCATCTCCAGTCACTTTCTCCCCCGACGTGAGTTGTCTTCCCTTTGTCTGTTCTACAAATATTCTCATGGCAACTGCTCAGACGAGCTTTTTTCTTGGTGCCCCGACTACATACGCGTGTCACTAGATTGACAACTAGATCTCACTGTTTTACTTTTGAACTAGCTAGAAGAAAATGGTAATTTATACTCAACAGTTTTTTTCCCTCGCACTTCCCACCTGTGGAACTTCTTTCCGATTTCTTGCTTCCTACAATCTTCAAAAGTTTAAATGCAACGTCAATCGCCATCTTCTCTCTTCTTGAACTTGTTCCTTTTTTGACCTTCCCACAATCCTCCCTATTTATAATCTTATTCTCATTCACTTTTACTCTTTGTAATCTCCTGCGTCCTAGTGGTATTGTCGCCTGGCTTGGAGTGAAACGATTTAAAAAAAAAAATAATACATTTTTTTTTAAATATTCAAGGAACCTCACGGTGAAGTAGTGAGTAACTGGTTAGCCTTACTGGATGATGATGACTCTAGCGAGTTCATTAGGTTCCCAGCACTCATAACCTTGTGTCATACTAAGCTAAATTTCATAAATATATTTACTTATTTTTGTTTACATCTACACAAGTATAAAATACTCAGATTAGTACGACATAAGGTTAAATAGAGCTATGTATGATTGATTTATTTTTTACGGTTTATCAACTCTTTGTAGATTATTTAAAGTCGAAACATATTCTGGATTGTAAGAATAATTCTTTTTTTGCGAGTGAATATTGCATTAACATTTTTCTTTGAGTAGAGCAATGATTTTTTTCCAGATACAAGTTCTACTATTTAATCCATAACTGGAATGGGGGAGATGGATTAATACCCTTTCTAAACCCGATTGAAATTAGAACTCGGTTCTCACATTTATCATTCCGGGCCGCTATCCGTTACATCATACACAGATCCTTATATGAATGGAGACGGAGACTGTGTCTTCTGTCTCTTTCCTGGCTTTGAGCAGAATCGTTTTAAAGTCAAACTCTTGCCCAGGTGGGAAAATACACAACTTCAAATACGAGGCAGGCTCCTAATATTTACTAATAATAGTACAGCCCAAATTCACAATTATGAGGCGCCCACGGGGGTTAAAGATCACTACACTGATGGTCTGCGAGACTTGCTTTTTAAATATTGTGTCACGACGAAGCCCTCCGAAATATTTATTTATGGAAACGGGTAGAAAAGTATTTCAATTCTCAGTGAAGATGAAACAGTGTGTGGCAAGTGTGGGGAGAGTATTTTAAGGACTGATTACTAAGGAAATAAAGTCGATTGGCTAGAAATTAATTAAGATATTTGCTCAACTAATGGAGTATGATTTGATTGGAGAAAGTTCATTTCTTATGGTGAGTCATGTGCAAGCATATGACATAATGTATGTATAAAATATTTTATTGGTCATTCGCTAATAGCTCGTTTTAAACACGTTAATCTAGCCTAGTCAGAGTTATTTCCTTCGTGCAAATGCTCTTGAGAAGGGCGTGAATGAAATTATATTTTCTCTCCCTAGACGTGAATTAAATGGCAGGGTAGATTGGGTTATTGAATGCCTTGAGTGGCAGTCAGTGTTTGAATTTAAATCTGCAATGATGGTAACGGGAAACCACAGTATTTTCCTTTCCAAGAAATCATGGCAGTTCACACGTATAAAAAAAGGAGCTGTCTTTGGAGAGCTATGATCATTTACGCCCTGAAAAGTAATGACAATTACAAAACTGGATTAGGACTCGAACTGATGAAAACGACCGCCTGCGTTGTGATGGAGATACAAATAAAATCAATTCTTTTTATAAGGAGTTTTGTTTTATAGGGAGTTTTAGAATAGGCTGTGTTAGGAGTAATTTTTCCCAACACCGCAAGTTGCTACAAAACCGAAATATTAACCTAAGAACTTGAGTCATGTTATTACACATAGTCATCATCCTTGTTGTTGTTATCACAACATTTCGGGTGATGTGTCTGTCGGCCTTAATCAAGTGTATGTAGATCCGGGTAACCGACAGGGTATTCTAAACTGAATCCTTTATTTAATCTCCGGGTGAAGATTGTCCCCGTTTCGTTTTCTATGTCTGAAGATATCTCGTCTAGTTCTTATTTTTAGCATTGCACAGTTATTGATTGCCCTGCTCGATCCAGGGATTTAACTTACAATTACTATGTCATGAAATTCACGAACCAATGCATTTAGGCTACTACCCAGGGGGAACCTGATCGATACACACCTGATGAAGGCCGGAGGGCACAACGGTCGAAACGTTGTGATAACAGTAATAAAGATGAGGACAAATGGCCGCATATCAATAGTGTGAATAAAAGAAATATTCTTCGTCATTTTCGTTTTATATGACTAGGTTTCTCTCTACTTCCCCTCTCTATTCCTATCATTCTTTCTTTATCTGTTTATGTATCTATCTCTCTCATGCTCCCTCTTTCTTCTTGCAATATACTCTCTCTTTCTAAATGTGACCTTCAGACCCCGCGTATTTAACTACTAAGTCAGTATCTATCAGAATAAAGACCTTAATTTACACTAATGATCCTAACTGGTTCTTATCTCCCTCTTGCTTATTGATTTATCGATTTCTATTGTTCGGAAATAATCTATTCTCAAAGAACATCGGACCTTTGCTCATCTTAAAAGGGGTTTTACCTGATGGCTTGCCTCCTTCTATAAAGGTCACACACGCGTCAGATCAAGACTCTCATGTGAATGTCAGGCACGGCGTCCAAATCGTAAACTCTTTTTCATATCAGTAATTAAAAATGGTTTCAAACGGATGAATCTTGCGAATCTTAAGGAAGACAATCCATCATTAAATCTTACAGACTGGTGCTACAGAGACCAAAGAACTTTATCAACTAACAAAAATCCAAATGAATTCTTCCAACAGCAGCAACAACTAAAATGGATAGCAGATGTAACTAGAAGAGAAAATAATGATATAATTAAGATGTTGACTTTCCACAATACTTTAAACAAAAGTTTAGAAAGGAAACTTCCATCAATACTAGAAAGAGCGATAACAGCTAGTGGACTTGAGAAGCCTATTTTCCTGAAGAAACTTTTTTAAGAAAAAGATTTCATGAATTTCAGACGACAGTAACACTAACTGTTTGGTCAGTGGGTTGTAAATATTTCCTGTATGGAAACGGCTAATCTCACTATTAGTATTACCATCTGTCCTTGAATCGTTATTAGTTTTTAGCTGTCAGAAGATTTGAGAAACAAGAAGCCAGAACTTCAATGAACGACTTACCGTCCTTGGTTATCAAAGGTTGATCAATGATGGAAATCAATGCCAATATTGTTCGATCTTCATATTGGGTCAAAGTAAGGAGAAAGACAGCAGCAAGATATACGATACACGAGGAAAAAATGACGTCATGAAATACCCAATCTTTTATTAACATTACTAGCTTAAAAAGAAGCACTTGATCTTTCTGGTTTTGATCACAAAAAAGGAGCTTAAATCTTTTTTTTTTGTTTTTGTTTTTTATCTTCTTTCAGGGACAAAGAAAACTATGGCACAAGAGTTCTGCTACTAGACTTCTCATACAGAGAAAGCGATTTTTATTTTTGTATCTCGCTGACATTGTCTATAACACATCATAAATCATTTTCCTTGGTGGAATAAGCAAAAAAATTACCGGTAAAAAAAAAAAAAAAATGAACACGTCCAACAACTTTATTTTAGATTTCGTGGTAACGAGGAAGTTTTTAACGAAAATGGAAACAAAAAGGTCGCTTATATTTAGAATTAAAAAGATATTTGGAATCTATAGGACACATAATGAGGAAAGAGGGATTGGAGAATCTGACACTCACAGAACATTGAGGGCAAGAGGAAAACATCGAGTAACCTATCTAAGAAGCTTGTGTAAATGGATGGCAGAAAAGAGACTGGGAGCGATGACGAAAAGACAAACCTTTCAAACAGCTAAAAAGGATAGGAAGTTGTGGAGAGTCAACATATTGAAAGGACACGGTACGAAGATTTTCCCCAAAGATGATTTTTACAATAAAATGCCTGGATTTTTTTTTTTATTTTTATTTTTTTTTTTATGCATTTCTTCATAATTAGAATACAAAAACCTTTTTAAAAAACTTTTAGTTTTTTTTTTCTTCCAATATTTATCCTCTGCAGCCACTTACCAATGAACGGCTTTAATCTCTCCGCACACAAAAGAGTCAAAGAGAAGAGAATAGATGTTGAAATTGTAAATATATCAGAGTCTGAGGTATTAGTTTTTGCTGAAAAATGTGTTATAACTTTGAGATGATTAAAAAAAGCAAGAAATTATTTTTAATAGAGATAATGAACAAATACCATATTCTGTTTTTGGTTATTTCTGCTTCGTGGTTGCAATGAGGTACCCACACCTACACAACAGGATCATTTCCTTTATTTCTCCTTTGTTTTTGATGGAGCTAAATTGATAAAACGTCGGAATAGGCAATTTTATTTTAACCGTTTCCCTTCTCGAAATCTGAAGCCTAATAATGACATCAATATGTATTCAACATTATTAACAATATTTACATGCAGACTATTGTCCTCATCTTTGTTGTTATCCCAACGTTTCGCTCGATGTGCCTTCCGGCCTTCATCAGGTGTATGTCGGGAATTTGGTGACATAGTAATTGTGAGTTCAATGCCTGGGCCGGACAGTTGATACTTAGTCTCAGTGGAAAAGGACAAGCAATAACTGAAAAGTACTAAAAATAAATAAATCGATGAGATATCCATAGACATGGACAGTGGATTGAAAATAATATACCCCTTTAGAGGAAATAAAGTGTTCAGTTCGTAATTCCCTGCTGGTTACCCAGATCGACATAGATTGATGTAAAAGGTTTCCAGAATTTCCTTAATAACATTCGATATTTATTCGTAGTATCAACATTAAAAGGTTTTAAACAGAAATATCATAATTAAGTTAAATTCACACATCGGGGAACTTAATGTGGATTTGAATTCTACAGCTCCTATACAATTATTTTTGTCCATAAAGATCTCCTATGCCAGATCAACATAAGATTGATTCAGTGATAAAAATGGTCTCAGATAAAATTTTGTTTGCAAGCAACAGACTGAAATTTTGTTCTATAAACTGCTTACACTTTAGTATACCGAATGAAAAGATAAAATGCAACAGACACTTTGTCTAATGAAATAGCCGAAAAAGTAAGATGGAAACAAGGATGAAGATAGTAAGCTTAGTGGATTTTTTAAGTACATGTCATGGGCCATTTTTCTCTCACGAAATTTCAATTCATTTCTCTTAAAACGTTCGTGGGAGGGAGTGATTGATATTTTTTTTCTTACGGCGGATTTATTTTTCACAAAAAATATTTATAGATTGTAAGATTGTTGGGAGATAATATTGATTTGCTGCTAGAGCCGAGTTCTAATTCCAGTTGAATCCATTACATTCACTTACATACTAATACCCTTGGGAAAAGTATGAATCCTCTTCTTAAAGCTATGGGTAAATAGCAGGACAGCCTTGTATGGCAACTGGTCTACCGCAGAAAGAAATGGCAACCTACTGCGGGAAAAATCTGTCTCGTCAGTCATGTATTGAAATATACATGATCGCCTAAGCGTGTATCACGCATGACACATAACTGACTGCTACAATTCCTATTAATTAACCCACCCATAACTGGGACAGAGGAGGTAAATTCAAGATCATCTTGGCATTTTCCTTCGATTGCTGCCAACCCGAATATGTTTACTTCTGATTTTAATACTCAGCGTTCAAATATTAATCATAACCCCTGTTCCTCAGCGACAAAACTAACGAATGTCCCGTTTGCGTAATTATTACATCATTTCTCAGTAACTTTCTATATTTATTGTAGAATTGCTTTCATTGTTTCCAAACATTTTAAGAGAAATAAATTCATAAACTTAAATTTTGTGAGAGAAAAATATCGAATTTATTTCGATGAGCGTATTATTGAAACTTCGTTGAAGAAGTGTAAATGACTTTAGACGCATGCGCTTCAGGCCTGGCCATGTTGAAATATTGGTCGCCGAAATTAAGCAACGTTTAGCCTGGTCAGTACCTAGATAGGTGACCGCATGGGAATACGAGGTGCTGTAAGCTTGTGTGTGCGGGTGGTGTAATGTATAACGTTTCAGAATTGGAAATCGGTCGGATGCAGAGTTCCAGTTCCAGTCAGGTTCGTTATATTCACTTACGCGAAAATAAACTTGGAAAAAAACATGAATTCACGTTCTCTTCCCCCCAGCTATGGGTTAATTAGTGGGACTCGTATCAGTAAACCGTTATTATCTCAAAAAAATATTATAATCTAAAAAAATACTTTTTGGCTTTAAATAACCTGCAAAAAATAAACCTGCCGTAAAAAACGAAAAAAACAAACCATTCAACCCACAAGCATTATAAGAAAAATAAATTCATAAAGCTAAATTTCGCGAGAGAAAAACGACCTGTGTAAATATAAAGTTATTTCGGTGAGTGCATTATCAAAACTTTTCTGGAAAAGTACAAATGCCTTTTTAGATACATGCGCGCAAGTGAGGTATCACGTGATCGCCTTCCAGTCGCTCTTGTATCATCGCCAATATTATTAGGTTGGTGCAAAAATAATGTCGTTTTCTCACATAGTAACATATGTGAGAAAACGACATTATTTTTGCACCAACCTAATACTATACGGATCACTTCAGTGATTAACAAGGGATGCAAGATAGTAACATAGATCGGTCTATTCCAAGAAATAAACCAAAATAGAGTTGAATAGTTCAAGTGCATCAAGAAAAAATACAGAGCAAGAAAATTTGATATTTTTTTTTTTTTTTGCCAACTTTAGTTTTCAATTGTGTGCTTATTCGTTAAGTTTTCTTTTTTTGCTTCTGAAAAAGAAACTTTATAAACTATTTAGAATTATTAGGTTGGTGTAAAAATAATGACGTAATAATGTCGTTTTTTGACGTTAAAAAATACGTCAAAAAACGACATTATTACGTCATTATTTTTGCACCAACCTAATATTTTTATCCTTTCCAGTCCATTGAAAATACGACGACAGCTATTTCTTGTCTGTATGGTTACTACAATGTTCTAGAAATAAATTCCTTTTAATGCCGTGCGTATGATTCATTTATTCAACAGGAAATTAGAAAACGCGTCCCATACGACGGACTGAGTCATTTAAACTTGTTACGGTTGTAAAGAGGAGGGGTAGATAATTTAATCAAAATGTTTTCCCACCCAATTGATACTTTTTTTTTTTTCATTAAGAAAAAATAAGCAAACATTTTTAAGAAGCTGGAGTTAGGGTTAGAAATTAAATATAATCTACAAAGTAGTGATGAAATGAAAAGAAAATTGGTCCCTAATTCTATTATTAGCTAATTGGTTTTGGTCTTTCTCTGTGGGGGAACTTTCCAGTTTTCTGCCATCTGCTGGAAACGCCAAGAAAAGAAAAATACTTCATGCAAACATTTTTCAACTGAATTCTACGTCATCACAGCTTCAAATATATAGGGCTTATGTCAAACATCAAGTTTTTAGGAAGCGTTGCTTAACGATATAGAAAAAAAATCTCATCCTGAGAAGCCGCATATATATTATAATATATAATAGTTATTGACGGATGATGTCTCCGAGAAACTAAAATTAAAGAAGGATTTCATATTAATATGCCCCAAATGGGAGTGCATACATTCATACGAGAAATATTAAATGATGTCCTCGAAAATTATCAACATCTAAAGTCTAGAGGGGTCCTCAACCGGGGTCGGGTTCAGAGTTTTAGTGGGGAGGAAAAAGTCTTTTACTTTTTTTTTTTACAGATTTTTTTTATGGAATTACAATACTTCGCCATTTTATTGAACTTTTTGTTTGAATTATGCTTCAGTTTGTTTATTTAATTAGTTATGAATTAAAATAAATTCTTATATATATATATATATATATATATATATATATATATATATATATATATATATTCAAGTTTAAAAATACAACATTTTGTATTGCTATTAAAGTTGTAAAACTCCTGTATAACTAATTCACTCACACACACACATATATATTATATATATATATATATACTAATATGGAAAAAGAATGAAGATTTTCATTAAATATAATATTATTTGGAATGCACCTTTTGAGTTGGCCAATCTTGGAAGGGGTGAGGAATGACATTCTGACTAAGGGTGAAAACGGTGCAATGGGTAAAAATAGGTTGAGAACCGCAAATCTAGAATCTTGGTAATGGAACACTAGTCCCATTTCAGAAGACTTGTTAACCATTTGTTCTTACTCATATGAAGAATATTTTTTAAAATATTGTCTAGGGACGTTGATTGCTATAACATTGATGCATGTTGTCTCTAAGAATGCAAAATCAAAGAAAGACTTGGTTTTAATATCGGAATTCGATAGCACAATTTAATATCTTTGGAAACAGTAAATATTATGGATATGGTTTTGCCATCAATAAGCAAATGGCAGAATAATATTCATAGACATTGAACGAACAATCATCGTATATACATTGAACAAGGGCATTAAAGAACTATCAATAAAATGCCATCATTCCTCGTAAAAATAAATAAATAAATAAATTTGAAGAGTTTGGAAGACTTGCAAGTATTTTTGTGGATTAGCATGAAATCAGTAGATTTCGAGTGAACTGATAAGAGTGATTTACAACGTTGCTGAAGATGAGAAATCACATTGATTTGCAGCGTACCTTCAAGTCAAAACGGCTCTGATGATAACGAGATACCAATATTGGATTATTTCAACTACGATAATAATGATGATAAAGAAAGGTGAGAATTTGTTGTTGAAAATATTTTCTAATTTACCGTTTCAAGTTGATCCTTGCAGAAATAAATAATTTCATGTTTTTCTAAAATTGCTCCGACAATATATACTCCACTTGTATCCTGCTACAATTTTCTTTGCAAAAAGACAACAGGCTTGATAGAATTTAGAACGAATTTCTAATCTTGTAATAACTAAATCAAAGCAAGCAATCTCTCCATACAGAAATCAAATTTCGAGCTGAGGTGGATAGGATGACATGGAGAAATCGAATGGCCATCACAATCATTAGACCTGACTCCCCAGAATTTTTCTTGTGGGGTGTACTGAAAGATCTTGTTTACAAGTTCAAACTGAAAACAATTTTTTAATCAAAACAGGCAATTACTAATAAATTTCTGAAATTAACATAGAACTGTTTCAAATGTTTTGTAGAAGTGTTACTGATAGGGTTCAGCTTTGAATTGAACCTGAAGAGGGCATTTTCGAAGATGTTAAATAGTTTGTTAATCATAACAAATCGTGTTGTTTTGATGTGACAATACTATTATAATTCTGCTTGGCCCTTCGTGCGTTAGTTCACACGACCGTTACG
The DNA here is from genome assembly GCA_963932145.1 of Acanthosepion lycidas. NCBI lineage: Eukaryota > Metazoa > Mollusca > Cephalopoda > Sepiida > Sepiidae > Acanthosepion > Acanthosepion lycidas. The sequence continues at coordinate 111,734,264 of OZ010582.1, read as the reverse complement.
TCATGCCAATACCTCATAAATAATGAACTATTCCGTTTTGATCGCGTGGAAAGAGGAGAAAGACACTACTTGGTTTCAGTGGGAAAATGAAAGAAAGTAGCGAAGATAGTAGTTTTAACGGTTGTTTCAGTGAAATGGAATAAATTGTAAATTTCATATATTTTCATTTGTATCTACTTTTTGAAATAACGATCAACATTCATATTTATGATTATAATTGCAATATTTTGTTAAAGTTTCTAAGATCAAATATTTAACAATGCGATAGGGAAATTTCTGCGGATATTTTATAGTCGTAGAACTCACCATGAACTTACTCAATTATTAACTTAAGAAATAAGATGCAGCAGAATATTAAAAAAGGAAAACAGTAAAATTTTCACGGATTAAAAATAGTACTTATAAATTTTCTTAAACTACTCTAATTTATTTTTGTTCAATAAAAGTTAATAATTAAAAAAAGAGTTACTTTTGCTTCACCCTGTGTTTAAAAAGTATTTGACAATCACATAATCTACATATTGGCTCTTTTTATTTGCTTATCGTTTTCCACTTTTAGCTCAAAAAACTCAATTGCAACATAGTATGCGCCATGCAATAGTTTGTAATATCTTTCACAGCGCATATTAACATTTCACAAACCATTTCTGTTTCACATTTCACAAACCATTTGTTTCGCAAGAACCTTCATAAGTTTAGGCATTATCGTATACTAAGAGCTCTTTATTTTTCTATACACATGAGGTAAATAAGCCCTTGAACGTTTTTCCGATCTTCCCATAATGTTCTGAACATTTCTGCATAAATATTTCGAATATCGTGTTTTAAAATTTAAGTAATAACATAGTAAAAACGATTTTAAACGTAATTATTTTTATCTAATACGTAAGTGTCCACCGAAACTCTGAAATTTACACACACACACACGTATAACTCTAAAGAAAATCGATAGTTAAGGTTTCAAATGAATTCTTAAAACGAAAAATCCTTCTTGAAGCTTTTATTTTTGTTTTAAATTGTTTTAATTTCATGCTAATAGATTAAATTTAATACTTCCAATAAGCAAAATACTTTGCTATATTTGAAAACGAATTTAAATTGATAGTAAGACAATAAGCTACACACAACAGCAAGGCCTCAGGAGGTTTTGAATAGTGTGGAACCATATCTTCATTGCTGGTGTTCCCAGGTTCACTATGAAAGTTTAAAAATAGGTTTTAATACTAGCAATACATTTTTGTGAAAAATTATTATCAGCAATGAATTTCTGGGAAAAAATATTACCATCAATACATTTTTGGAAAAAGATATTACCAGCAATAAAAATCTTGTCAGCATTAAATAATCTATTACGGTTGATATGCCGTAAAACTTATCAAACCAAATCAATTAAATTGATAGAAAAGAGTTTTTTTTTAATCGCTACAAATGGCTGTTTTAACCACATTTACAAATTTCAGTACAACGTAATTCACTTTATTAAAAAAAAAATCATTCAATATTGGTCGTTGCAGATGATCGCTGCTGGTCGTTGCAGGTGGTCGCTGCTGGTCGTCGTAGTTTTCTCCTGGTGTGTCAATGATCCCTTTTCTAAAGGTCATTTTAACCTGGTGTGTCAATGATTCCTTTTCTAAAGGTCATTTTAACCTGGTGTGGCAATGATCCCTTTTCTAAAGATCATTTTATCCTAAACAAACTGTTTAAGTATTTTCGAGATCGGTATGGCCATAATTTTACTAAGACCATCAACAATTCCATTTGGTTGAGAGGCAAGTTACGGTCCCTTTCCTATAAGATTATGGTTTTAAATTCTTGTTCCCAAAATTATGTTATTCCTGGGAACATTGCTCGGCGTATCTCAAGGATTAAGTGTCGTAATACTAATAGTGTTGAGCGAACTTTCCTTCCAGATGAAATCCTGTATTTCTCTGATGTACTCAACTCTGAGAACCCAGTATCGGTTAGTATGGGGCACCGTCTGGCGCACTTTATCTCTTCTTCATAAGATTCGGTTTTTTAAATATCTGTCTAAAGATAACGTTTTTATTGGTAATAGAAACAAAGCTAGAAATTTAGCATATTTGAATTTCTTGATTAAAAAGAAATTTGGTTCTTACATCGCTACGGACAGGCATATTATTAATCTATCCAATTATTGTTTTTCCGATTCTGATACGTTGGTCCTTTTCCGGGGTTTGGATTTTTGTATTTCCCCTATGAAAAATGAGTAAATCGATGTATTTAGTGATTTTGAAATGCTCTTTTCCCAGTTAGTTAAACATCTGCCTAATTCTGAGGAGCATTTGCTTCGCCTGAAAGACTTAGTATATAATTTTGTTAACTCGTCTATCGATTGCGTTCTCTTGGCAGAAGAACCATTTTCAAACGGCCAAATTCTTAAAACTAAAACAGATATAGAGATTTCCCAAGCTTAGCTTAGATGTGGCACAAGGCCGAATGTATGGGGCATCCAGTGAGTATCGAACTCACTACTCAGCCGTGCTTATTCTAGCAAGACAAGCTTGCTAACCATATTATATTTTATATATATATATATATATATATATATATATATATATATATATATATATATATATATATATATATATATATATATATATATATATATATATATATATATATATATATATATTAGGGCTCGTGTGCACTTTAAAAAATTTATAACTTTATTTGTATTTGCAATAGAAAAAATTTGTAAAAAGGATTAGAAAGAAGTAAATCTATATTTTTTAAGGGTTTATTGAAATTTTATTTAAGCTTCCACATGTCCTCCATCATTAGCAATACAAAGGGTATTACGATTTTGCAGTTCACAGAAAACATTTGCCAATTGATTTACAGTAATGACTGAAATCACATTAGTTATTTTAGCTATACTTAAAACTAGGTACATTAAACTTTATAACATTTTTTACAGATTATTTCTATTGCAAATACAAATAAAATTATAAATTTTTTGAAGTGCACACGAAGTTTATGGACACCATATATATATATATATATATATATATATATATATATATATATATAACACCAGTCCTGACAAAGGTGTGTTGATAAATTATTCCGATTATATCGATAACATGTGTATTTTAAATAACAGTAGGAAATTTCGGAAATTGGGAGACGTCAATTGTGACGATGCCTTAAAAACGGAAGCCCGATTACACAAGAGATTGTTAGAACTTCATGAAAGAAAGTTGTTGTCCAAGGAAATGTATAATAATATTCGGCCCGTTGGTTCCCAACGTCCTTGGATGTATGGGTTACCACTTAGGCCTATTTTGTCTGTGGTGGGCTCTGTCATTAAAAATACACAACATTTTATCAACATAATTGGAATCGTTTAATATTACAACACCTGCACCTTTGTCAGGTCTGGTAATATATATATATATATATATATATATATATATATACACGTCTTAGTTTTTAAGAATTTAGCTGTTTGTAACGGCAGCATAGCGACATATTTATTTACCATCAAGTTGTGACACATGTAGTTCTTTGTTAACCAGACAGTTTCCGTATAGGAATACAGGTTCGATTAGTGTCGGAGAACGCATGTTTTCTACGAGATTTTTCGAAGATCCAGGCCGGTAAATGTAATTAATACTGTTTAATTAAAAAACAGAGCATTTACTTTATATATACATATGTCGGAGGACGTATATTTTCTATGAAAATTTCTCGGACAGCCAGGTTGGTAAATGTCGTTAATACTATTATAAACAGAACATTTACCTAAATATTTGTATCTATAAAAAGAAAGAATAAACATAAAAATGTCTTATATATGAATTGGGATCAAACATGGGTCAAATCCGACAGAATGGTAAGATAATGAACAAATAGGAGACGTATATTCTATTAGGTTGGTGCAAAAATAATGACGTAATAATGTCGTTTTTTGACGTTAATATCATATAGGTGCAGCGTTTTAGGAAGTATGTGAGTGGATTTTTCCGTAATTGGTTGTCCACTCGTAATAGATTATGATCATCGTCCGATAGTAATCAAACCCTTTTAATGGTGTTGTAATCGAATTCGTCTTTTTTTTTACCAGCCAGTGACTCAAATCGTGTACCACAAGTTCTATATTCACGAGCCGTATTTACGTCTTCATCTGCAGCATCCAGCAATTAACCTGAAACAGTTTCAGAGCATTATCATTTGTATCGATAACATTCTTAGTCATCATTGAGTTGGTTATCTCTTCTCAAATCGAAATTGTATTCCTATAGCCAGTAACATCTTGCAATATCGCGCATTGACTGTGCGTAAACATTTTATAGTGTGCACTGGATCAAACCTACTTTCTGTACATCAAAACCAATAATCCGATAATCAGAAAAGAAGAGCAACTTTCGCTCTCTCTCTCTCTCTCGCTGATATCTATCTATCTATCTATCTATCTATTTCAGTCTCTTGAGATCTATCTATCTATCATTCACATACACACAATCCCTGTAATTTTTGTTATATTTCAATCTAACCAAAGCGATTTTATACGGCTCAAGTGTGTACCTTTAGCTCGGAGAATGACTTGTCATGCACCCCTTATATGAGAATCTCCACGTACTTGTAATAATGGTAATTATTTAGTGATAGACAGTCATTAGATTAACTAATTTTCTTTTTCCTACTTAAGTTCTACGTAACGTCTTTAGGTTCCATTATCGATAGCGTAGGAAAAATATGTGAGCATTTTAAAAACGTGTCTTCTAGATTCAGTGTTGTATATCCAAAACCTTTTGTTAACGCATTTTGTTGAGCAAATTATAAGCTTGAGTAGCCATGCATTTATCTGCCATGCTCATTGATACTGAAATAAAAAAAAAAGTTACTTTTATTGAAAGACGTAAGCGTTGCTTCATACATTTTTGATGTTGCTTTTTGTTTTCATTTAGCATTTTAGATGAAAAATAATTCAATAACGTCTTATGTTCTGATTTGTAAATACAGTGTTACCCGGATATAAGAGAGTTGTCGGGATCGGAGAAGAAGTATCTTATATCCGGGTTTATCTTATATCCGGGTTTGGTCTATTTTGTTTAGGTAAGTATGGCTCTAATTTGGGACCAGAGAAAATCTCTCTTATATCCGGGTCTCTTATATCCGAGTTACACTGTACATCATAGATTTATGAGCCTACTGTAAAATACGTGTCTCCAAGGAGGTCTCCCAGAATTAATGGTACAAATCAAAACTATTATACTAGAATTTTCTACAGTATTCCTTCTTACTAATAAGACTAAAAGATTATTACGATAAAAAGGCATGTCACACGTGTAGGGTATTTAATCGATTCGAGTTGCTTTGTTCTCAAAAGTCTGTGAACATCGCTCCAGTTCAGGGAAAAATCACGAATAATAACGAATTACTCGATTGTGGTTAGATTTTTTTTTTTAAATACAAATGACAATTACGTACTTCCTTTACAACTATCATTCTTGTGTTTTGATTTTAAATACAGATAATACTCTGTTGTATCACGTATGTTACTTTCTTCTTTTAACCGATTATGTCAAGAAAAAGATAGTGGGATACAGGGACGCAAAAGAAATGCACATTGTGGTTTCAATAGCTGTATTAAATAAATTGATGAAAGCTTTCCTTGCAGAAAGGGATGACACCAGCAAGCCAGTATCTTTTTGATTTTGATGACAATAAAGGGAGCAAAGCGCAAGATTTAGAACGCGCTATTTCTTCTGGTTAAGAAAGAAAAAGAAACTGTTTCCTGGCATGTTAATTGAGAAGATTCCACTTTGTCAGAAACACATCTACAGAATATTATTGCATATGTGGGATTACTTCACTTTTTCTATCAACGGACTTCGCTTAACGCCGCTAGATGGTGCGGCAATCAGCGGTATAAAAGGAAGGGACGTGAACCTTTTTCCTTTTTACTTACAGTCACAGGATGCAGTGGACAGAAGTGTCCAATAGTGCTCACTGGAGATTTCTTCACCTAATTAAACCGATTTCTTAATTTCACACATCCACGTGGCTTACCAAAACACACACAACAGCTAATCTCATAAATGTTTTCTTTCCTTTTTTTTAAAAAACTATATTACACGTAAATATGGTTTATCGTTTTCTTTTGTGAGCGATATTGTTCTTTATATAAAAATATATGTAAATCCTCCACGTGTTGATTTCATTTATTTTGAAAGTCTTTTATCGTATTCATAATAAAGCGGTAAAACCTACCCGTTGCACATAACTATATTTTAACACTTTTATATTGGCTTTATGGTGTTTGATAGAACCGTCTCGGCATTTGTGGGATATGTTCGTTGGGCGGAATTTTTTACGATTGGCGCTTATAAATTTCAACAAAAATTATGTCTATCTAATGCCAAAGATCATCATTTTAGTTCAAACGATACCTTCTAAACGGTTAATCTTCTATGGTTAGTGTATTCGTATATCTATCTTCAGAAAGCAACATACTGATTATGTTCTTTTTATATTCTTTTTAATCTATGGCATCAATATTTTGATGTTATACATAGATGTTGTCATTCTGCAAGTCAAAGAACCCTTTTTGGTATAAGTGAAGCCATTCATGATTTCTTTGTTTTTCAACAACTCGATGGTTGAAACAAAATGTCGCTCATAACATTCTGCATGGCTTGCATTTGATTTTATTGTACCTTTCCATTTTGGAGACATCGTTTGTCGTTTCTACAAATCGTGTGTAGAAACGGCCTCAGGACACTAAAATGAATATTAATGCCGCTAGGTGGGGCGGCAATCAGCGGTATAAAAGGAAGGATATAAGCCTTTTTTCTTTTTACTTGCAGTCACAGTCAAGTGTTTAGTAGGGTTAGGGTGAATATTAAAACTGCTCACCTTGAGTCCTTGGAAGAGAAATTGACAGAAGCACATGAAAAGTTCTGTCAAAAGCATTTTTTTTACTAATGTTAATCCAATACAAGGGCCAAGAGCCACTAGGTAGAGCGTTATTGTATAGTATTATATGAGCATAAGAAAGGGCAAGAAATGTAGTTCTTGGGACTATGCAGATAGTGACTTGAAGAGGTCAAGATGTCATTAGTGAATAACATTTTGGAGTTCAGAAGTACAACTTTAGAAGGAGCCAGAAATCCAATCCTAAACAGGAAAAAAGGATAAATCTCTATTTCTGTTTTTAAAAAAAGCAGGGAGGAGTGTGAACCTGACGATTTTAAAGTGGACAATAGCCAATGCGAACTATGGGGTTTGATCATCGGAAGAAAAATGTGTCGTAAATTAATGCAGGATGTCAATGAAGCTGATGCTAGATGATGAATGACATTTGTCGCATCAAGAAAAAAAAAGTTATTGGTCGCTGAAATAACCAGAAGATTTTCTTGCTTACGAGATTTAGAGCCGTGGTTAGGATTTCTTCGAGATATGGAATATATCATTTCTGGAGATTTCGAAGACTGAACACTATAAGAAAAATGTCATGGCTTATGAAATTGCTATTTGAGTGATATAGATAGACCAAAATTATGCAGAAAACTTAAACACTAGAATGTTAAGTAAAACAATATAATAAATTTTCTTGATCCAAAGATTGCAACTAATTTAACATTTATGCCTTCATATAGGGGAGATGTTTTTCCAAATTTAAAAATTACTTTGCAAATTTTACTACCAATTGGGCGTGCGTCTGTTAATTATGGAAGATATTTCAGCAAGACGAAAGTAATTTTTACCTTGATAACTCAAGAACGACTTAGTAACTTGGAAATATTAAGTATTACAAAAAAGTATTTAATAAGGTAAATTTGGATAATTTAACTGATGAATATAAAGCAACAAAACAATAAATGAAAATATGAAATAATTACAAATGACAAAACTATTTGTAAAAGATTCATTTAATTATATGTACAAGTTTGTAAACAAATGTAAGTTACTATTTATAAACGTAAATAGTATTTTATCAGTCGGTTTCATAAACCATGTACACAATGAATAGTTGGCCCCTCATATAAATAAAGTATAAATTTCGAAACTCTGAATATAACAAATCTATTCTGCATGCTTGCAATATTGAGTCATGAAATAAATGTTGGGAAGCCTTATCATATCTAGCCGTCGAAACAGGTAACTGCCCCTTTTAACAAAGACTACTTGAAAGAAATCCCGAAGAAGTTTTGTTTTTTTAAAAATGAAAACATGCAAAAAAAAAAAAAAATTAAACTGGTTACATGCTTTAATTAAACTTAAATCACATTAATTAAATTTTAAATCAGGTAATCTTCCTCAAATAAAGAATCAAAAAAAAAGTATATTTTACTGTTGAACGATATTTTGGATAAAGAGAATTATACTGTGTAATTACGAACGATTTTAGTGATAATCAAAAAAACAAAAATTCCAATGAATTAAAATTCGTTTTGAAATGTTGCAAATTATTTTGTTTGTTGGAAATATTAAATTTAATCTATTAGCTTGGAATTAAAACTAAAATAAAAACTCCAATAAACATTTTTCATTTTGAAGTTAATTTTAAACCTTAAGTATCGCTTATATATATATATATATATATATATATATATATATATATATATATATATATATAAGATAATGATACAGGACAATATTAGGGAAATTGTAAGACAAAGTGGCAAAAAGTATACTTGTAACGCGTTTCGTTCTTCAGGACTTCATCGGACTAAATTTGTTATGTTGGTACGATTACACATGCGCACGAACGAGGGGGTGCTGAGGATTTTAGATTTTTGGGAATTTTTTTTATATCTAGCCGAATTCATTTAGAGTTTTTTTCTTTCCATTAATTTTGTTAGTAGGTATCCTACACAATGATAAGAGAATATCTGCCAGGATTGATGAAATGTTGTAGGAGACAAGGCGCGAATTTACTGTAGATGACCTGGCGATCAAAGCATTCTCTAGACATTTACGCCGCAGTGAATTGTTTTCGCTTTTGATTACAGTAGCGTTTTATATGTCAACATTATTGTCAGTCTCGTTGCGGTGGGCAACCAACGTATTTGACGTATTGTTTTGTAAAATGTCCCTTTTGTGTTCATATAATCTCTTATTTAGATTCCTTGTGGTTTCTCATGTGTAATTCGTACATGTAGTCGTGCCAACATAACACATTTAGTCTAATGAAATCCTAAAGGACGAAACGCGATACAAGTAAAACTTTTTCACTTCGTCATACAATTTTCCCATATATTCCCTAACAAAAATTATTTTTCATCAGATATACTAAAGACGTGTGCAAAGTGTACCCCGAAAAAATAATTTTCAAGTAAGTATTTTAGTCTTTAGTTAAAAAAATGTGCTAGGGAATTTTGACAAATAGCTAATCATCTTACGATGGCCACTTCTGGTCATACATACAAAAGAGCAATTCTTTCTATTTTTAACGGCAATTATAAAAATGCATTCTGTCCCATTCGAAATTTGCAAAGAAAAAGCCTTATACTTTACGAGTTTTGTCCATATATGTTAATCCGGAAGACAGGAATAGCTTAATTATAATAAAAAAGAAAGGAAAGAAAACGAAAACAAAAGAACCTCAATGTTAGAGTTTATCATAAAAACAAGTATTTTTGCAGTGTTTTCCGGTATAGTTTAAAGTAGTGCCACTCCATTCTAATATTAAACCAAAAGATGCTACCAATGCTATTTTAGTTGATTTTTCTTTTTAGTAGGCCATTTATTCTTTGAAAAGAGTTCATTTAAGCTCTATAAATATTAAAACGTTTAATAAAAATAGTTATCATGTATTCCTCTCGTGGATAATTATAAAGGAGGTTTTCACTAAAATAATTTTTATCACATGTGTTCTATTGTTAGTATTTATAGTAGGTACCTCCAATAATTCGCTAAAAAATAGTATAGCATGATTATAAAAGGCCCCAAACTTAATGAAAACAAAGTTTTAACCTCAAAATGTTTAAGTTATTATTAAGAGGAAAGAACAAAGTATTTTTTGATAAATTTTTCCTCCTTTCTAACACGTTCTAAATTTATATGAGGATAAAATCTTGAAAAGCAGCTTTCAAAACTATCTTTTGACTGGGTCTTGAACGTCAATCACCGTTATAAATGAAATACGCCAATTCCTTAGCAGATTCACTGTTATTATAGATATTAGCAATTTGCACTTAATATAACCTACATCATGACTCTTGAACTTGTCTGAGTTTCTGTTGCATATAAGAAAAGGAATACGGCATTTTAACGTACTGACTAATGAAAATTGATATCTTTTAAGCCTTTGCTTGCGGGGTGGGGTGATTATACAAATACACCCAGTTCCAATTGATACTTTGCCTTACAAAGGGTATATGTATATAAAAAAAATCAAACAAAGTATGCATATATGTTCTAAGACTCCAGCGGATGCTTGAAACCGCAGATAGTACTTGTATACAGTGTAACCCGGATATAAGAGAGATTTTCTCTGGTCCCAAATTAGAGCCTGTGTTAATGTATATATAATAGACTAAACCCGGATATAAGAGACTTCTTCTCCGGTCCCGACAACTCTCTTATATCCGGGTTACACTGTATATACTATTTTTCATATAAAAAAGTCAGTTTAAAAGTTCTCGGTTTGGTTCACTCTTCAGCATCACCTCGTATATGTATATGAATAATAACAATTTTAAAATAATAATTAGTAATAAGAGAACAATGATAACGATGCGTACTATGTGACTCACCTCTGGCGATGCCAGAATAGACTTTGCAATCAGTTTCGTTCAGAGAAACCAGATGCATAGTGGACCTCAGGAAAAAAACAAAACAAAAAAACCTCCTAACCAGGGCTGGAAACCAGGGCTGGAAACCAGGGCTGGAAACCAGTGCATCACTCGGTGTCTGTGTCTGACATGTGGACCCACGATCATCCCATATTCCCCTAAGATATGCACACGTTGAAAATTATGACAGGTAGATGTATAAAACCCCACCCTAGAGTGGAGAGTTTCTCGCAGACAACCACACATGGATATAGGAGTATAGGTCAGAAGTGGGCCCCGAGGTCATATAATCTCCTAACAGACAGACAGTAATTGGTGAAGTCCGGAGTGAATTAATGTAATGCGGTGTTACAAATGAGAGATTCAGTCTCATGTTTTCTTAAACCTGCGTACGATAATATTACATATATATTATAATAAAACTTATACAGATAGAATACTCCTTCTTATTATAGATATTAGCAATTTGCCCTCTTTCATCTTTGCAATTAACAAATCCAAACTGCCAGCATCACGACTCTTGTGCTTTAAGAACCAATATTAAGTTAAACTTATAAATTGTTTATTTCTGTATTTGACTGAATTCAGTTAGTTGCGGTCAATCTCAGAAGCAAACAGTTTACAAGTTTAACTTTAATATTGATTCTTAAAGCAAAACATTCGTGAATAAGTAAGACTTCTTTGTAAAACGAAATATGATTCTTGTAGTTAATATGAATAACAGGTTTGTGTGGGAAATTTTAGTTTTTCTGAACTGTTTCAGCTGAGAATTCCATATACAATGGATTAACCACCCTATTTTTTACTGAATTAAAAAAAATTGGCGCGGGGCACCTCGACGTGGTGTAATGGTTAGAAAGCTTGGCTTGCTAGAACAACTACGATTGAGTAGTGAGTTCGATCCTCACTGGGTGCCCCATACTTTGCTTTGTGACACGTCTAAACTACGCTTAGAAAATTACCGTAGCCACTTTGGAGTGGTTTATTCTTAGATGCCTAGCTTATTAAGACCACCTTGTTAATTAACTCCGTGCTTTGTTACCTCGTTCACAGATCAATCTTAACTATTTAAATTACCGTAATTCCCCATGTATGATACGCATTTTTTTTTCTAAAAATAATAAGCAAAGTTAGGGGTGTGTATTATGCACAGCTACAAAAGAATTGCCGTTTCATAGGTGGATTTCAGTTGCGAAATAACTACTCACTACAAACATATGACAATTTAACTCGAGTATTCAACGATTGCGACCCCATAAGGATGTCAAATGCAATCATATGTATCTAACAATACTTACAAATGTAAAATAAAATAATAATTATCATAAAACTAAATTAAAATAATATTATTCTATGCTTAAAACCATTTTTTTTAAAATAAGAGTAGGAAACGCTGACCGTAATCAAATTGGAGAGGTACAATTTATAGGGTTTCATTACCAAAGAAGGGGTGCGTATTATGCGTGAGTAGAAGCATTTTCCCATACTTTCACCACAGTTTTATGGGTGCGTATTATGGATTATTACATCAAACATTCTCTTAAGTGTTCTCAAGTAAACAAGCCGGTAGGCGAAATAAATACTGTTTAAAATAATGTTTCCTTTGGTTTATTTTGTTTTACGTCATATCAACCTCAGTGGATTATTTAATTCAGACAAGATTTTTAGGATAGGTTCTTAAGAATAGAATATGTATTCTTTGTAAGAAATCAGTTTTGTAGATCAAGTTTCATTGAAGTATTTTTGTAAAGAGATTTTGTCGAGTGTCAAATCTATTGCTTTTTTTTAATATAATGCTGGTATTTTTACTATAAAAATCTATTTTTAAACTTTCATAGTGTTTTGACCCCAGTTTGGGGGTTAACGATTTGTTCATAATTTGGACACTAAGATGTGCTACCACCCCGGTTCAGAGTTGACCTGGGAACAAGAGCAAGAGGTGGTTCCACGCTCCTCAAAACCTCCGGATTAGAGGCCTTGCTGCAGGATATAGTTTATCATCATACCCAGGACCCTGTTAAAAAATAAAACTGAGCGTCTACTCAAAAACAGGTATCCACTAAATATAACGTTTGAAGTAATAACAATTTTGTTATTGTCGGATTAAAAAAAAAAAATCTAGTCGTTCTCATCTATCTATCTATGCATTTTTTTGAGTACATAATAATGATTAGTCAAAAAGGAACGAAATTAACGTGCGCACATGCACACACATACACTTATATATAATTATTCATAATTAATTGTTTATTAAGTACATATATATATTTATATAAAATCTAAAATCCCCGCATATGGAGAATAGCTTATTCCCCATACGAGGTGATTTGGGATTTTATTGTTTAGTAATTATTTGCTCTGTAATAATAAATACATTGAGCTCTCTTTGGTAATTAGTTTTAATATTTTATATTACTAGGATTCACTTGGATTATATACCAACGGTTTTGTTACCTTTCCTAGGATAATCGGGATAGAGCCAAGATTGCCCTGAAGATCCATGTAGATAAACCCAAGGTAGATTTGCCTGGCTCCTTAGGATTATCTTTGGTTTTGCTCTACTTAGTGTATTGAACACTTTACGTGGTTGCCTTTTTACTCGTTTGGAGCTTGAACACTGGACGATTGCTTTCGCCTTGGTTTAATGTTCTTGGTTCTTTTTTTATTCCACATTTTTCCTCGGGTACCGATTTGTTCTACTGCAATAATAATGATATAACCATTTTGCAATTTCCTCAACGAAAATGGCATCGACATAAACGAAAGTCCGTCTGCAAAAAGTTGTCACTTTAGGTCAGTGATACTCAACGTCGGCCCTTAGGCCCAAAAGTAGGCCTGAGAAATATTTTAAATGGGCTTGGAGACACCAGGCGCAGTGTAGGCATTAGTCAGAATTTATATTTTCTACTACATTTTGCTTTTGCAAATAAAATGTATTCCCTGTTACATGGAATTTCTATTTGTGCATATATGGGCTTGAAATTATTTTGATACCAAAAATGGGCCACAACAAAGAAAAGGTTGAGAAACGCTGCTTTAGATTGTCAAGGGGCCACTTTAAGTCAGATATCTATAAATATAAATTATAAGCCATAAACTATTTAAGGTACGGTGGAGTAATGGATAGCAGCTCGGATTGCTGACTCGGGGAACCGAGTTCGAATTCCAGTCGAATCCATTACATTCACTTACGCGCTAATACCCTTGGGAAAGGTATGAATCCTCTTTTTTCCACCCAGTTATGGTTGAATAGCAGGACATGCCTTAGATGGCAACTGGTCTACCGTAGAAAGAAATGGCAACCTACTGCGGGAAAAAATCTGCCCCATCAGTCATGTATCAAAAGATACATGATCACTTAAGCGTGTATCACGCATGGCACATTTATTCGTCGTAATTTTAATGTTTCCTTTAATTTCAAGTACAAAGAAGCAAAGAGTTAACACACACACACAAACACGCGCATATACTGGTTAAAACGCACACATAGCATCAGTAAGGTTTAAGACTCTGCCGAAGTTTCTATGTGTAGTAGTTCCGGATTGGTCACAAAACCGTCCAATCGTGACACATTTTTCCTCCTACCTCAACTGGAGAATTGAAGCTTTTGGGCTATTTTGCCTCCAGGGCGTGGACAGACGACAGGGGTTCATCTGTTCTTCTTCTGACACCACATGACGAACCTTTTCGAAAGAACTTTTATCTTTCTATAACCAAAAAAAAAAAAAAATCACAAAAGGTAAAATCTTTCTGTTGCATTTTGTTTTTCAATAGAACTAATTATTATGTTTCCAATATATTTGGCCAATTCTTATTCTTTTCTCAGGTTTATCTATAATGTCCACTAACATAAATCCTTATACTCTTACCATCTCATTAACAAACGTTGTTTCCTGTTTCTTTCTTAGAAATTAAAAAGAAAACCAATCTTGACTGGCATCTCGACTTCAGTTACTTTCTCGCCGCGTCTTTTCTACAAGTATTATGATGGCAACTGCTCTGATGAGCTTTTTTTTCCCCTCGTATCGCGAATAAATAAATTTAAGCGTGCTACTAGATTGGCATCTAGGTCCAAATTGTTTACTGTTGAAATAGCCAAATGAAACCGCCACTTCTACTCCAACAGTATCTCTTCTCACAATTCCCACCTTTGGAACTTTCTTCCGTCTCCCTTCTTCTTTGAAAGCTACAATCTTCAACAATGTAAATGCAACGTGAATCGCCATCTTCTTCTTGAACCCGGTTCATCTTTTGTCCGTTCCTTAATCCTCCCTATTCTCAGTTTTCTCTTTCACTTTCACTTCCTGTAACCGTCCTGGACACTAATGCCATTTCCGTAAACCCCCCCCCCCCGGCGTACGAGTGGCATTACCACCTTGTTTGAGATGAAATGATTTAAAAAAAACAGCACGTCTTTAGTAACGCGATTTTATACCTTTATTCAAAGTAGGATTGTATCCAAGAAATGTAAGAACTAACTCTTGTGTTCACTCCTGGATACTCTCCGCTGCATGTTGTTACTCCCCATGATGTCACACCAGCAATTACCCATGTGTCATTATTATTTTTGCATACCAGTGAGCCACCGCTGTCACCCTAGAAACAAATTAGAAAAAAAAAATATTCTAAATTCTTACGGTTGATGTTACAAGTTTAAAACAACAATAAATACAAAATCTGAAACACTTTCTTAACGTTATTTGTGATCTTTGATTTGAACTGAAACGAGGAAGGCAATTTAACAGTTGCTCTTCTCACAATAGATTATATGATTTAATAAATTTAGCTTATCACAGAGAAATGGGGTAAGAAATGTTACGGGATTTTATGTTGTTCGGATAAAAACACACACATTTATAATTGTTATAAAGATTGTTCACATCTTTTCAGATTCTAATGTCATGTTCTTCAGTTACTACCCCCTACATACCCCCAAGAGTCAACACATTGTTACCATATCTCAAATATTCAGCTCTTCATAAAGACAAAAACCATAGAAATTCAAAACTAAATCTTACCATATACGCTTTTTTTTTTAATATTGAGAATTTTCAAATTAGAAAATAATTAAATTTTTGTAAGTAGAAGGCCATAGAAGATTTGCAGGTTGACTGTAAAAAGCTTACTTTACTATATTGATCAGCTTTATAAAAACACATTAAAAAATTTCAAACTTTTAAAAAGGTTTTGTTTTTAGCAACAGATCAAGTGCACAAGGAAGTTTTATTTTCAACTCTTAATAAAAGAATAACAGACGCACAATGAGTGAAGGAGACAAAACTGCATCAAACAAAAAGAAGTAAATAAAATGATACAAAGTATCAAGATGATTAGCATTTTTTTTTAATAAAATTCAAAATATTTTCTACCTTTTTATATAGACATTTTTAATTTAATAACATTAAATATCAGTAAACTTTAAGCATTAAGGTATGTAAGAAAAAAAAATCTTATTAGATATAAATCTAATTATTTCTATAAAGGGTCGTGCAAGTCATCATTATGTTGGAGATATCACCTCCTTGGTTGTGATGTGTACAGACATTTTATATTAAATATTTATGAGCTCCTGGAACATTTATCCCGTAAACAATATTGGCGGACCCATGTTAGTTCGGGAAAAATAAGTTGGTTAATTGATTTTATTTAGCGGCATATCAACCTCGATGGATTATTTAATGTAGAAATCTAAATATTTTGAACTCAATTTTATGCCTTCAACTACAAATACTTTATACTTTCTGAGTAAACGTAGATATATAGTAGATACATAAAATATATTTCTGATAATTTTTAATGGTATTGCTAGTAATTTCACTGCAAAAATGTATTTTTAGTAATTTTATTATAAAAATGTGCTGTTGAATTTTTTTTTGTGTCTGTATATGGGTGTCACTATTTGCCCATAACTTGGACCCTAACATATGTTACCACCCCAGGTCAGGGTAGGTCTAGGAACAATAGCAGTTAAGTGGTTCCACGATCCTTAGAATCCTTTTTTATAGAATTTAAAGATCGCCCCCCCCCCAACAGGCGTTTTGACAAAGCTGAGAGGGATAACCAACAGGACCTCGCTTAGATTGGGAGAATTTTATTTTGCCAATATGTCTGTAAATTTCGAGTATGTTCTGTTCTGTCCTTCGTAAGCTGCAAAGGAAAAGAGCCGAATGTTGTATTTGAGATGGTGTATGATTAACACTAGTGAGTCAGAATGTAGCAGGTTCTGGAAAATATATCGGTAGAATGTTTTTCGCGTCGAAAAAAATGTATGTAGAGAGAATATGATTGCTTT
This sequence comes from Acanthosepion lycidas, assembly GCA_963932145.1. Lineage (NCBI taxonomy): Eukaryota > Metazoa > Mollusca > Cephalopoda > Sepiida > Sepiidae > Acanthosepion > Acanthosepion lycidas. The sequence goes on along the minus strand of OZ010582.1, from coordinate 111,717,206 downwards.
TTTTATAGACACTAAAAGAGCGCCTCCTTAATAGGCGTTTCGCTAAAGCCAAGTGGAATAATCCACAAGGGTAAAATGCTGGAAAAGAGAATTTGAAATCATGTCATTTTATCTTGGTTCGAATGCTAACCCCCAACGGCAGATACGCAATTATTTGAAGCATTAAGTGATGGCAAAATATTGACTAAACCTAATTTAGTTTGGCACAAGATACATGTATGGTGATTTTCTAAGCGTGGACTAGATGTGGCACAAGGCCGAAGGTATGAGGCACCCAGTGAGGATCGAACTAACTACTCAGTCGCAATTGTTCTAGCGAGACAATTTCGCTAACCATTACACTACGTCGATGTACCCAAATGATTTTTCTAAGCGTAGCTTAGATGTGGCACTAGGCCAAAATTGTAGATACTCTGTGAGTATCGAACTCACTACTCAGTCGTAATTGATCTAATGAGACAAGCTTCTTAACTATTACACAACGTCGAAGTGCCCTATGATTTTCTAAGCGTAGCTTAGATTGTGGCACAAGGCCGAAAATGTGGGGCAACCAGTGAGGATCTCAATACTTAGTTGTAATGGTTCTAGCGAGACAAGCTTGTTAACCATTACACCTCCCAAACTACATGTATGTGACTCATAATGTAAATCGCTTCAGCAATAATTGTTTGCGAGAAAAGCTTGCTGACTATTACTCAACAGCAATGTAACCTAGTTACATACTAAGCTTAGCTTAGTCTGGCACAATGGAACTCATTACATTATGTGGATAGTAACTAAATTTAACTTAGTCTGCTACAGTGCCACAAGAACGAATTATACCATAAAGATCGAAGCTATTGATGACTGGTCGAGCGAAATCAGTTTTCAATGTCATATGTCCTTTTCAAGCTGACATTAGTCTGGCACAAGAACACAAATATTGGTGTACTCAATGATAAATTCATTACACGTGTATTAATGCAAATGAATACCCTGCTAATCAATACTCAATAGCAAAGAACTCCTAGGTGAGTCTGGCACAAGGCTACAAGTATTAGGTACTGAATTGATTTTAATTATTATTATAGTAAGTAACGGTTATCGTCGCCGAAAGTGAAATCGGCGATCCAGGTTCAAATTCCCACCTCGTTTGTTCCGTTCACTTTCGCATGAATGCTTCTTCTCCCACCAGATATGGGTTAAATAGCTGACTAGACAGAGGTCTCTTGGGTGTCAGTCTAGGGCAATGATTACCATCGTGAGGCGCATGCTCCACCGGTTGGGCATGGTAATATTTTGGTGGGGCATGCGTAGGATGAGCACATTTCGGCTTACAGAATAAAGGGGGCAATTCGAGAATGAGTTATTAACAGTAAATTGTTTTCTAGTGAGCTCAAATTACATTTTGCATTATTATTTCATGATTAAAATAATCAAAGTTTATTACAGAATAAGATTTCATTCAAATATTTTATATTTCTGCCTTTCAGTTCTCTATTATATATTTTGGAACTATATATATATATATATATATATATATATATATATATATATATATATATATATATTTAAGTATCTTTTTGTTTTGTTTTTTTAATTTTTTTTTTCTTTCATGGACGACATAGTCTTTGGAGGCTTGTTTAGAGACAATTTATGCTTTTAAACTTCCTTCAGGTGAATCGCAGTAAAATTTTGAATATGTAAGAATTCAGTATTACGGGGGTGAATTTTAGAAATACCAGAGTGGTGCATAGCTCAAAATCGGTTGGGAATCACTGGTCTAGAGGAAGGATTATTCTGAATTGAAAACCGTAGAGAAACCAAAGGGAAGTCACTCGCTTATATTTTCCAAGAAGTTATAGCAATTGATAAAGAGATGGAATCCATATAGAGCCATGATCATCTCTGTCCTGAAGTGACATGGAAGGGAAAAAAAAAAACGTTTACGACTCCAACTTGTTCCACTAGGATATAGTTATAGCTTATAATAGAGTACATTTTCAAACTGTTTTATATCGGTTACTTATTGTTTTAAATATATCTAAGTACTACTACTAATAAAAATGTAGGTTTGTCTGTTTGTCCAATTTCAGAAACAAATAAAAAATAAGTAATAATTCTTTGAGCAATTTTGTTTGATTTTCGATGTGCAATTTACAATATTCGACTTGATTTATTCGAACTAGTGTTCTCATTTTTGCTTGTGATTGATGCTATTATAGATGTATAGATTATTTGTGTTAAGCCTGTGTTGTTTTTACCTAGTAGTCATGAGTTCAATCCCGAGATCCGGTAGTGATATTCGTATACTCATTCGGCATAGAACAAGAGCAGGAACAAACAAGGAAACACCATCACAGGGGCAAAAATAACGTAATAATAAACACATGCAAGATACCCTCTATAAAATTATAATAATAAACACCTGAAGATGGCCAGAGAGTTCTTGACCGAAATATTGTGTCTGTAATAACACCTATTACAATTAAAGATGAGAACAGTATTTCGAATGAATAAGTCAATTCTCTCGGCATTTAATTGAAGACGATGTGACTTTTTCAAAAAGATTTTCAGGACTACTTACGTTGCATGCTGACTTGAAAGGTTCATAAACGCAAATATGCGAATTTGTGATCGTAATGAAAGCCCAGCGCAAAATGCATTCCACGTTGGAGATGACAGCAATGCTTGCCTCTTGGAGGAGGTTAGGAAGCAATGTAGCCGTATCTACAAGGAAAAAATAAATATTTTGAAGTCAGGTTTTTAACACACGAGTAGTACCGGATTATGACCTATTGGGACCCCCAGGCTATTGAAATTATGCCTCCTTCCTCTCAGAAGGAGTCACCCTCTAACTCACCCGCACCCGTCTTAGATATATTTTTTTTTTACTCGTGATAGATTTTAGTAACATTTACATAGCTTTAAGTGAACTTATTGCAAATTCTTTAAATACACTAGAATAGCTATCTTTTGTTTGTCAATAAAAATATTCTTTAAGAAATTTCACTATTTTACTATTTATTGCAAACCAAATTAGCATTGATTTCAACACAATCATCGAAAAAAACATAGGTAATTGAAATAAGCGCATATTTCGATATAACCGTACTAAAAAAAACAACAACAACAAAACGTATTTTTTATAACCAGCATTATAACAATACAACAATCAAAATAAATGAGTTTGTCATATTGATATCATTTCAGTTTATGAAGCTATTTAGAAGTTATAACATCTAGAAAATTTAAAATCACTGCTTTATAAAACTTTCTAAGATTTAAACATTCTGAAGTAAAAATCATACACGTTATTTACTTGAAACACAATGACACAAACTAAAACATTCTTTTCCTTGCCTTGCTTCCTGCAAAGTCAAATAAATACGGTAATGGTAATATTGACCGTTTCCCTACAAGGAGACATTTCATATTCATTGACAGAGTAATCAGTAATGCTTTCGATTGAAATTTATCAAATCTTTCTCTTAAAACACTTTTTAGGGAAATAGGTTTCTCAAGTCCAGTAGCTTTTATCGCTCTTTCCAGTATTGATGGGGGTTCCCTTCATAACTTTCTACTTGAATTGGTATGGACTGTTAACGTATTGATTATGCTATTATTTTCTCTTCGAGTGACGCATGCTAGTCATTTTAGTTGTTGCTGCGTGATGTTGTTTCTGTCATTTGGTATAAGTTTTTATTTGTGATTCTGCAGTGCCAGTCTACAATGCTCAAAGAAGGATTATCTTTGCCAAGACTCTCAGGCTTTACTCGCTCGAAGCCATTTAACTATTGATCTTAGAAAGCCGTTGTATACAACTGACAGTTTAGATATTTCTGAATGACTTTGGCGTCATGCTTGATGTTCATATGAAGTCTCGATTTGACAACGATATTTAAGAATATGACTAGGGTTTTCAAGTTGATGTTTTGGTTTTGCAGCAATTTGAGGTATTGGGCGAAACTACCTCTGACACAGCCTATTCTATGTTCAATTTCTTTTTCTCTTATACTTAATTTGTTATAGCTAATCCATATGTCGAGGTATCTGAAATGTTTAGTATTTGCTAATTTCACATCTTGTATTTTTATAATGGACTGTTTTAAAGAATTGGTCAGTATAAGTAGTACCCTACAACGTAACAACTACCCTGGGTACATGGCAGCAGCCCCCCCAAAACTGGGATATGCGGGTACAAGAGGAGGAGGAGGAGGACAACAACAATCAGAAAACAGTCTGCCTGCCTTATGTGAAGGGGTTATCAGAGAAAATACAAAGGATCTGCGGTCCATATAACACCAGGACAACCTTCAAAAGCTTGACAACACTTCGCAGATATCTCTCTCAAGTGAGATCCCCCATAGAGGACAACATGACTAAAGACTGTGTGTACGCTATCCCGTGCAGCTGCGGAAAGGAATATAAAGGAGAGACAGGCCGCCGCATCAAGGTAAGGCTTCAAGAACACCAGAAAGCTGTAATGCGAGGGGAAGTAGAAAAATCAGGCGTGGCTGACCACATATGGAGAGAGAAGGGAGATCACCGTCCCCTGTGGGATCATATTGAGATCATAGACAGGAAACACCATTGGAAAATTCGTAAACTTAAGGAATCAGCACATATGCTAGGCCACAAAAATCTCCTGAACCGTCCAAGCATAAAAATAAATACAATATGGGAACCAGTAATAAGGAGTGCCAGAGAAAAGAAATGATAACAAAGTTGCAATATGAGATCTGATAAAAAGATGCAATGATAACAGCAAAATTGCAATATGAGCACTGGTAAAAAGGTTGCTGAAAACATTAGGTTTATAATACCCAGAAATTCATAACCAGATGTCCTCGAGGACACGTGGCACAGTGGATAAAGACGTTGGTTAGATCCAGTGACAGACCCAAAGAGTGTGAGTTCAATACCCGGTTAAGAGGGGAAATTAGCATGAGATAACTGATAACTGACATCCATCAAACATGGCACGTGGAACTAGAACAGTCTACCCCAGTGATCGAAATAAAGGGTTCAGTTCGAAATTCCAACCACCTGAAGAAGGCCGGAGCGTACAACGGCCGAAACGTTGTGATAAATATGGCGACAAAGATGAGGACAATAATAATAATGTAAATACTGTACATAATACCTCATCTCAGAAATATAGACAAAGATCATTCTCTTTCCAATAATGAACACCTATGTCATCAGCATAGCCACCTTCTTTATCAGTCCACTGGTCCCGACAGGGAAAGTAGGATCATTGTCTTCTATTGATAGACTTGTTTGAGATGCAGTACGGCAGATGTTTAAACGGTCAGTGCCCATGACATCTGTGTTTGTAAATGCGTAGGGCATAAAGAAGAGATTAAATAGACTGGGGCTCTCGTATTGGGGTCCTCGCCAAACATGTAAGATTCTGTAGATCGATACATTCAGAGGATTCGAAACTTGGATGGGAAGAGGAAATTCTATTGATGCGGTCATATGCTGCTGTAAGGGCTACAGGTAAGGTAAACAATTTCTTGAAGCTACTTGATTACATACGTATATGCCATAGTTGCATCCCTTTCCAGAACGAAAACCAAACTAGGTTGTGAGGAGTTGACTTTCATAAAACGACGTGAGCCTTGTTAATATAATGTTCATTAATGATGATGGATTTAATTTCGGTACCCCTGTATGTGGGATACCTTTGTTTCCATAATGCATTAATCCGTGATAGACCTCACTTTTGGAGGGGAGTGCATGTCTAATTCACGACCTCTTTCATAAAATAGATTTATTGAATTCAGGGAGAAAGTAATCTATTTTGAAAGATCAGCTTCAACGTGAAGTGATGCTTTAGTGCGTATCCGGCATGGTAATATTTTGGTGGGAATGTGTAGGATGTGCACCCATCGGCTTGCTATACCAACAGAATACGGGGGCAATTCGAGAATGAATTATTAACAGTGATTTGTTTTCTAGCGAGCCTGAGTGAGTGTTAATGTGTTAATACATACGATACATATACAATATGCATACATAAAAATATTTTGTGTGTATGTTTGTACATGTGTAATGGGTATACAGAGTATTTCCCGTCTCCTCACACACGCGTGTCTCGGTCAACAAAGGAGAGGGCGTGATGCATGTCGCTGGAAGAGCCCATGTTTTGTTAGCCAATCAGCGCGTGTGAGAATTCAGTATTCTTCCTTCACGTGAATTGCAGTAAAATGTTGAATATGTAAGAATTAAATATTACAGGGGGGTGGGCATCAGAATGTTAGAAATACCAAAGTGGGGCATGGCCCCAAATCGGTTGGGAACCACTGGTTTAGTTACAAGTAATCCGTGATCCGATTCAAAGTAGGAGTTATATACTCTAACATCTAATCTATCACAAGCTGCCTAGTCCATAAGTCCGCGATGCTGAAGCCAATAGTTTTTTCGTTAAATTATCTGGGCTATCTGTGTTTCATGGGATGATCAAACTGTTAAGAATAGAGTAACTTTTTGAGTAACAAAAATGAGTTTGTCATATTAGTATCATTTCATATGAAACTATTTAGAAGTTATAATATCTAGAAAATTAAAATCATTACATTATAAAAGCTTTAGGGGCCTCAGACTGGCGATCAGCGGTCGAGAAAGACGAAGACAGCATTATGAATGAATCGACCCCGTCAACCAAAAGACCTCTCCACAACGAGAGGGCTATGCAACATATATAGGAAAAATAAACAAACAAACAAAAAACAGTGGATTGAGTTTGAAATTTTCAAACTTTGCTTGTTACAGATCTCTTTTACAAATTCACGTTATTAAAAAAAAAAAAAAGAATATGTTTTTAGTATTGAAAATTTCAAGTTTTTCTTGCACTTCTTTTTTAGACACCTCATGTTATGAAAAAAAAAAAAAAAAACGTGGGTTGATTTTTGAAAATTTCAAACCTTTTTTACAATCTAACGTTATTTGAAAAAAAAAAAAAAAAAAAAAAACAGAGGCTTCAATTTGAAACATTCAAATTTTGCTTAACTTAAAACCTCTTTTAGAAATCTCTCGTTATTAAAAGAAAAATGTCAAAATCTTAAAATCTCGATTTTTGCTTACCTTGAAACAGTTCTATTTCATGAAACACACGATATTAAATAAAAAGACATGAAATGAAAAGAAAAACAAATTTCTGAAAATTTCAATTTTTGATTACCTTAACTTTGAATAGTTCAATTTTAGACAATTCATATCATTCAAAAATAACATTGGATTCAGGTCTGAAACTTTCAATTTTTGCTTATCTTTGAATGTTTCGTTTTTAGACACCTCACGGTATTAAAAAACAAAACAAGATACGGCTGTTAATTTTAAACATAGCAACATGAAGTTGTCTGTAGAAAATAAACTTTCAATAAGTCACGTGTAAATCAAAATATATATATATATATTTTTACTTACTTATCGTTTTTCCCCATCCTATAATCCAACATTCTTTACCAACGAATGTCTCGTTTAGATCACCTGGCAGATTGATTGGTTCAACGGCGCTGGTGTTGACAACAGATTCAGACAGTTTAATCAAGGCTAAATCAAAAGGGTAGCCATTAGGGTCAGCAATGAATTCTGGATGCTGAATGAAAAAAATTCATGAGAAATAAAATCAGACTTTTCTCTGATGTTCATTTACTTGATCAATCATCACATCTTACCACTATATCAACCAATATTACCACCATACCACTAACTGTGAGTTTTACAAATCTAATAACTCAGCCCAATTTTGCATTATTTTTATAATGACTCCTGCACATCAAGCAATAAAATCTACACATTTTATAGATTTTATGATGAGACGTTTCCTCATCTATTTATATTTAGATAAATTAATATAAAATTAAAATTTAGAAAAATAAATTTCAGAAACATTAAAAAAATTGGCAAAAATATATAAAATTGGAAATGTGTACTTGCTTTCTGTACAAAACGTCGCCATTGTTTACTTTTCAACTTCCGGTTCCTACCACCCTCCATCTTGACTAATAACGTTATCAGAATTGTCCCAGATCTGTTCGCATATTCCTGCTCTGTCATAGTGATGTGTAGCTAACTTGGGTTAAAAGAAATGCTTTTTGTATTTTCTTTTTCAATCGTATTTTGTCTGTTATGATTCTACACGAAAATTTAAATTGAAAAATTTGGTATGAGATAAGACAAATTATTTAAGCAGATTTGACAAAATAATAGACCCTCTTTGTCATTCGAATCTAAGATTTCGCTATCATCTTATGATTTAAGTTCATTTCATTTTATTCCAGACTTTACGAATCTGAAATTCAAGGAATTGACATCTTTTGTTTAATGAGTTCCGATTTTGGATTCAAAATTATCTCAAGATATAATAATTTCTTATGTATATTTTAAATGTTGATAGACCTTTTTTTTAAGATAATGATAAAATAAAAAAAAATAGAAAACTGCTTTTATCATATTTTGAACGACAAGTTCCTCAGCCATCACGTGTTTCTGTAAAACATCACTGGTTTATATCTAATATTTTAACTACAAGATGACTTCATAAAACATGAACGAAGAAAATTGCGATTTAGTCAATGACTGATTTTGACGTAGTGCAGCTCGTAGCTACATAAGGCTTAGAGGCCCATTGTTTAAAAATTACGTCAGGTCTCACATAACGTAAAAAACAATTTTTTGAAGCCTCTGCGGAGTGTATGGCCATAAGCTGTATTTCGTTTAGCTTATGCTTAAATCTGGCAGTGAGTGTAGCATTTATTTATTTATCAAAAAGACAATTTCAAAAGAACTCGTTCTAAAACTTGTTCTGTTGGCTTTTAATATTATTTAATGAATTTTAAAATCTTCATGTGTTGAGAGTTAATTAGTGTTGGGGCACTTAAAAGTTATTACTAGAGTTACAATTAATTCTCTCTCTCTCTCTCTCTCTCTCTCTCTCTCTCTCTCTCTCTCTCTCTCTCTCTCTCTCTCTAACACGCTGAGGACAGGCCGACAGAAAATAAATCAGAAATAAACTTATAAAGAATCTTAATTATTTGGTAAATAAATAAGCTTACTTATTACTTAGAAGCAAAGTTTTCTCCTGTCAACTGGATTGATTCATTTGTGAGATTATCTCACTTCTACCAAGAAACTTCTTTTAACGACCACTAGATGGCGTTACTAAAGCACAAGATACGAAAATGGCGCAGAAGTCTCATTACCTTCCTCCTCCACAGGGTGCTTTAGAGATCGGGAGTGTCTTGTTCCCTTCTGGGTGATTTTTCAGAACCCAGCGAACCTCATGTCGCATTAAACACCAAACGGAATAGTACACAGTATACAATGTCCTAAGCTACACATACATCTAATCATTTTACCAAACCAACGGATTAGGAAGTCTACTCAAATGTATATATCTCGCTCCTTTTAAATAGGAACTTTACGCTCATATGTACGTACAATAAGGATACCTCTACATAGACATTTCATTCGTCTCTTGTATTCTTTCTATTTAGTTGGCTCATGCAATAAATACGTTGTTGTTAATTGTATGTAATTTTTGTATATATATTCTTACTATCTTGTTTAAATGAAACTTCCATACTATATTATCCTGTCAGTAGTTATTCCTCAACAAACTGAAACATTCCCTTAACACATTTACCAAATCAGTCATAAGTAATTGTATTGTCACTGTCTAAAATTCTCCACAATTCCCAAATGAAATTAATCAATATTTACATTTGATTATATAAACTGTAAAATTTATGAATTAATTTCATGGAAATGATTCTCATAGGATTTAATGAATGAATCACTTCAGCCTATTACTAAAAGGGTGAACAACTCCATTGTTTGTAAAACTGACTAGATAAACATTATAAATTATTGGCTTCTGACGGGAGATTCAATTTTAAATATTGTTCATAATGTATTTATTAGGACGGACTGTAGTGAGTAGGAAATAACTCCCTTTATCCACTTCCTTCAAATTCGGAGAACTGAGGAAAAGACGGAAAGGAATTCACGGGCCGATGTAAAATTTTCTTTGAACCAATGCCTTCACAGAGATTGGCCGGCGAGCTGAGAAGAAGAACGTGAAATTGCTTATAGACCAATGAAATTACCCGTTGGGCTAAGAAGAAGAAAGAAAAGAAAGTAGCGAGCCTACGCGAGATTCTTTTTGGTATAGAACAAGAAAAAAAATAAATTAATAAGAAAAGAGAGGCTAAAGTCATGCGAAAGGTTTCGTTTCTGTTCGCCACATGTAGCGTTGAAGTTTTCGCCAGTGTAAAATAACTTATAACTCACTTATATTATCAATTTTAACCAAGCACGTGACACTTCAAAGAATTTTCCTTTAACAATCCAATTAAGCTAATTATTTCAAACTATTTTTTTTTAGTTTACTTTTGAATGTATGCAACCGTATATCTCTTTTGTGAGCGACGAACTCACTTAACTTTGTTTTTAAACATTTTTTAATATTATTTTGCGTCAGATCATTTAATCTGTTGTATGAACATTTCCTTTTTATGACAATTCGTTAAAACTATGGACTTTATTTTTCTGAAACGAGCTACTGAGACAACTTCTAGCGTGTACATTCGTAAATAAATTCCTTATCTTGTTTTGTTAAAATTATCCCCGTGTTTCTTCGTTATCATCATCCTCCATTAATCTTCTTGGCGTGGGTAAACCAACTGTTCATTTTAACTCTTAAGTCCCTCGCCACTATAGAACTATGGCACATGACCGAGTTTAAATTGAGGGTCCCACATGGGACCAGAGTCCAAAAAATGATCCAGTACTTCCTGTACTTCTCCTTTTGGAGACATCTCGCACGACAAGTAATGACTTTAGCTCCCACTCCCTGAGGGAATGATATTGCATAGGGAGACGAATCCCAGGTGGAATCGCATTTAAATGATAAATTTGTGACTTCCAATCTTAATATGACTTCGTAAAGGAATTATAGAATCAAGTTTTCTTGTGATGTGACTATAAGTCATGAAATAATGGTCGATTCATCTCAGAACTTCAAACAATATTTACATTCAGAATTTGTATAGAATTTCTCTTATAACTGCACTTTTAACTGTACTTTTATATAAATAAGTTCATTTCTTGATTGAGTAAATTGACATAATTAGCTCGAAAATGACGAACTCAATATCTCTGCTGCTGATATCATTTACACACTCATGTTCATACGATGAATCCAAGTCTTACTTTGTCAGCCATATTGACTTAAATCATGTGTTAAAAACAGACAAGATTGCGATCTATCCTTCTACTGGTGGCCAAATGATTGTTATATTCATTTTGAAATATCAAAGAGGATTATCAAAGACAAAAGTCAGAAAGGTAAAACAAAGGAATTAAGGAAAAAAGAGTAAAAGAAAAAGATCTCTTTCTGTGGAAACATAATTTGGTAACTATGAGAGGAACTAGTCAGATATCCAAATTACTTACGATAATGATTTCGGAAGCCAGTATTCTTTGTTCATCGCCTGATTCCACAGATGTGTCATATTCTCCAAGCAGAATTACATAATTTGACGGAGTCAGACTGAAATGTAAAATGAAAGCAAAATAACCCCCAGTTTGTATTAGATCAGCAAAAAAAAAAAATCAATTAAAAAAATCAATTAATCGCTCTTTGGCGATTCCTTTATAAATGTTCGGGTAGAAATAAAGTAATAATGTGATCGTCTTTCTCTTTATGAAATAAGGAATAGTCAAACAGAATAAAGCACTTTTACAGTTACTTGTGCTTATGGTTCAACAGCTGAATTCCAAGCTGAAAAGCACCCTACGGAAAAATTTTACTTTCAAGATTTACATCATTGAAAATTTAAAAAACTGCGTATCGGCTCGATCCTGTATTCAAATAACTGACTATTGGCCATGAAAACAAAGGGAAAATTTTTGTTTTAATCATAGTCTCTTCAACATGCCTCCAATTATTTTTCAATAAATATGATAACATTATTTTAAAGGTTTTAAATAACCAACAAAGGGTTGATAAGCCGTAAAAAATGTGTTATATACCGTACTTATGAACACTAATGAAGATATCCCAATTCTCATAAATACGTTGAACACTATTCTAAGAGGGGGGGGGTAATATGTTGTCTAAGTAGTCCACCATTAGCAGTGGTTTACCTACTTCACGCCGCTGGCGAATATTGTATTTTCTTGATGTTGTAAAGATTATCATTTCACTTCCAACCTCCGTTTTGGTTATCCCTCATTCAGTAACCCTTTCTAGATAACAACAAAAACAATTCACTCAGTTATTTTTTTGAAATTATTTTATTCACTTTATCCTCAATTGTAGTACGCTTATTAGAGAGCTAATCTCTATAGTACATAAGTGACTGACTGAATATTTAATAATAAGGATGCATTTAATTCGTTTAACTTAATGAATATTAAATTTCAATTTTTATTTTTATTACATTTTACTGGCTATTTTAAAATTTGCATTCTATCATAACTTTTTAAACTTATGATTGATTTCATTATTATCAGCTTATTAATTTTACAGACTAAAATACAAGTAAAATTCATTATTATTTTTTAATTCAATTAATGAGATAATAAAAATGTAAGATGGATCGATTTGTTTTTTACAGCTTATCGACTCTGTGGTTTATTTAAGGCCGGAATTTATTCTTGAATTGTAAGAATAATTCTTTCCTTGCGTATGAATATTGCATCAACAATTTTTGGAGTGCTACTATTTAATCCGTAGCTGGAGGAGAAGTCATTTGTATGCTTCCCAATGGTATTTGCGCATAAGTGAATGCAAGTAACTCGACTGGAATTCGAACTCTGCTCTTCCATTTCTCATTCCGAGTTGTACTAAGTTGATAGAAGAAACGTTTAACTTAATGGTAACTTTTAATCCAGTGACCTTCGCATTAGTTTTTATTATATTTGATCCGGACGGTAGTCGCTTTAAGTTTGTTTTTGTTTTTTTTTTAATTTTGAATACATTCTAACAGGACAGATGATTAACTGAATTAGTCACTTATATATTTTAAAACATTGGTGTCTAGAGCAAACTCTTCCAAACGACAGATTTTTTTATGGGCATAGATGGTCCTAAATGGAAGTATATACGTCGATTATTCGCGGGGAAAAGGACGGCCAAAGATACAAAGTTCAATATAAAAAAATGTTAAAAGATATAATTCAGACTTTTTTAAATAAAGCGAAATACAAATAAAGCAAACAAAAATGATACCATTAATTTGCTTTACTGTGACGACACTAATTTACTAATACAGTGAAATCTCAATTTAACGGATTAATAAGGAGTGTCGTCTGTTAAAGCTGTTTCTCTGCTAATTTGGAGCACTTTTTTCGTGGCCTAAAAACACCCAGTATAGTACAAAATTATTGTAAATAAATGTAAATATAGTATATATGTATGTGTTTTTTTTTTGTTTTTTTTTTAATTTCTATATACACTTCAGGAATGAAACACTTGGAAAACCAATCACTGAAAATATCGCTATTGAACCATACATTTTTCGTGTTGTAATAATGCACGGCTAATGTACCCATAAAGGGCTTGAGAGCACGTGTCTAAGCAGAGTTCCCTAAAATAATGGGTTTCAGGCAGTGGCTTCCCGAAGCATTTGCCCAAGTAAAGCAGAAAATTTGTCTGCTTATTTTCTTCCGAGGAATCTTATCCTCATCCTTAAATGCCTGGGTATTAGGTGGGATCGAGCGCCAAACAAAGAAGTTTCATCCGCATTATATTAGGTTGGTGCAAAAATAATGACGTAATTATGTCGTTTTTTGACGTATTTTTTTTACGTCGAAAAACGACATTATTACGTCATTATTTTTGCACCAACCTAATATATCTGACTTAAGGTGTAAATTTTCCTTCATTATGATTTTTTAAAATTCAAGACGGAACGGTTCCTATTTTCACCTCCATTACGATTGGATTCCATAGTGACGGGCTTGAAAAAAAACAAAACAATACTGTACCAAAATCAGTATAAAATGTTCAAGAGACCATGCATGTGTGTACACGACGAGCGCTCAAGTAAACAACAACAGCGGCTATTACCGGAACTACCAGTTTCTGTCTGTTGATTGCGCCAGTAAACAACAGCGGCCAATTCTGGAACTAACGGACTTTCCAGGTTTTACTGTAAATTTTTTTTATTATCAACTAGAAAATAGTAAGAAACAATGTTTTTTTTTCTTCTCTTTCACGTAATTTTAAAAAATTACCTTTGCGTGTACATTTAAAGCTCTTCAGGGAATTAAAAATGAGAAGCCATGAGCGATAGAGTAGAGTTAGAAGCTGGGTCAGTACATTTTCTAGTGTATATTCATGGCTAGAAGCTCTTCTCTCTCTAAAGCAAAAACAAAAATGACCAAGTATCGATTAATCGAATAAAATATAAGGTTAAGATTTTATAAGCTATTCTTCTCTGCACGTTCTTATTTGGACATTGTTGTTAAAAGATTAATCAAGCAAATCTTGTTCGTTCATGTGTCCTAAACAGGAATGTTTTTTTCTTTCTTTCTTATTTTTATGATATTTTTATGTACGGCAAAAAATGAGGTTTTCAAAAAGACGTTTCTTTTTTCTTGACATTCGCTAAACTCTGTCGGCAATTTATATTGTCTTAAAAGCCGTTTTTAGAATTTTAATAAAACCCAAAATATGAAACTAAATTCTAATTCATGTGTTCTCTTTTTTCTCTAGAATTGACAACGAAAGAATTAAATTCTTGCAAATAAATAGTCTAATAAATAAATAGTATTTAACATTTTTATTGCCATTCTTGAAAAACAAATGCTCGCCAACAGTGGCGTAGCTAGAGTAAACGTCACCCGGGGTGGTCGGCTCAAATGTCACCCCAATGACCCCCATTCACCCTATGCTGAATGGTTAGCTGTAGCTAAATTTTCATACATGCTCTACCTCTACTTTACTCTACTGACCAGTACGTTACTGTTTACATGTATGATCCAAGACAAAATCCAATACCACAAAATAATCAGTTCAAATCAAAAGCTGAAAACATTGCTATTTTTCCTACTCACAAATTTCTCGACAATTAGAAACTTTCTGACAGGGGGGACAAAACTGGGGGGTCATAAATTATTTCTGGGGAGTCATATGCCCGCCTGCGAAACCCTGTGTCTCCACCACTGTTTTCAGACTATTTTTGGCACATTAGCCTGGTTGAAAAATTTTGTTGGGGGTGACATTGTGTCACCCCTCCTGTGCTGGCACCCGGGGCGGGCCGCCCACCTCGTCCCCCCCCCTAGCTATGCCACTGCTCGCCAATTATTTCAGAGAATTTATGCGGCGAGAGTAAATGAAAGAAATGTCCCGAAATTCATTTTTTTTTTTCAGAATTTAAACTTACAGTTGCTCATAGTTATGTGTTTATTTAAAAGTTCTTGTTCTCTTGTTCACAGACATTTTTATAAATTTATGAATAAAAAAATATTTTCATAGTTATTAGGTTGGTGCAAAAATAATGACGTAATAATGTCGTTTTTTGACGTATTTTTTAACGTAAAAAAAAACGACATTATTACGTCATTATTTTTGCACCAACCTAATACTTCTTTTACAATATGGTAAATAATAAGTATTGAGTTGGGTGACATATTTTTATAAACTTATAAATATAAAATTATTCTTGTAAATAAACAATCTATAAAATAAATAGCGTTTAATTTTTTTATTGTCAGTTCTCTCAAAAAAAAGAGAGAATACATAAATCTAGTTTCGTATGTTTGGATTTTATTCAAATATTAAAAATATTTTTTAAAACAATAAAATGTGTCAAAGTGGTATACCTTAATATCGGTGTCAAGAAAAAAACCGTTTTTTTGACACATCTTTGTTTTGTGGGTACGTATATTAAACTTTGCCATTTTTTAAATATTAGGTTGGTGCAAAGATAATGTCGTTTTCTCACATATGTTACTATGTTATAAAACGACATTATTTTTGCACCAACATAACAAAATATTTATTTTATGAGTTGATTAAAACTACAAGATACGTGTTGATGGTGTGTCCCATTCTAGTATAGAAACAATGAGAAAAAAAGTATCTCACTCGTCCATGACGCAGTGAGCTGCTGTGAGAACCAAGTTCATCTGAATGAGGGAGGCTCCGCACTTGTGGCCGAACTCATAGACTGATGCCGGACGATATTGCAGAGAAACATGGTGCTTCCATTTATCTTGAGGGGCTGCATTTCCATTGACAATCTGCAGCTGAGGGATGGGACTGCAATCTACAAAAAAATTGTACATTTTTTTGTCTTTTTTCACGAATGAACCCATAAACGAATTATGAATGATGAATATTTCAATCAATTTAATGAATTGCGATAATACCAAGTTAACAACTTAAAAAAGGTAGTCTGTCATATTTTCTACAAATTGAAATATAGCTATTACGTAAATAAACAAAAAATAACGTAAATGTAATAAAATCATTTATATTTAAAATCACATTTCTCTAAGTATGAATTACTTCTCTTGTATGACGGTACTTATTGTTTTCTTTATGAGTCATTATGGCTACAATAAAGTTATTTGTTTCCATAAAAATATTATAACAAAGATGGCTACAAAGGAAAAACAAACAAGGATTGAAGTTTCAAGAGCGTGTATTCATCAAATTCCAGAATGTATGTATAGTTGTGTGAAAAAATGACAAAATTGTTTATATGTCGTTCTTTAGTTGTTATCGGTAAGGGAAGCGATTAGGTGTAACGGAGTTGTTGGTAAGGACGGGAGTTGACAGATTTGTTGGGTTGGTTGACCGAGGTTACGATGGTGACAGCAAGAGAAGTTTTGAATGGATTAGTGAAGCCCCCGGTACACGAGTGAAGTGTCGGGGTTTAATCCATCTCTGGGATTAAACTCGACACTGGTGAGGGTGTAGATGGGCTGGGTGTTGTGAGATGAGGTCCGAGTGTTGAGCCGAACTCCTTGTTGCGTGCTGTTTTTATATCCGTAGTTTAACAGGTTCTGGCTCCTGTGCTTCTTTTTTGAGTCAACGTTCGTGATTGGCTATTGTATTTTAGATATTTGTGGGGATTAGTTTTGTGGACCGGATATGATGCTCGGGGACCCCTGTACAGAAGACGACTTTTTTATTTTGAGTCTTGCTTTCTTAGCGCTCACATCCGGCCAACATGTCTAGTGAAATGTATTTGTGAATCGGAAACAGATCTTGAGTAAAGTAGTACAACAGAATCACTAAAATCCTTATTGTATGGAGCGATTTACCCACTTATCGTTATATATATATATATTGTGCTGTTCGATAAAAGTGACTCACCTGATTTTTTTTTTTACTAAATGTTCTCGTCTCCCATTTAACGAAAGTTAAGCTAAATTCAAAGGATAAGCGATCTAAAATCCGAAGAACAAGCTTTGAAAGCTCTTTGAATTTAGCAGTATGTACTGTCAAGCATCCGATCAGTATAATGTTCTGGGGATGCTTTTCTTTTCATAGAACTGTTTTCTTAAAACCTACTGAAAAGGCCCTCAGGAGCGAGCAGTACAAGAGAATTTTAGAGTCTTGACTGCTCCCTTCTGCTGAAAGGGTGCAAATCGATCCCACCACGCTCATTTTTATGCAGACTAATGCTCCCTGTCACAAATCAAAATTGATGAAGGAATACTTCGATGAGAAGCACGTGAGTGTTATGACATGGCCGCCCCAATCTCCTGACCTCAACCCCATAGAAAACTTATGGAGCATTATAAAGTACAGGCTCTCGAGAAAGCATTATTAAAAATCATTATTGTATGGAGTGATTTACCCACTTATCATTATATATATATATATATATATATATATATATATATATATATATATATATATATATATATATAATTATTATTATAATTCACTCAGATTTTTATACTAGTATAAATTAGAAAAAATAATTACAGTTCTTATTTGCTTGATTTTGATAAAAACCAAAAGCATGAATCTGAAATTAGGCAAAATTTCAAGCATAGATTCACTAAGTCAGGACATGCTTTCTCTCGTGCATAAACTAGAAAAAATATCTAAAAGATTTGTAAAAATACGTTTACAATGTTTAATTATACTTGTGGCAATGAAGAACGCCCGTCTAAATGCACACACACACACACACATATATATATATAATGTGTGTGTGTGTGTGCGCGCACAATTTCAAGCGATGGATTTTATTACTTAAACATAATTTTTAGTGGATATCCATACTTGAGTAGACGTTCCGTTTATTAAACAGTATATTTATTTATTTATCATCTACCGGCTTGAATATTTGAGAAATCTTATTAAAGAAAAATATGCGCTCTACGATAGGATTCGAACCTGCATACTCGTTGGCAGGAGAAACCATTGTTAGATCCGAGATGCTTTATTTTTAAAATCAAAAACGTTGTATGAGAAAAGAATTTTCAAAATATTTAACACGATTTTTTATTTTTTTTTATTTTTTTTATTCCTATTGGTATCCACTAAAAATAATGTTTAAGTAATAATAATAATAATAATAATAATAAATATATATATATATATATATATAATATAATCATTCCACCCCCAAGCAAGGCAATAAAGCCACTGAAACGCAAGGAGATAACTGAGTGTTAGAAAATATGTCAAAAATAAAACATTATTAAGGAGAGAGAACAATAAAATAACAAGAATGAAGAAGACAGAAGATACAATTGACATTACATTTAAATTTTTGAAGACCAAAGTTTACTAGGAAGCAAGAAGCCAGAAATACTTCCTTAAGCGAGAATGCGATAGAACAAACTGTTACTATAGAACTTATAATTATATCTCGCCATTTCAACTATAAAAGATGAAACCTTGCCGCCAATCTAGTACTAATATCTATATATAATACCAATATATATATATATATATATATATATATATATATATATATATATATATATATATATATATATAATAGCTAGCCACTTGTATTTGTGGATACCCGTCTATTAGGGTGGCTAGCCAATCCTTATTGCAGACTCTCGCTCAGGCACATTTGTGTTTGTTCAACAACCACAGAGCCAACTTGTGGTTTATACTGTAACTATGCTGAGCAGACCTTAGTTACAGTTTCTGGCAGAGAGCGTGTTATCTAGCGTGATCAACAATTTGAACAAGGGCAGCACTCTCAAGCCCTCGGTCACGATAACTTGTGACTTCGTGCTAGCACAACTATCAACGGCCCCCAAGGGTTCCGTCTACCCGATTTCACTCACTAGGTTTGGATCAACCCTTGGTGTGGTTTTTACCGGCACGCTGGGATCGTTCCTTCTCCAGACCGCTAATATCAGGAAATTGACTCCCTGACAAATCAACCACGGTGAGATTTGCACACTGGCTTATGAGCATTCGTTCGCGAGAAAATAATTCTCAAGATGTGTGGCCATGATTTCACATTAATCACCGGGACTACAATAATTTGAAAAATTGGAGAACTAAGGAATTCAAATAAAAGTATTGTGCGCTTCAAGGAGAAAAGAAAAAGAAAAAAATGTGTTAAATATTTTAAACATTCTTTTCCGATACATTATTTTTGCAAAAATACCTGGCACATGTCAGAGGGTATCACCCAGACGAGGCTATGTCGAAGGGCCGAGTCTCGTCTCGGGGAAACTGACTCCGTTTTCACGAGGTCTACAGGGAATTTTTGTCCGAGCCTACGGGCTCGGATACCCCACGATAAAACTCGGCTTTGTGCCACATCTTGCTGCGTGGGACAGTGGGTAAATACAGACTTTTATTTTCGATGTAAAAATCCTTTTGTAATTTTTTATTTTTTTCTATTTCTAGTTGAATGTCTGTTTTAAATCTGTTTTCTATCAGGCTAAGACAGTTAAATTAATTTGAAAAACAAAGCATAGATTCATGGCAAATAAAAATAACATATTTGGGAAACCAAACTCAGAAAAAGAAACACTTTACATTAGTATGATAGATATTAGGTTGGTGCAAAAATAAATGTCGTTTTTTGACGTTAAAAAATATGTCAAAAACGACATTATTTTTGCACCAACCTAATAGTACTTTTCTATCTATGTGTTCATATCGATTTATTGTCAGATATATATTAGGTTGATGCAAAAATAATGTCGTTTTCTCACATATGTTACTATGTGAGAAAACGACATTATTTTTGCACCAACCTAATATTTACTGAGCCTTGTTTAGCCAGACACAAGGCCTCTAGCCTAAGGTACCTACTGCACTCAGGACAACATTAACATTTTACAAATTTAGTTCATTAACCCTAGCACCACAGCGAGACGCCTAACCACCTGCTCAGAATACAGAGATCAATTCACATTACTGTAATGAATGAACCTGATGCCATGACAAATTATACAAAGAGCTTACCTGTTAATAGTGTCCACCACAGTTGTATAAGAAGGCAAATCGCGGTCTTCATTCTATGTGGAATGAATAATCTCATCGATTACAGACTACCCCTAACGCAAATGAAGCAAATATTGCTATATATATGCACATATATATGCCACTCGACTTGCATGGTTGGAAATAGGCGTGAAGTGGTGAAGTAGCTCCTAATTGTTTTACGGCTCATTCAGAGACAAGGCTACAAGTTTTATTGTCCTCTTGACTTAGAAAAAACGAATAACTCGATACAAAATACTTTTTCAAACGATTAGTATTTCAGAGGGAGTTATAAATTCTATATGAACCCATCTATATTGAACCCATTTGTTGATTTATATTAAAGTTAAAATAAGTAATTAAAATAATTTGCATCATTTAAGTGGAGTAATGGATAGCGACTCCGATTGAGGAATCGGCGACCCGAGTTCGCATTCCAGTCGAATTCATTACATTCACTTGCGTACTAATACCCTTGGGAAAGGTATGAATCTTCTTCTCCCCCATCTATAGGACAGACCGGGTTCTATAGCCCTGGATGGCAACTGGTCTACCGAAGAAAGAAATGGCAACCTACTGCGGGAAAAAATCTGCCTCGTCAGTTATGTTCATCCTGGGTATGACGATAAACTACATCCGCGTCCAGGGTGAGACGATAAACTACGTCCAACAGCAAGGCCTTTGATCAGGAGGTTTTGCGGAGCGTGGAACCACCTCTTAATTGCTGATGTTTCCAGGCGCACCCTGAGCCGGCGTGGTAGCACTTGTTAGGGTCCCAGCTATGTGCAAATAGTTAACCCCGAAACTGAGAGAAAAAGTATTATGAAAGTGTAAAAATAGGTTTTAATACCAGAAATACTTTGTAAAAAATTATTACCAGAAATAAATTTTTGAAGAAAAAATTTTTTTACCAGCAATACGTTTTTGAAAAAAAAAATATTACCAGCTATACAATTTCGAGGAAAAAAAAAATATTACCAGAAATAGATTTTTGTCAAAACAAAAATATTACTAGGAAAAAAAAGTTGTTGGCATTAAATGACCCATTGAAACAAAACCCAAACCAAAAAACCTCGTCATTCATGTATCGAAAGATCACCTAAGCATGTATCACGCATGGCACATAACTGATTGTCATAGCTCAAAATGTTCCACGGTGTAAAATCGAGTTCTAAGTCACCATTGGAACATTCTTGAAGGAATTCAGGAGTAAATATGATCCCATCATCCAGTCGCACCGATTTCTTTTACTTATGTTCACTCAATACAAGACACAAGATGGCTACTTAATGTTTGTTATATGAAGATCACATAAAGAAGAAAGAAGTAAAGATTATGAGGATATGGGTATCGACTGACTCTAGACATGAAGAGATTAAGATTGTAACGTTTTGAGAACGTATCCACGGACAAATTTCTATAAAGCATCAGTTCTTGTGAAGAAACTATCTGGTAGTAAGATGAGTCTATTATGATCTGATGATAATGGGTATGACCCAAAAATTAGGTGCGAAATAGAATTCGAGCGCCAACTTGAGACGACCACGAATGGATGAGACGTGTTTTTGCCTTCTCCATGAACAGGCGTTGCGAGCCACGATCAAACCTGAATGATACAAGAACAAGGAGCTATCGAAAGTACAATACGAGCTGCATCAGATAATTGTTCAATCAATTTCAAACAGATAGATGATATTTGGATTTCGTCCCCGATGCCATGACTTTTAACTACTAAAGAATACGTTTCTAGCATTCCTCTATTTTCTTTCTCGTTATGTAATATATTTTTTATACAAAGTATATTTTTTAAACTGTTCTGTTGTCTCAACTTTGTTCATCAAGCTACGACTCAGTTGAAGAGTCATTAAATTTCCCACAATTTCCTTCTTAGAAATGGAATACAAAGAGAATGACAGTGATTTGGTCTTATTGGTGAGGCATAGCGGCTCTTAGCTGTAAAGGTCTGAACCGATAGAACTAAAGAATGGTGCTTGTCTAAAAATTTGCTATTGCGAAAGCGATAACGATGGGCTTTTGTATATTTAAACAAATTAAATTGTGAAAAGTTTCTCTTTATATTCCTTGAAATGAAAAAGGTTTAATTTTTTTGCTTCATTCAAATGAGCTTTTAATCATCTATTTTGTATACATGCTATAATATTTCGTTATAATTACTCTTAGGAGCCTAACAGAAAGTGGGGAATTTTTTAGGATATTTTCTCCCCTACTGTCAAACATATGTAGAGCAATCCGTTTCTTAATTTCGCACTTTTTGATCATTTAGATGATTTCCCGACATCACTTTATTATTTATTGAGAAAGATTCCGATCATCTCAATTATTAAGACGCTTCTCTTTTTATTAGGTACCTCAAAATAAACATATTTTATTTCAATAAAAAAGAAATTTGAAATGCTTTGACATCAACGAATTTCAAGCGTTAACTGCAAAAGACGCAAAAAAGATAATTGTGCTTTATTATGAATAGAAGCGGTTCAGTAAAAAATGACTTTAGTTAGTTTATACACAAAACATACTAGCCTATAGGATAATCTGGCCCTGTTTATTTCCTGTTAGAAGAAGGTCCAACTACAAGAACAATGCCGGACTCAAATTGAGTCCAACCGAATATGTAATGACAAACAAGACTGATATATATATGTCAACAAATATATGTATTAAACAACAAATTTACAAGTGACAAAGACATTAACATTTGTGTTTGTGTGTGGACGTAAAGAGTTTGTATATTGGTGAAAGTTCGTACGTGCGTGTATGTGCGTATAATGTTCACGGCGTCTACCACAAATGGGAAGACGCGGATCTCTACGAGAGATCACATTTTCAAATGTGCCCGCTGCAATGCAAAAGTGAAAAAAGAACGAGGCGAGAAGTCGCCCAGTATTTATAGTGTAGGGAGAACGACCCCTGGTGAACAATTAGGGAATTAAGGAGGAGCTAACTCCGACAAGAGCATATAAAAACGAACCTCTCCGGGAATGAAGACTAAAGATAAGTTTTACTCAAATATTACTTTCTCATGTTTAATATAACTTTTTAATAATAGACTTATCACAAACAAAATAATTCATTCATTCACCAAGACACCGCAAATATCAAAACATTTAGCAAACCACATTACAAGAATTTTCATATATCTACTAAACAACTAAAACCTGATAATAAATCCTTCTATATTTATCTATAAATACCTTACTTTCTCGTTATAATATGTATCTGTATATTTTACTAACCACAAAATCAGGAGCCATACAAGGCCCATCATAACAAATAAAATCCTCGCTTGTTTTGGAATATATGCCATACATTAAGCTAATAAATGACATATATTAAGCGCGCATGTGTTGTTGTGACATCTTCTGTTTATATTTCTGAGATGAGGTGCTGTAATTATTTACAATATTTAAATCGTTCGAGCCGTTGTCCTCATCTTTATTTAAAGACGTTGTACGCTCCGGCCTTCTTCAATTGATATACATTGGAATTTCGAACCGAACCTTTTATTAGTATTATGTTGGTGCAAAAATAATATCGTTTTTTGACGTTAAAAAATACGTCAAAAAACGATATTATTTTTGCACCAACCTAATAAATTGTTCTAATTCCACGTGTCATGCCTTTTTTTGGATATCTCAGTTTTTGTTACAAGTTTTTTGTTTTTTTTGGGGCAGAAACTCACAACTCTTCGGGTCAAGTCACTTTTTTGGATTACTCAACCGACACTTTTATCCACTGGGCCATGTATCCTTGAGTACATCAGTAAGTGATTTTTGGGGGACTTATAAGTAGCCATAATTCTTTTTACCAGGGCTCATGTTACAATTGTTTGTTATTGTTGTTTTTCTCTAACTCTCCAGCTTTCAATAGGAAAACTCAAGGAATCAGCGCATATGCTAGGTCACAAAAATCACTGAAGTCGTCCAAGCATAGATATGAATACAATATGGGAACAAGTAATACAGCGAGCTAGAGAAAAAACGGCAATAACACAAATTGTAATATGAGCTTTGGTAAAAAATGATTGAGACATTAGGTTTATAAGTCCCATATATTCACTTACTGAATGGCTCAGTGGAAAAAAACCGTTTATTGAGTAATCCCGAAAAAGTGACTCGATCCAAAGGGTTGTGAGTTAAATATGTCACCAAAAGAGGGAACAAAAAATTGAAGAGTTGATTTACTAAAGGGAATTAACTAAAACTGAGATATCCCAAAAAGTCACGTGGAATTAGAATTTCCCCCCGCCCTGGACTAAATAAAGGGTCCTGTTCGAAATTCCAACATATATCACCTGAAGCTGGCCGAAGCGAGTCCGAATGAATAAACAAGTACATTAAGATAATAAATTTTATTGATGAATATATATATATATATATATATATATATATATATATATATATATATATATATATATGAATATGAGCCGCATTAGATAATTGTTCAGTCAATTTCAAACAGATAGATGATATTTGGATTTCGTCCCCGATGCCATGACTCTTAACTGCTAAAGAATACGTTTCTAGCATTCCTCTATTTTCTTTCTCGTTATGTAATGTATTTCTTATATAAAGTATATTTCTGTTCTGTTGTCTCAACTTTGTTCATCAAGCTACGACTCAGTTGAAGAGTCATTAAATTTCCCACAATTTCCTTCTTAGAAATGGAATACAAAGAGAATGACAGTGATTTGGTCTTATTGGTGAGGCATAGCGGCTCTTAGCTGTAAAGGTCTGAACTGATGGAACTAAAGAAAAGAAAAAAAAATAATATATATATATATATATATATATATATATATTCAAAGTACTCAAGCTGCATTCTTTCAGATTTCGAAAAAAAAAAAAAAAAACACTAATTTATTCAGGCAAACAGATTAATAATTTTTCTTTGTTTATTGAGTGATTGATTCGGTTTCTACGGCTTATCATTGCAAATTATTTGAAACCAGAAAATATATTATGAATTGTAAGATTTTTTAGATAATAATGGTTTAGTGATACAATCTTACTAATTAACCCATAGCTGGTAGGAGAAGAAAAGGATTCATAACTTCCCAATCGTATTTTAACGTAAGTGGATATAACGAACCCAACGGGAATTGGAACTCGACTCTCCATTACCCAACCTGCATATCCAAGCTTACAGCACCTGGTATTCCCAAGTGATCACTCATCTACGTACTGACCAGGCTCGAGGTTGATTAACTTCAGTAAGCCAATTTTTCTTTATATCCGTTCTTTTAATTAAACGATGAGTTAAGCTGAGTTATCGTTCCAGTCATTAATCCTCAATATCTCACGTCATTTTCTGTCCTACATATTTGTTGGTAAGGAAGCTTTAGGACCGTTAACGTGGTATTAATTGCCATAGATTTTTAGTTAATTGCTTATCATCAATAAACTGTAAAAGAAAGATATATATTAGGCAACTCCGCAGAAAAACAATACCTAAGATTTAAAATAAATTTTTTAAAATGGAAAATCTTTCTTGAAGCTTTCATTTTATTTTTAATTTCAAGCTAATAGATTAAATTTAATATTTCCAATACGAAAAATACTTGCTGCATTTCAAAACAAATTTAAATTGAGTGTAAAGTATTTTTTCTTTTTTTGGCTGATATAGATGATTTGTGCCTATTTTTAGCCATCTGTCAACGCAATGTAATTCTCTTTGCTAAAAAATCTTTCAAAAATAAAATAAACCTTTTTGAAACTTTATTTGTGGAATATTAGATGATTTAAAGTTTAATTAATCTGATTTCGAACAAATATTACTTTTAAATTAAAATATCGTAGAAATACATTTTTAACACGGGGTGGTGGTAGTTATTTATTTAAGATGTTGACAGATTGACTGACAGGCTGAAGATTATCTATTTTTTCTATGGTAGACATATTTGTAAAATTTACTTTAGGAATATAACATGAGCGCATTTTTTAGATAATTTTTAATTAGCCAGTAATCTCAAAAGTTTAGTAAAATATTCTCCGTAATCTAATAATTTTTATTGAATTTTAGGTACTTTGGCTTTAAATTTACTATATTTATCGCTCTTATTTTCTGGTAATGGAGTATTTACAAAAATTGTCACATTTACATAGAAAAAAATATTAAAAATTCTTTTTAAAATATTGAGGATCGATGAATTGTTAAAGCTTTTCAATTCATGATTAGTAAATATAGTTTTTACTTAGTAACAATATCACCTAACCAGTATAATTTCTGTACTAAAAAGTCTTAAAACTTTATAAATTATTGTAATTAAAATTTAAAAAAAAAATGAAAACAATTTATGTAAAAAATTATTATTCATCGGGAAACTTTCTAACACAATAGATTCCATGATATATCTTATTCATGAAATCAATTAAAATCTTTTCTGATTAAATAATGTCTTAGTTGTATTGCATTTTTTTATTTTACGATTCAGAGCAGATTTTTCGATGAAAAAAAAGATAATTTAAATTCTCCAAGGACTTTTGCTTATAATTAATATAAACATTAAGCTGTATAAAAATTAATTTTTCGAAAATTCATAAAATTAAATATAGGGGGGGAGTCAATAGATGTGAAAAAATGTTTGTACCAAAATTTTCTAAAAAGGAAAAATTTCTAAAATAATCTCATTCATTTATTAATAATTCCTGAAAGTTTCATTAAAACTCGACAATTATTTGATTTTTGCAAGAATTTCCAAATCAATGTGATTTTCACCGCAAAAATTACGCTAAAATTTCTTATACTAATCTTTGTTCTCCCTGCTGACGTACGAAAAACAAGATTTCTAACCAAAATTTCGAGCGTTCTAAAGAGGATAAAAAAATATAATTTAATAATCAAAAAATCCTTTGGTCTTTTCCTTTTAATAATAACATTAAGTCAATTAAACTTTGTCTTTATTAAGTTTTTGTAATAGTAACAAATAAATCACTAAATAACCTCTATTCCTTAGTACTAGACTATGTAGAAATATGAAACCAAAATAATAAATAATTTATAATAAAAGAAAAATTTAAAGTTAAGTAATAAAATTACTTTAAAATATAGATATCAAAATGGCGTAGACAATTCCTTCGTCCACTTGAAATTTCACCTGAGCCCTTCACTTCGGTTGACATTTTTGTCCCGGATGTAAAATCGATAACATCTC
This sequence comes from Acanthosepion lycidas, assembly GCA_963932145.1. Taxonomy (NCBI): domain Eukaryota; kingdom Metazoa; phylum Mollusca; class Cephalopoda; order Sepiida; family Sepiidae; genus Acanthosepion; species Acanthosepion lycidas. The sequence goes on along the minus strand of OZ010582.1, from coordinate 111,689,610 downwards.
TGTTCTGTTCGTCTCTACTTGCTGTCGGAGTAATCGTTTCCCTGTTGTCGTGCAGTAGTGTCGGCATTGAACATGCATGGTTCTCTGCACTTGTTCGCCTCTTTTCTAAATTTATAATGATACCAACAGGTCTCGGAAGTAAGCCGCTCTCTGGAGAATGCGTCCGACCGACCCCAGCTTGTTCTGCGCAGAGAGTAGAATCGATTTTTGATTTCTGGCCGAGAACCATGAAATCTTGGGCTTTGTACCAAACTCTGGATTTGTGTGGTGAGGTCCAGTATATTTTTTTCTCAGCTGTGACAATTTTTCTGGCTTGCCCGTTGGTGGTGATGTTAAGTATGATGTGGCGTATACGCTTTTGTTCTCGTTGTTATGTATTTTGTCCGCTACCTCCTATGCTCTCTCTAACTCCAATTCATCAGGGAGTGATGCCACAGTTTTTTCAATACTGCGTCGGATATGGTATTGTCTCCGAGAAATGCTCGCATTTTCTTTAGTAGCTGCATGTGTCCCAGGTTCAAAATATTGAATAGGATGTGTAACCTTCTCTCATCCGATTTTCCGATACGTCTAATTATCGCATTTTTCAGCGTATCGTAGGGTTTTTCTTCTGGCAAATAATCAAGTAGATCAACTACTTCTGTTGCGACATCTGTCGGTAGTTTTCTACTATATACGCAAATCATGAGGAAGCTAAATATGAAAGTAACATTTATACAGTCAGATACATGTATTTACATATTAAAAATCAATGTTCTTTGTTGTGGCCATGAAAAGACCAATAATTCGATTGTTCGAAATGATTTCGTTGCAAGTGAGTCTGAAAAGTTCGAAGTGATTTTGTTGTAAATGAGTAAATCAAGTGGTATGATACTTCAATGTTTATGTATGTGTGTGTGTGAAGCTCACACCAATGAAACGTGTGTGATTGCTGACCGACTGCAATAGCAGTAATTTGAAAACACAATGAACAAAGAGAGGGGGACAAGAATTACTTTCGTCGTGGTGTTGTATGTAGAAAAATCAGCGCTTACTGACACGTTGTCATACCAAACTGATGAAGGCTGGTCTGGTTCGTTGTCTTTCGCCGACTGTGTCATTGCAGATATGGTCGCTGACTTGCTGGCGAATCGCTATTTAAGTTTTGCGCGGGAATATACTCAGTAACCGAAGCACTGACCCATTTTGAGGTCATTTGGAGTTTAGCTGCGTGGACGTCGTAGAAAGCACATCACGTGACTTGTCTTATCCAATCATGTTCCAGGGACCACATTTAATTTGGAGCTGTGTTTATACAGAATTGTAACAAAGTTTTTCATATCTACTGAATTTAGTAAAATTTATTTGTAGGCGTCTCTTGTTTGTGCTTCACTTATTGGCCTTAAAACATAAGAGTTTACATCTTATAAAACCCCAACAAGTGTTGGCATTTCGTAACATCGACCAACCAACTCGTGGCTTATTCCACTAAAAATTGGAGAAACTTCTAATTCAAATTTTAATGTCAAATTGAAACAATAATAATAATAATATCCCATATATACTCTTATATACAAGAAAGTTATTTTGCAAATAAAAACTTTATTTAAGCCATTAATTCAACATAATTGATTATATACATATACGATCTCCGTGATTTGTTTACGTTTTGGCGCAAATGTTAAAACAGGTTTTGTTGAAATCTGTGCTAATTTGGTTTGTAATAAATATCAAAATAGTAGTATTTCTTGAATATTTCTATTGACAAAGAAAATATAGCATTTCTGTCTATGTCTCTGAGATGAAGTATTATGATTACTTACATTATTCGGACAGTTATCCTCATCTTCATTGCCATATTCACAACCTTTCGGCCGCTGTACGCTCCAGCCTTTTTCAGATGATTGGAATTTCCGAACCCTTTATTTCGTCTACCGAGGTAGATTGTTCTAGTTCCACGCGCCATGCTTCTTCCGGATGTCTCATTTATTTCTCTTTCTCATCTCTCCAAGTCACTGGATCTATCCAGACAGATCCAGTGATTAGACCCAAAGAGTTTTGAGTTCAGTACAGCTGTGATGAACCGGAACTTAGAGATTTGAGTAATCTGCCTTGATGGATGAAATAAAGGGTTCGGTTCGAAATTTCAATCACCTGAAGAAGGCCGGAGTGTAAAACGGCCGAAACGTTATGAATATGGCAATGAAGATAATGATCCAAATAATGTAAATAATATCAATTCTAGTTTATTTAAAGAATTTGCAATAAGTTTACTTCAAGCTATGTAAATGTCGCTAAAATATATCCTGAGTAAAAAATGTTCAGGATGGATGCGTGGAAATTAGAGGTTGGCACCTCCTGATGGAGGCCACATAGTTTCATTAGTCTAATGGACCCTGAGTAATGATATGGCACAAGTGTAAATATTAGAAATACAAATCAAACATTTCGTAAAGTTATCTTTGATCTATTCAATATGAAGACATTTGAACACATTCCAATTAAATTCTTTTGATGAAAAGAAAATACATATTGTAGCAAAGACAAATTATGAGAATTTTTTTTATAACTAAAACACATTAAGCTTATTTTCGCTGCAAAACTTGTATACTCTTAAATTAGTTAACGAAATGTGTAGCTAAATATGTACACAGGGAATAGTAAAAAGTAACTAAAAAGTAAAAAATCACTTTCATTATTAACAAATACTAATATTATTCGGCATTGTTTCACAAGATAAAAATATTGTTTTTTTTTTTTTTTTAACTTTTGAAAAGGCTGTGTAAATTAATTATGCAACATACATAGTTGAAATAGTTGAAATTTCAAGGTGAAAATTTGAAGCTTCTTGATGTCATGGCTAAATGCTATTTATATAAATATACTAAAATTGCAATGAAAAGTACTGGCCATAAAGGTAATAAAATACAATTTAATTATTAAAAAAAGAGTGAAACTCAAATATTACATCACAAAACGAAACGAAAAAAATTATAACGCACAATTGAATTGTTTTAATTAAAGTCAATAGTTACTTTTATCGGTCAGCACAATGAAAAATAACTTTTTTTTTAACATTAGGAGTACTTTTGCTGTCAACACGACTCAAAGGTCAAATTGAGATATTTGACCTGTTGATTTATTGTTTTAAGCAGTTTTACTCGTGACAGGTGTTGACAATTTAGGTCAAGAGGGTTAAGTGTGTTTGCGACCATAAAAGATGGCGGTTAAAAGCGCAGTAACTGCAAGCAATGTGTCTCTGTTAATTTTTCCAAACAGGTAAATTCTATCTAATGTTTATACCATCGAAAAGTATAAAACCATATTTTTGTTTACATTGTCCGGACTGTTGTCCTCATCTTCATTGCCATATTCACGATTTTCAGTCTACCCCGGTGGGCAAAATAAAGGGTGCAGTTTTAAATTCCAATCACCTGACGAAGCGTACAATGGCCGAAACATCGTGCATATTTTTGTTTTTTGATAATTACAGAAACAGGGGAAATGGAAAAAAAAAGGGTCTAATCTTAAATAATTTTTTTTTTTTTTAGTTTTTGGTCAGTCACAATTGATAAAATTAAATATTTTGTATTAATATTTTATTGAAGTTTAAAATCTTCCCTTGAAGAAAAGCATAGTGGTAAATTTTAGAAGGACTTTATTAGGTTTGAACTATGTTTGTACCTAAAACTCACATGAACAAAATGGCGGAAAGTTTAGAAAGGCGTATCTAGGCTTCCATATCTACAAATAACTTACTATTAACAAGATCTGTGGGTCACCCTCAGATAACTTCGCCAGTTTTACTAAGAAGTCATTAGAGGACGTTGTCAAGCAGCTATAAAAACGGGAGACTTCCTGCCTTTATCTCTCTTCTCCTCCAAGCATACTGGAGTAACTGCACTAACCGAGACTTTCGCCGGCATAGGGATATCTTTTTCCCTTAGTAACTGAACTTTTTCACACACACACACAATTCCTAACTTCTAATGTCTTCTTCCTTCTGGACTCGTGTATCTTCTCTCTTTTTGCGCCCGTGTATTTTTCCATTTTTAGTCAGCTATGTAAAAAACAAAATATAAAATATCGTCTTGTTAAAGTCCATTCGATTTTCTAACACCATCCTTTAAATATGCAAAATATTGTTGCAACTAACTAAAATTAGGCGACCACAACATGCACCTGCCGCAACAGAATCTATAGAAAAAACGATATATAAATATATTTTATTTTAATCATATTATTTTTTTAAGTCGAAGCGCAATAGAATTTTTAAAATTTCCAAAATATCAATTTTATTGAAATATAACAAAAAAACTTTCATTTCATGAAATTATTGTGGTTTCATATTTTTTTAATCACAATTTTCAGTTCACATGTCCGGCGAAAGTGTTGAAAAGTTTCTGGTTAAGTCCCGTGATGAACCTTCCGTAGTATTTTAACCGAAGTGTACGGAATAGGTTATTTGAAGTCAGGATGCATGCAGCAGATTCCTAAATCATGTAAGATAGAAAAAGGGACTATGGTGTAACCGAAAGTTCAGAGCTGTTGTAAGCAGGTGTGTTAGGTTAAAGTAAGGGTCGGAAGTAATAAAGGCCAAGAATGCCGGAAGATAAGGGCGTGTGGTAGTTGGAAATGATAAAGGGCAAGTACACCGGAAGTAAGAATCGATAGGAAAGCGCAACTAGCGTCCAGTTGGCAGACAAAAATAAATGGACACGTAAATCAATACATAACCCATCCAAGCGATCTGTCCATAATGGCCAGGGGCCTGCGTTTCTCGTCCTCCAATTTAATTTCGGCGAGATGTTGACAGGTTATATGATAAAGGAGTATAAACATTAACATTAACTGGTTCTAAAACTCTCAAGAAAATAAATTCAGATGTGCTACGAAGTATAAAAATTATAAGAATGTTCAGAAAGAATATTCAGACTAGGTTCGTAACACTGAAACAACTAAATAGACATGAGGTTTATTATGAATCTAAATGAACTTGCTATATTAGATTGAAGGGTGTGCGGCAACGCAACGAAGAAAAGGCCAAGGTCATGAAGATATATAACGTTTGCCATTGATCACGTGAACAGAATAGCGAAAGGCTACGATACTCTCTTCTGACGCTGACCACCAGAAAGACAACACATAACTTTTATCGCTCGCAACACACTGACTAAAATAAATTTACTTCATGTAAGTATCTTAGCACTTTAGAAAGTTCAGTTAAGGATTTTATACAGTGTGACCCGGATATAAGAGACCCTGATATAAGAGAAACCCGGATATAAGAGATATTTTATATGGTCCCAAATTGTTCCCATACTTACCTAAACAAAATAGACAAAACCCGGATATAAGAGACTTCGTCTCCGGGCCCGACAACTCTCTTATATCCGGGTTACACTGTATAAACATTTAACAACTTCAAACGATAAGGTTTCTTTCTCAACTGTTTACCTATGCCCCAAAAAAAAAACAAAAAAAAAACGCTCTAATAATTCTGCAAATCTGTTTTGTTAAAATATTTTACGATTATTTCTTTTGAATCTTGTTCTTTCTTTTGATAATTTGACATTGGGTAGACGGAATTGTTCGTTATTTCTGCTACCACAAAGTCACAAGTCATTGTGACGGAGGGTTTGAGCGGAATGACCTTGATTAAATTGCTGATCATGATAGATTATGCGTTTTCTTCCAGAAACTCTAAGGTCCGCTCAGCATAGTTTCAGAATAAACTACAGGTGGGCTCTGAGGATGTTGAACAAACGCAAATGTGGCTGAGTAGGCATCTGTAATAGGGATTGGCTAACTGCACTAGCAGACTGGCATACTTGAATACGAGAGGCCGAGCCATTATTTATCTGTTGTTTTTTTTTTGTATGTGTAATACTATTGCTTAACAAAACTCACTTGTGTTGGAATATATTACATACATTAAACTTATAAATGTCAAATTAAAAAGTAAAACGCAAAGTATCAGTGTACAATTAAAATTACGCACACTCTTTGATTAATTTGAAGACTTTTATATTAATGAAAGGGTGGGTGAGCAACAATCAACGTCGCATATTTTAAAGTGACATTGTGTTTCATGAATATACCCTTTGGCTTAAAGCTTCCTGTACCGTTCAGTAAAGTTTTATCAAAGGACTTACAAATGTTTCTGCATTTATCTTGACAGCGTCATCAATTTTAAAAGCACCTATAATTTTATTGCCTACAATACTAACTGAAAACATTACTCCACCTCCCTGCTTTTGTCTTCTACAGTGCGTTCTGCTTGATTATGCAAAGTTATTTTTGACCTAAAAATATCCAAGTTAAGCAATATATTCTGAAGAATAAAAGCTAAAGTGTTGTTGATACTATTTTATCATTTTGTCAATCATTTAAGTTGTCGAAATATACAAAACGTGCTTCTTTTTAATGATTTATCAACTTAAGCCCTAATTTAGTGTTCACTTTCATTATGCAAATGGAAAATAAAACAAGAAAAACACATTTTATATTAAATTTTATTAATTGAATTGTGGTGCATATGACAATACATCGTGTGTTCTAAGTCCTACATTACATAATACATATGTATAGCATATTAAACAAAACTAAACAAGTCTGTTGATGCGGCTACGAACAAACATGGCATTCTCCATTCTTCAAAACCGTTATGAGGCGTCTGTCCACTGCTGACGTCAATGTTTCAATTTCAGAAGGTTTGATTGATCGGCAAGCACTTACAATTGCTTTCCACGGGACTTCTAAGCTGGTGAATTGCTTGTTTTCAGCATTAATCCGCCTCTTGACTACAGACCACAAATTTTCTATTGGATTTAAATCAGGGCTGTTTGGAAGCCATACCATTAAATTTTGCCCTTTGAACCCATAGTCTGATAGCCAATTGGTGGTGCTTCTTGATCTATGCACTGGAGCATTATCCTGCTGAAATATCAACGATCTTCTTTTTTGAATTGGTTGTTCATCAAGCCAGGACAAGAAAGCATCTTCCAAAAGCCTACAATATGCATTTGAATTTAGCTTAAGCCCTTTGGGTACTTTGTGTGGGCCTATTAGTTCATTTCCGCGGATCCCAGCCCAAAACATCACTCTTCCGCCACCCTGTTGTCGAGGAATGCGTACTCCTGCTGGTCGACCATTTAACACCCATACTAGTTTCATGCGGTTTTTTGAAACTTAATATTTAATTTTACGAAGATCTCTGGCAGTTAACTTTCGCAAATGCGATCGTTTAGGTGTCTTTCTGCATGATTTACCGCCTAAGATGAATGCTTTGATTGTACGGTGGTCTCTATGTAACTTTTTTGAAATTTCTAGCGTTGACAGACCACTTCCAAGCATGCGAGTAATTTCATCATGATCGTTTTCAGTAAGACCCTTTTTCTTACCCATATTAAGGATTGATATGGTGATTGCTTAATCAGACCGAACACTTGAAACTCTGCCTTTTTACATACTTTGAGAAAAACAACTATGTTACTATACAACTTTTTTTTCATTCACCATATTTACTTGTCTGAAAGTATAATTTAATCTGTAAGAAACACCAAGTCTGAAAAAAACAGAATTAATTGACACATTAGATGAAAAATTTACTTTGCATAATCAAGCAGAACGCACTGTATATTGTGTTAGTTGATTATTTCCATGATGGAAACAATCTCTAAACCAGGTCTTTCCAATGTAGTTCTACATTAATCACTAAAAATGATCAGTTTTCATGAACTTCTACGCCTAGCGTACAAGTGGTGTTGTTTACTTTAAAGTGATAGTCTGATTTCATTGCTTTAGTCAATGTTCTTACTTTTCTGGATCTGTTTATGTTCGTAGCACAACATTCTTCAAATATTTGTTTCTTGTTTATTACACTTTTGATTTTTCTCAAATCTTTTTTTTTTTTTTTTTTTTTTTGGGTACAATTTATTGCCTGTTTTTTGTTCTTGTTCTTATCTTGTCAATGTTTTCAATTACTTTTTTAATTTTTATCTGATCTCTGTTCTGCTTTCTCGTAATTTCCAGAAATGTTTTCCATTGTGTCAATATCTTGACAATATCTTGTTTCTCTTTTGATGTAATATCTTTCGTACGATCTGTAACGAAGGAGTTGCCGAGAGAAGGCGTCGTTCGCCCGTTGCGAAAAGAATTCGCGTGGCAACATGCATTGTTTCTAGTCGTAAGCAGAATTGATTTCGGTACGATTCGAACCCGAGCCTCGCAGTAATTAGTTGAGGTTGATTTATCGGAGTAGAATGAACGCACAATAGACAAGCCAGGATGCTGGGAGAGTGACGCCATTTGCATAGGCGAACGAGTTTGATACCGGGAGTTCGGCGTTCTTAACGATGTTTCTAAGGACAGCCAGGGCGAGCAAGAATTCGAGACGAGCGACCGTTTTTCTTTCCTTTCGTATTGTACTTTACTTTCTTTTTACATCACGACCTATAGTAATATTTATATATCTGAAATAAAAAAAAATATAACTATTCTCTTAATAACTATTCTATTAAATGTATTTATTTACAATAGAATAAAGCCTCGAGTTGCATAATAAAATCTTACACTGCCAAATGTTGTTTTAATTATTTCTAATAAAACGTATAGATTTAAATTCACATGATATTTATCATATAAATTTAAGGGAGTGCTTCAAAGGGCCGTGTATACGTGTGACCAGGCCTGACTGCAACATGGAACAGGTTGAATCGCTCTCCTTAAATGTTGTTTCTACAACTTGATGGCGCCATTGTTAGCCTAATTTGGAGTAGAAAACTTTCGGCCATTTTCTTTCTAAGTTTGAGTCAACGTATGCTGGAAGCACAAAAAGTTTAGCATGAAAAACACATCTTTTTATTGAGGTAAGTATTTTTTTTTCAACAAACCTATGTGTATTTAATGCTGTAAAATGCAGTTGGTGAGAATCCAGTTAAACATTTATGACAAGTAGAAATAAACAGTATATATTTGTCAGAAATCTTTTTTTGAATTTTCCTTCTTCTATAAGCCACGTCTTTTCAGGACGTTGGCAATCATAGCTCTCCACAATTTTCTGTATTTTGTAGCTTTTATTAAATTTATCTTTTTTGATATCTCTCCTAAACCTTGTTTCATCATCCATTGACTCTATCTCTCTATATAGGTTATGCGTTGTTTTCCTCTATCCCTTTTGCCTTTAATCTGACCTGTGAGTATTAAATTTTCCAAACCCTCTTTCCCCATTATGTGCCCTATACATTTCAACTGTCTCTTCCTGATTTTAAGTATAAGTTTCCTTTTTTCTTCCATTCTTTCTAAAACTTCGTCGTTGCTGACGTGTTCGGCCCCTGGTATTCCTGGCATTCTTCTGAAGAACCACATTTCTGTTGCTTCAAACCTCGTCTTCATCTGTGAGGGGATTGTCTAGCATCCACTGTCGCACTGTCCACCCTATCTTAAAACGCTTTCCAGATAGTTAAATTGTTGTATTTGTTTGATTTTGGTATCTTGGAATACATTATAAATAAAACCACGTGTTGAGGTTGATTGATACTTGATAACTTGATACCGATCTTCCCCACTAATAGCATCAACTTATCCCAATAAAAAAAATAATAGAAATAGTATAGAAACATTTTGTACTGCTTGGGAATACCAGGTGATGTAAGCTTGGATGTACGAGTGTTGTAATGGATAACAGCTTGGAATTTTTCATCAGAGAGTCGAGTTTCAATTCCTGCCGGGTTCGTTATATTCACTTACGCGCAAATACCCTTGGGAATGGGGTATGAATCCACCTCTTTCCCTCCAGCTATGAGTTACTTAGTAAGACCTTTATTACTAAACAATTATTATTTAAAAGAAAAAAAATCTTACACTCTAAAAATGCTTTTTAGCTCTAAATAACCTGCAAAAGTTTGATTAAACCGTAGAAAAACGAATCAATCAATTGTACATATTGTGGATCAATAATTGCTGAACTTGTAGATTCATTACAATGTGGCAAAGTTTTTATTTTTTATTTTCAAAGAGACTGCTTTGATCTTGCTATTGATATAAATCATGTATAGTTATTGATACTGATTAACAAATTTGATTGATTTGTTCCTACTAACTGAAATTCGCTGATTTTAAACAAAAAGTTGCTTTCTAACAAGAACAAACACTTTAGAACAATTCAAATAATCAATGCTTCGATATGATTTCAATGATTAGGTGCACATGTACATCAAATGAGAGAAAAGTACTTCTAATATAGACTATGAGTAATTTCAGTGGCAAAAAGGCTTTGCAAATTACAAAATTAGCCCTAAAAAGCAATTGGCATTCACCGGTCCTCCACTCTGACTTGACTCACCACTCAACAACAGTTAGAAAATTTACGCACCATTTAAAAAGTATATTTTAAGTACTTTTCAGCCATAAAAAAGCACGCTAATAGTGCTTATAATTGGCATATAGTTTTCCTTTATTCGAAACTCGATAATACAAAGTTAAGGTATTGTTGCAGGCCCTACTCCTTAGTTTGAATAAAAGCAGCGGCAACAATGTTTTGCAGATATAAGGAGTGGATAGGTTCGCCTATAGTCTGGTTCACACTCCTCCCTGGTTTTTGAACAGGAGTAAAGGTTTATCCCCAGTTTTCTGTTTAGGATTGTCTTTCCGGTTCCTACTAAAGTCTTCTCATTCTCTTTTATTCCCAGTAGCCGCTTGCGTCTTAGTGGCATTATTACCTTACTTGGGGTGAATTGATTAAAAAAGATAACATGGCTATATTTTATCTTTTTGTTTTTATCTAAATAAAAAGGAAGATATACAAGAGTATGCATTCAAAATAAAAAAAAGATATAAATGTTAAGAATTGTGTGGGTACACGCGTGTGTGTGTGTGTGTTTAAAGAGTTCAGTCACTAAGGGGAAATATATCCCTATGCGCGTGGAGGTCTCAGTTGGCGTTGTCACTTCGACGTAGAGAGAGAGAGAGAGAGTGAATGAATTCCGTTTTAATAACTGCTTGACAGCGCCATCTAACGACTTCTTGTCGAAAAAAGCGCAGTTATATGTAAATAACCCACAGTATGTAATTAGCCCAGCATTTGTTGTTTTTCTTTTTTTTTTTTTTGTTGAACCTTCTTCCCATTCAATGCCCGTTGAGAATCGTGTAAAGTCAAGAGATTGTTAAAAAACAAAAAAGAAATAAAACAGGGGTTATTTTGTTAAAACTATAAATCAGCTGATTCTGATTTGACAATTAATTGTTAATCATAAAAATTCAAGTTAATCTATTTACTCTTTGTTGTCGCTGCTGCTGCTGTTTTCATATTTATTTCAATTGTATTGTGGGATATCAATAAAGTTCTGTTTGTATCGTCATTGTTTTGTTATTGTTCTTTTTGTATTTCACTTTATCCGTCGTATATGACTGTTATTTCTGTCTGAATTTCTGGAATGAGGAGTTCTCATTCCTTACACTATTTACATTCGGACTATTGTCCTCATCTTTGTTATTGTTGTCACAACGTTTCGCTCGTTATGTCCTCCAGACTTCATCAGGTGTATATCAATCTACAGGGATTTCTCACCTGAACCCTTTATTTAATCTACTTTATTCCACTGCCCATATCGAGTTCTTATTTTTAGTACTGCTCAGTTATTGTTCGTCCTATTTCCACTGAGTCCAAGTAAACTCTGCCTGGACCAGGGACTGAACTCACAATTTCTATGTCACCAAATTCATAAACCAATGCTTTAATCCACTAGGCTTATTGTCTTGTAGGACATTTCTCTTCAATGACTTTTATTATACTACCAATACCAAATGATCATGATGTTCCTGAAAGTTTACTTTTTAATCAAAACATTTCTTATTATCAATAATTCTGACCCGTTTAAAGGTTTTATATTGTTCTCACTTATAAGAATATATTGTTACAGGCCGGTGTATGCATTGAGAGATAAACACATGTCTCCTGAAATGCCCACAAGAAACATAACGGAGTCGGGATGTGAGGCCACGTAAATAAATAAAATGAAACAAGAACCAATATATATGTACAAACAAGTGATAATGTATTGACAATAAAGGGTAACAAGTGACAAAGATGTGTATGTCAAATGAATGTAAAAACCCAGTGGTCTTAATTATGCGTAGTGGGTGAATGTACGTATATACGTGTGTGTAGTGTTCATGCGTTTCCCAAAGGGAACACGTTCTCCGCGAGAGGTTACATGTTGGCGTATAAGATCAGAAAAAATTATAAAAAAAATATCGTAGAGTATTTATAGTCCTGAGAGCGTTTCCTAGAAGCAGTTTCGAAAATTAGGAGGAGGTAACCCACATATGTCTACATTTGGTGGTATTTAATGAAGTACTCCATTACCGCCTGTTACAACTTTGTCATGCCATAACGGCCCAGTCATATATACAGTGATTTACAAAAAGAATAAACAGCAATAAAGAAAAAAAAAACATCTGTTGCGAGCCGGTGTATGCATTGAGAGATAAACACGTGTGTCTCCTGAAATACCCACAACAAACATGGCAGACTAGGGATATGAGTCCACGTAAAGAAATAAAAAGAAATGATAAGAACCAATATATAAGTACAACAAATCATAATGTATTAACAACACAAGGATACAAGCGACAAAGACAAAGATATGTGTATCAAATGAATGTGAAAACCTAGTGGTCCAAAATATGTGTAGTACATACGTGTGTTTGTATGTATTGTCCGTATGTACGTGTGTGTGTATGTATTGTTCATGCGTTTCTCAAAGAGAACGCGTTCTCTGCGAGAGGTTACATGTTGGGGGATAAGATCAGAAGAGAGTGATAAAAAATGATCACATAATATTTATAGTCCCGAAAGCGTCCCCTAGGAACAGTTTCTAAAATTAAGAGGCGGTAACCCGATAATATTCATCACATATGTACCAACTTAATCCACTTGTAGGTTAGCTTGATAAATTTATTTTGAATGTTTAATCTAATATGCTTAACAATTGTTTAATTCTAAAGGAAGTTTCCTTTGTAGGGTAACTTTTGGTAATTTTTGCGTTTTAATGAATTCATTTAATAGGAAATAACAGTCATATAATTGAAAATGTTGGTAATGGTAATTGTGGTATTGAGGACACTTGCCTGTTCTTTTAGGGAACAGGTCTTTTCCTAGTAATCTCCCTTTTGACTTACAATTAATAACCTCTCTTTGTTGTTGACTTTTCAATAGAAAATGTAGCCATCTTGTTAGCTCATTAAGGCCTTCTAAAGGTCTCACGTCTTCTAGTTATTACCTCAGTAATATTAGCCGTTTCCTTATAAGGAAATATTCAGCATTCATTGACCGAACAGCCAGTGATGCTGTCGGTTGAAATTTATAAAACCTACCTATTAAAACAATTTTTCAAGTAAATAGGTTTCTCAAGTCTACTAAATGTTATTGCTCTTTCTAGTATTAATGGGGGATTCCTTCCTAATCTTTTATTTGGAGTAGTGTTGTTGCGGGTCTGTGAACGCGTTGAGAGATAAACACATATGTCTCACAACAAACATAGCAGACTCGGAATGTGAGTCCACGTAAAGAATGGTAAAGAAACAACAATAACCAATATGTATGTACAAACAAATGATACTGTATTAACAACAAACGGTTACAAGTGACAAAGACAATGATATGTGTAACACATAAATGTGGAAACTTTATGGTCAAAAGTATGTAAAGTGAGTGAATGTGCGAAAGTACGTATGTGTGTATGTATTGTTCATGCGTTTCCCAAAAGGGAACGCGTTCTTCCGCGAGAGATTTACATTTTATCATTCTCTTCTTACTTTTCCGCTTATACGACAGTGTGATATGTCAAAATCTTCATTATGTCACTATTTTCTCTTCCAGTTACATAAACTATTTACTTTAATTGTTTCTGCTTTTGAAAGTCCTCAAGTGATATCGTTTCCGTTATTTGGTACAGTTCTTTGTTTGTGATTGTGTAGCGCCAGTCCACAATGCACAATGTTTGAAGAATGATGGCCCTTGTTAAGACCTACAAGCTTTATTCACTCAAAACCATTTTAACCATTGATCTGAAAAAGTGGTTGTATACCAGCTGACAATCTTAGTTTTCCCTAAAATTCGTGAATATGCAATACAAAATTTAGTCTTCCAAAAACTGTTCAATTAAAAGCAAATCAATAAAAATTGTCCTATCACAGAAAATATGCAAACGAACGAAACATTTTAAGACTGAGCGATTACATCAAAGACATTCCTACCCTTCGATAACGCTCATACATACATACATACATACATACATACATACGTTCCTGCCTACGTACACATAAACTCATTCTTGCAAGGACGACCTTGTATCAACCAAAATACATTAATTTTATTTGTAAAGACCTTAATTGATTTATATGTATATAAATTTGTTGTTTCACTTTACAATTTGATTTTCTTGTTTTATATCCCTCTTATGGTGGGCTATCTAACAAACATGTCCAAATCAAACTAATCTGTTTCCACACTCATACACTTCACTAAAACTGATAACCCACTATACTATCACAGAAAATATGCAAACATTTGCATATGATAAGCTCAACAATGTCCCGACCATTAAGCCTTTATGATGCCGCGAAAGATGATGAATAAGTAAGAGGAAAGAATGTTTAAATGATACTATAGTAAACTTAACAAATGTTTTAGATTTAAACGACCTATCCAACAGAAGTCACTTTTATATAATAACTTTTGGTAGGTATCTGAAAGAAAAAAAAACACAAAAACAATTTTATTAAAAAATTTTAATTCAAAACAAACAAATTAAATTTAAGATTCCCAATAAGCAAAATATTTTGGCGTATTTAAACCGAATTTAAATTGATTGGAATCATTTTTCCCCTTATAGCATATAGAAATTAATCAGTATTAATTGATCTGACTGCACAAAATAATTCTCTTTTTTTGAAAATCTTTCAAAAATAAAATATACTTTTCTGAAACGTTATTTTGGAAATATTAACTGATTTAAAGTTTAATCAATCTGACTTGAAACAAATATTACTTACTTAATTTTAAAATACAACAGAAAATCATTTTTGATACGGAAGAATTGTTTTTCTGATGTGTTGAGTGATTTATTGACAGACTGATGTTTGGGAAATTTAAGTAAGGGGGACAGAAATGAAAGAAATTATTAGCCCAATACAGCGTGAACCCACTTTTTATATATATACTTTAACTACTCAATAGTCATAAAAATTTAAAATATTTTAATCAATCTAATATTGAATTTTAGGTACTTTAGCCTTACTTACGAAGACGCTTGTTGAAAAAAATATTAAAAACTTTTTAAAAGATTTAAAAGTTTATAAAGTATTCTAATTAAAATTTAAAAAATGAAAAATAATTCTTGTAAAAATTCATTATTCATCGAAAATTTTTCACTTAAGCCAATAGTGTCCATAATTTATTTTATTCCCAATTAAAAATGTCTTAATTTTAATGCATTTTATTTTGCTATACAAGACAAATTTTCTGCAACTGGGGGTTCTGTTTAACCAAAAGATTTTGATGATTATATTCTCCGAGGACTTCTTATAAAAAATATAAAAATAATGCGACACAAAAAATAATTTTAATAGATTAAAAAAAATATTTTTTTACAGAGATTTCCTAAAAAAGAAACATTTAAAAAAGTTTTCTTTATTTCTGAATAAGTCATGAAAATTTCATTAAAATCTGACAATTATCTGATTTATGAAAGAATTTCCAAATCAATATGTTTAACCGCAAAAGACGCTTAGATTTTATCGTACAAATTTAAGGTCCCATTTTGACGTCCAAAACTTGAGACTTTGTAATCAAAATGTTCAGAATAAAAAAATATTTTTACATAGAGAAATCCTTTGACCTTTCTGCTTAGTAATGGCACAAAGATTTTGACGATAAAATCTTATTTAATTTTAAAATTATTTAACTTTTACATTTCTCTTTATCCATTAAACTAGCTTTACAATCTATTTTAAAGCTTCAAACTTGTAATGTAGCCATTATTTTGAAACTTCGTTGTTAAGGATCTTGTATACAAATGGCTATCGTTTGTTTATATATACGCAGAACGAGCTTCTTTAATCCTAACTGCGTTTATATATGTTGCCCTCATTCAGTAAATAAATATTTAGATTCCAATGTGTATTTATTTTATATATCGATAAAACATGAAGTGACTGACAATGTGATACACAATGTATTATTACTTTATTATAATCCACCTTAGAAACTGAACGCTTTCAGTGGAGAGCAAAGCTAGCGCAGAAAATCTATCATCCTCCATTGTTGAACGAAGTAACGTATTTATGTGGAGTCAATTAAAGGTTCGTTTCTCACTGGAACTCTTGTGGAACTATGGAAACGCACGTAGAGGAGGAAGGGGAGATTTTTTATCTATATCTCAAGTATTTATGTTTTCTGGTTAGCAGATTTTTTTTTTAAGTCTGGTCTTCTAAACGGCATCCACTTTGACCGGAGGGAAACGGAAAAAATAAGAGTAGATGTAGTCTTTTGAAAACCAAATGATAACAAAACCAGAAATAGGTGATATCCGGGTGCTGGTCTAACAGTTATGTTTGGGATTTGAGAGTCGGTTCTGGTCTGCCTTTGGCAAGAGGCGGACTTGTCAGTCGCCTGGTTCCGATTCCACACATTCATATTACCAGCTTGGTGAGAAGCTGGTAGAGTGAAGAGCTGATCTATGAGATATACATAGCAGAAATGATCCCAAGTGTCCGCCCAGTCGAAGCCCGGAATACAAAAGTTATAATATTGTAAACGGGGTTCGCATTCTCATTTCTTGACATAGCGTTTCTTTCATCTCCATTACGTTGTGAGCATGCAGCGGGCTCTTTCCCAGCTTTTGGTGCACACTGACGTGTAGAAGAACGGAAACGAAACATGGGAAAATCATTGTTTTGTTTTACGGCATATCAACCTCAATGGGTTATTTAATGCCGACAATTTCTTTTTGCTGGTAATATTTTGTTTTGTCAAAAATCTATTTCTGGTAATATTTTCAAAAATTTATTGCTGGTAATAATTTTTTTACAAAGTATTTCTGGTATTAAAACCTATTTTTACACTTTTATAATGCTTTTGACTCCAGTTTCGAGGTTAACTATTTGCCCATAGCTGGGACCCTAACAAGTGCTACCACCCCGGGTCAGGGTGGACCTGGGAACACCAGCAATTAAGAGGTAGTTCCACCCTCCTCAAAACCTTCTGATCAGAGGCCTTGCTGTTGGACGTAGTATATCGTCTTACCCTGGACGCGGATGTAGTTTATCGTCATACCCAGGACGTGGGAAATCATCGACCGGTCAGGGAAAAGCTTTGGGGAGGTTTGTATTATGTTTATACTGTGCGAGTTATCAGTAAGGTTGGACAAATAATGCAATGTTTCCAGGTTAGAAGAAACGGCAAACTTGTTGATGATTAAGATCAATTTCTCGAAACCCGATTCTGTCATACTTCTCGTGCTTATTATCTTATGTATGCGTTTATAAGAGAAAGAAACTCTTGTACCATTTCACTATAACTGCAGATAGCGTCTGATTATGTCTTTGCGTTGTCAAAATACTTTAGATCGAAAGGACTAAATTTGGAAGCCATATTTTAAAATACTTCAGTTTTTTCCTTGAGTTATTTATAACACAATACAAGGACACTAATTATGATTCAAATCTGAATTTATAATTGGCATCAAATATTAATAACGTATTAATAACATTTTCAAGCCGACTTGGTTGCTTCATTTCGAATGATTTTCATTCTTTTTTTTTTTTCCAAAACGTTGAAACAAATGAGAAAACGTTACCAGATCTAAACCTTTTCTGGAAATATATGGATTAATTGAAGAATATAAGAAAATATAAAAATATGCATGTTATTATATTCTAGAGAGGGATTGCAGTTTGTGTGCAGTCACTATTTGTGCTACATTCCAAAATTATTGCTATTACCTTACATAGAAAGCCTATAGAGGCAAATTAGTGGTAGCACTGACCAATCACTAACACAATGTAATTATTTATCCTTTTTTTTTATCTCGACTGGTTTAGTCTTTGATTTCCCCACGCCCATATTTATTTTCTCCTTCCCATTCTGTTGAAGAGTTAGCTTCTTGATTCTGTTAGAATACAGCGGTTACTCTTATTTTTGTGGGGTGGACGGGTTCTACTAACATCTGTTATTATCTGTTTGTATATTGGAGATTCATACCCCACCTCTCATTTCATATCATCTGTAAATTTTTATATATATTTTCTATGAACATTTGTACATAAGAATTTTTTTAAATCATGGCGTGTTTTTGTTGGTTTCCTTTGTGTATAGGGTATTGTGGTATATGTAGGCGTAAAAGGTGAAGGATGTCTTCTGGTATATATGTTACTTGTAATGAATGAATGGGTCGTGAATCGGATTAGCTAGGTATAGTTAATATAATTAATGATGACCAACCTCACTCCACTCCCCCTTTTGGCCTTGTGCAGCAATTATTGTATTTTTACAATAATAAATATTCTACCACAATGTAATTACTAAATATTTCAAGGCTAGCCTTTCCTTCAGTGAATTGTTTAGGAATACTGTACTTTTTAATCATCTTGCCTTCCAAATTTCTTCGCAGTGCTGTTAAATTCTGAATGACTACTGGTGATTTTTTTTTTTTTTTTTTTTTTTTTTGGACACCCAAATTATTTTACCTCCAGCGAAAAATATTTGCTAAGATTGTATTCTTCCTTTTAGTGCTAAAAAACGAAATGAAGAGCCCAAAATAGAGGGAAAACACGTACAGACATTTTATAGAGCTAAAAATGAAACAACTTGATTTGAATATAGAAACTTACTACAAGTAGAACGAAATTGAGTGCAGAGAAGGAAGTAAAACGTTCACTCGGATGAATTTCCCAAATCTTTGTTGGAGGCCAGATAATTTACCCAATATAGTGTTTGCGCCATCGTAAAACTGACCGTAAAAAATTGGCATTATCAGCCTTAAGTTTTCGATTGTTGGAAGAACGTAGAAAACACTTTGCTTCAAATAACTGGATGAATTGTATTGTCGCATCCACCAATATGACTACTGGCGAATTAGTTCCCTTGAATTTAAAAAAAGAAAAAGAAAAAGCTAATTAAAATTTATACCTTACTTGCTGATGTACAATCGGGTTACCTCCTCCTAATTTTCGAAACCGTTACTAGGGGACGCTTTCCGGCCCTATAAATACTCCGCGATAATTATTCGCAGTCTCTTACTTTTTACGTCAACATGTAAATTTCTCGAGGAAGAACGCGATTATAACGTGTTTCCTTTTGGGAAACGCATGAACAACACATGCATACACACACAGACGTACACACATTCACTCACTTCACATACTTTGGAACAAAAAGTTTCCACATTTTATTTGTTGCACACTTTGTCACTTTTAACCCTTTGTTGTTAATACATTATCATTTGTTTGTACATATATATCTGTTCTTGTTGTTTCTTTACATTTCTTTAGGTGGACTCACATCCCGAGTCTACCATGTTTGTTGTAGGCATTTCTGGAGACACACTTGTTTATCACTCAACGGGTACGCTGGCAAGCAACAGTATAAATCATTTCTCTACGTCTCCGTTTACTGTTGCATATCGCATGGATAAGAAAATCAATCAGGTCTGCTGATTAGGATATAAGATGTATTCCCAATTTAGACTAACCATAATTGTCAGTTGCTGGGCATACTGTTTCAGAGGGAGGGAAGGGTTCATATATAGACGAAATCGTTTATGGTTTCTTTTACTTTCTGTTTAACAGAAAAATTACAGTTCTCCCCACTGATCTGCTAAAAGCAGAAACTGTTATAACCTTTCCTTTAGTTACCAACAAAGAAACAGATGGACAAAATTGTAATAACCAACCTTTATACAATCTAGCAAAAACAGAAAGGCTTATCTGGCAAAGACATACATAGACTTATAGCAGCGTTAGAAATTAACTAGTTATTATTAATATAATAAATAAACTCCAAATAATTGTGGTAAAATCTAAAACTGCAATTTCTTTACAGATAATTTTTAGAGGTTTATCCCTTGTTTCCTTCTAAAGTCTGCTTCAACTCTATACTTTTAACATCTTTGCGTGAACTGGAATTTTATTCACTAATTAAATCTTTACCTCTTCAAGCCTACAATTAGCTGTTATCTCTCCTGTATAACCCCAAGAACTTCCCTACTTGTCCTTTCTTACTCTAATGCAACTCCACAATATAACCATCTACCTTGAGTGGTTCTTGGGGTATATATTGAGCGAAAAATGCCTGAAATCGAGGATGGGGTAAATTTTCATATGAATGTTTCTTTTCATAGTAAACTGTTTTATTATTCCAACTGGAATTACAAACTCGACTCACTGATTTCTCCTTCCGATCTGCTATCCATGACATCACACCACAAATCCGATATTGCTATGAATATGAAAACGAGATGAAGTAACTTAAAATTTTTGAATAGGAAATCTTGTGTGATTATAAATTTTTGGCGGTTAGTAAAGCTATTATATAAAACAGTTTTATATTTATTCATACTTGGATTTAGCTAACTTTAGAAATTTCTTTAAAGATTTCAACGTCAGATTGAGACAATGAAAGGAAGCTGTGAAAAATATATTTACAAAAAAGCTTTCGGCAGAAAAGGTTTTTAGAATAAGAAATGAATTCATCACATATCTTGGAATTATTATTATTCTAGACTGAAAACTGTTTAAGGTTAGTAAAAAAAAGAAAAAAAAATTGATTTTAATCTGAGATTGTAACTCAATGATTTTGGCAAGTCACATGCATCTAATTGTGTTGCAAAAGCCGGCCGCGACATACAATCGACTCTTGTGTTCTTTGATATCTGTTATGTCAGAAATGTACACCGTATTGACAAGTGTCACTGCTGACGATCCGGTTTTAAATTGTGAAAAGTGCCGCATATTGATTTATGGTCTGTTTGAAAAAAATAACTTGGCGAGCTTCAGTGTCAGTGAGGTGACGAAAGAGAAGACCTGTTAAACAGGCTGCTAGCAATTCTCTGTCGGAAGTAGAATACTTTACCATTTTCTGTCAATATTTTTTATAAGAAACCAATATGAATGGGTATCCCATTTATCACTCAGTATTGCACTAAGACTAACAACATACTGACTACTGACAGTAACCGCGGATGAAGTATTGACGTTATATTACAAAGTTGTAACGCAATTTTATTAAAAGGAATCTCTCAATATCAGATAATTCGGAATAAACGTTTGGAAATAATTTCACATGTTCCGAATAAAGGATTTTTTTTAGTTGGTAAAATATATAGTTCTAACAAATGTTTGAAGTAATGTTTAATTTATAAGGCCAAGGGCACACAGCAAAGACAGACGACACGAACCGAGTTTAAATTTTTAAAAAAAAGACGATAAATTTATTAAAGAAAAATGAACGAATTACACAAATTAAGTGTTTTGTGTGCCAAATGATGGCCAATAACATGTCTGTACAAATAATTACTGCAAATAAAATATGTCTCTTTTACAATAAAAATTACTATGTTGTATAAGGTTCCCTAGAAAAGGTAAACAACGTAAAAATAAATGAAAAAAAGGGAAAAGTACTTCTTTGAAATATTTTCAAAGTATAGTTACAATGTTCGAAGCAAAGTTAATGGTAATATCGAGGAACAGAACAATCACACCAGCCGAAGAATTTTCCTTTGATGTTTCCTTTGATGTTCGAGCAACTTTGATGTTCCTTTCACTTCTCGTCTGGTGGTCGTCAAATTTCTTCTGTGTTATTTTTCTTCTTTGACCGAGCCGACCTGGGTTCATGCAACAGCTGTTCGTCGACTCCTCGAATTCAATTCTGTTTTTGCTTTTATTCAACAAGATAGGCTCCAGACTTTCTTCTTGGAATTTGGAGGGAAACCTTTTGATTAGCTCCGAGTGAAATCCAAACGCAGTTAATTTTCCAAAAATCGGAATGGTCCAAAAATATTTTGAAATTCAAAAGTTTAAGCAAGAGTCTAACGCATATCTCAGAAAAGCAGACGATACACGCTCAAGCATCTTAAATTTCTTATACGGCAAAAGTAGTACATTTTAAGATCATTTTTACGATATACAAACACCATACCCCAAAAATCTACGTAAATTTTAGAATTTTTTGGGTGTAGACAGTTTTCAGTTCATTTAGTAACTTCCGAGAGGAGGGACGAGGTAACCTCAATATCCCCGTTGCAAAAGAGATCGGCAAGCCATTGCACTATTTTGCCTTGAATGTCACTATGAACCACAATTAAAACAGAAATATGGGGAGCGGCGACTACAGGGGAGCAAAATGTGCTAAATGATTGAATAAACGAATCTCTATATAAGACGATGCACTTATGCTATAACCCAGAATTCTAAATTAGAAAAACATAAAAAGGTACATTTTGGCAAATAAATTTAAAACAGTCTCCATCTAAAATTTAAAACACTAAATCATTGCTATGTGTGGTGCTCATGAACTTGTTAGCATTTGAAAGATAGTTTGCTTCTTGAGCTACCTGCACCAAGGTTTACACGTACTTGCTTTGTCGGCGTCAAAAAACGCAACGTGTGCATATTTTACGCTATTGTTCTTTACAATATAGTCTGAGTGCTTTGTTCTGGATGCTGTGTATTTTTACTCTATTTTTTCACAGTTGCAGTATTTGTTTTACAACGAAGGCTGCAGAATTTTTATTCAGTAAAGTCATCAGTTCATATACTAGTTTGAGTTTCATATGCTTAATTCAGAAGGGGCTTAGTCATTTTGTGAAGTAACGACTTATACTACAGATGAAGGTAATGCTTTCAGAAATTTATGTTATACTCTTTCTTCACTGAAGCCGACATGGTCTACAATTGACAATATTTCTTCTAAATAAACTGATAAGCATCTTGTTATTGTAGCTGCCTTTATAAGAGCGCCCAGTATTCTAGAAGAAGGAATTTAGCAACAACATCAACAGGTAAGCTTCTAAAAAAAATTTGAAGACGCCCATAACTTTAAAGTAAGTGGTAATGTTTAATATTATCCGTTTCCTTAAAAGGAAACTTTCTGCATTCAATAACTGAGCAGCAAGTACTACTTGAAATTTATAAAATGTTTCTCGTAAAACAATTTTTCAGAAAAATAGTTTCTCAAGCCTGTTATCGCTCTTTCCAGTATTGATGCGGAGTTTCTTTAACGTTTTTTTTTTCCTTTAAATTAGTGTGGAACATCTTATGTCATTATTTTCTCTTCGACTTACGTTATATCCATTTTAGCTGTTCTGTCGTTAAAAGTCATCAAATGATATGATTTCACTAGTACAGTTCTTTGTGATTCATTAGGGCCAGTCTACAAGGTTCAAAGAAGGATGGTCTTCACAAAAGACCCGTAGGCTTCATTCGCTCAAAACCATTTTTAACCATTGATCTGAGAACGCGGCTGTCTACAGCCGAGAGTTTATAGTGTATCTCTAGTATAAAAAGTAGCCATTTACTGCTTCCTCCACAAATGCTAGTGCTTTAATTTGAACATATTGTACTAGAATATTATTTGATTTATATTCACTCGTTTTAAAACAATTATAAAAAAGATTTATCGAAAAAGTGTAATACTTCTGTATTAAAATAGTTATGTAAACGCATGCCCTTGTAGCGGATCCATCGAGCGCCCCAGTATCACAAAAGGGTGATGAGGTCACAAGAGGCCCGCTAACATTTTCGAAGATGTTAAATCTGACAAGGTGAAACAACATAGACGACAGAACGAGGATATATAAGATATAAGCTAATTTATTCTAGAAAAAGTAATAAAGAAATAAAGGTGGTCGGAACGGTAGAGATGCAGATGTTCCGGTGAAGGCATTGATGGTCGAGGTTGGTTGTTACAGGTGATCGCTGCTGGTCATGCAGGTGGTCGCTGTAGTTGATGTTGGTCGTTGCAGATAATCGCTGCTGGTCATTGTAGTTTGAGGTTGATGTTGGTCGTTGCAGATAATCGCTGCTGGTCATTGTAGTTTGAGGTTGATGTTGGTCGTTGCAGATAATCGCTGCTGGTCATTGTAGTTTGAGGTTGATGTTGGTCGTTGCAGATAATCGCTGCTGGTCATTGTAGTTTGAGGTTGATGTTGGTGTTGGTCGTTGCCGGGATACCAAACTTGACGTGTTGGGAAGGAAAGAGGAGCTGGCGTTGCGATGTTGTTCGGGCATGTCAAAAGTCCAGTGCAGGCGTTGCGTGTCTGCCGGTCGAGTCCGATATTAGTAACCTCCCGTAATAATTACAAACGTAGTGTACGGGAAATGTTATGGACGACGTGCAGACAGCCAGTAGGGACGGAATGCCGAGAATTGGCAAGGAGCCAGAAGTAAGAGGGAGAAAGCAAAGTTTCCAACTATCGTCAAGTTGGCAGACAAAAAAAAAAAAAAAAAAATGGGAGCGTAACTTTATACACAGCCCGGTGATCGACGTCATGGCTACGGAGGTCAGGGCCTGCGTACCGATCGTTTCAGTCGCCGACCCTAAATTTAGCGAGAAGTCATTGTCTTGTGGTAAGGGAGACTAGCAAGAGAATGGGTAAGCTAACACATTAAAGTCTGTCTAAAAAATGAGTAGAGCTTAGCTAAAAGAAACCAAGACCTAAAAATGCCTAGAAGTATATTACGACTAGGTTCGTAATATAACTAAACTGATAACTTGCTAGTCTCTACCTCGGGTTAACAGCGTGTAGGGAGCAAGGTCAAAGGTCAAGGTCGAAATGACCTGTTCTCTTCCGGTTTAAGGAGCCAAGGCCGACACCCTTACGTTTCGAGAAAAAAATTCTTAATAGAAATTTCTTTACCATACGAAAAACAAAAGAATGATGTCTGAAGCAAAAACGAACAAATATTCACAATTCCAAAAATTCATTAAGATAAAGGAATGGCAGAATGCATACAATTCCATAAGCATTTTTTTTTAAAAGATAACGAATAAAAAGATTAAAAAAAAGGTGTTAGTAGGACAGAGAATTTTTTAAAATGGTCAGTTTTAAAGCAAAACAACTCAAGTATCCATATGCAACTTGTTTTCCCACAAGCCACAAAAAAAGGTGATATTTACTTGCGCATTATTATTTTTTCTTTAGCGTTAACAGTTCAAATGTCCACAAAAGTTGTATTTGAGTTCTTTCTGAGAAGAAAAACATACACAATTTTCAATTTTTTTCTCCATATAGCTAAAGAATAAAAGGTGTTCAAACTTCTTTACTGAAGGTAAATCCCTTCGCAATATTCAGCTACCTTTTGGAGATTGGCGTAACTTCCTGGTGAGTTTTGTTTGTATTCTCTCCAGTGTCGCCTTCACTTTCAACTGCACTAGTTCGGAAGTCGGCATTTTTTCTTTGTACTTCTCATTTGGACGCAGGATATTTTCAATGTTATTTCGAAAGGAAAAACGTATCTGTAACCTTTGTCTTGGTGAAAAGTCAGGCATCTATAGCTGATGCCAACTTATTCCAACTTGAAGGAGTGAAAAACTTCTCCAAATCAACTTCTCATAATATAGGTTTCTTTCTCCTCTGGAGAAGCTACGAAATAAGTAGCGACATTTTTATTTTATCTCAGACTCAATATATTCGGAATATAAAAATTCTTTCTTATTGCCGCACAATAAACTCAGAACTCGTCCCAAGATCTTGTTTTTTTTTAAATTCAACATAAAAATATACGTCGTTCAACGATGGAGAACTTTCTTGGACACCCAAGTACCACGAGGTCTCAATCCTTTATGTAAAAACGCGCGTATTTCCACAGAGACCCAATGGGTGTCTGCGCAGTCAAAACAAAAAAGCAGTAACTTTCAATCTAACCAATCAGAGGATGACAGCACCAGATTATAACATCAAATAGCCATTACTAAAAAATAAATCATTTTGTTTCTACAAAAAAAAAACAAAAAAAACAACAAGACATTTTTAAATAGAAACTCTAATTTTTACATAAATTATTTAAAAATAAAACATTAATCTGTTTTCAACGTATTTTTCTTAAATTAATTTCTTAAAGCCCCAAAAAGGCGTGTCTGGGTATTTATTTAAAAAAACAAAAAAACTGAAACGTTGTGCATAAAGTTCTTTTTACATAGTCACCATTTTATAGCGGTGTTTAGCCAGTCTCAATTAACAGTGATTCTCCAAGCATTGCTTAGACGTGGCACAAGGCCGAAAGTAGGGGGCACCCAATGAAGATCGAACTCACTACTCAGTCGCAATTGTTCCAGCGAGACAAGCTTGTTAACCATTACAGCGCCTCGAGGTGCCCTCAGTCACAATTAATAAACGTCCAATAATTGTGGTAAAATTTTAAATTACAATTTATTTACATTTTTGCAACGAAGCTTTCGGATGCAAAGGTGCGGGTAAATTTATTTCTTATTTGAATTTATCTTTCTTTAGTCATATTTGAGATTTTCGTAAAAATGGATATGTACCTGATAAATGTCGTTACTCCCAGTTTAAAGAGATAATCAGGTTCAGGCATGACGTATCAGTTGTCGGTGACTATTATTTTGATATTTAACCGCTTCGCTTATCTCATTGAAAAAGGAATCGCTTGACGTAGACTTCTGTGGACGAGTCGAGTCATGTTTAAGTCGCCTGGCTACGACATTTTAAATTTCTTTACAGTACACAGACACATAGAGCGTTCGTAAATCTCCTGTAGATTTTCAATTGAAACGATATATTCGGTGGTAGTGTTGCGGAGGAGAAAGTTTTAAATAAGTTTAAAAATTAATCAGAAAGCTGTTTAGTCATATGAGGTCGGCTGCGTGTATAAAATTTCACTTCTCCACAAGCATTTAACTTTAGATGTATGGCACAAGGCTAATAAGGCAATACAAAAGATGACAACAATGATGTAAAGCAACAAGATTTATATAATAGTAATCATACAAATTATCAAGAATAAAACTGTTCAGAATATTTAATACTGAATTTCAAAGATCAATATTGTTAATTGAGCAAATTAACATGCTTTATTAATGTTCCTTATTGTTTTTGGTACAAAATTTACAATGCAAAAAATAAGAGTTGTTTACCCTTAACTATGAATTTAAATTGTTTGAAAACTTTTCCTTGAAAGAAAGAAAATTTATCTGATCTCAATGAAAAAGTTTATTTTTTTAGAAGAAATGTTCTTTGTGAAATCGTTGAAAGTCTTTGTGTAATATGAATACTGTGAGAATTTGTTTGACAAAAAGGAACTTTAAATTATTACTTGATGTTTTAAGAAGTTTGTTTTGCACTAAATAAAATTTAGTTTGTGTACTTTTGAAAATAATCTTGCCGTTAAAAGGAAATGTTCACCAAAGAGTAAATTCAGTTGAATAGAACTGAGTGAGAAAGTTTCTGTGAATTATGTCCTGAAAAGCTGAAAATATGTTCAAACTTGTAGCTTCTGAAGACTATTTTTTTTTTTTTTTAATTATTTTCTTGCTGGTGAAGAATTGGAAAAAGCTGGAATATCCAAGTTAAATTTCTTTAGCGTGGCGACGATGTGTTTGGTTGACTTTTTTTTAGTCTCACTGATGGTATACGTTCGCGCTTCCTATTTATTTGGTTCTCTGTCAAATGGCCGGCTCCAGACCGCCGTTCAAAAATATTAACCTTGCGTAGGTGTCATTCATATTTATTTCGCCAATAAGCAAGGTCTGCGTGATCCACTATTTGCACAATTTTTTTTTCATTTTTAAAGAAGACATATAGTGATTATTACATTGCATTATTTTTTAAACCAATGATTTGTTGAGAAGAAATTTAAAAACTGAAGTGGAACGCTAAGGATTCAAACGGTATGTGCGTTACAGAAGAATATTACCGAACCGGTTCCTAAATTGTTGTAAAATTAAAGTTTTGATTTTTCTAACGTATTTTTCCACGAAGTAAGGATACTTTTTCAATGGGGTAATTATCATGAATTAACTTACAGTGTCTGATTTGATTGGCCTTCCATTAAATTCGTGAAATTGTATGGATTCCGTTTAACTGTGGTTGAGAAAAACAATCACAAAACTGACGACAAAAAAATTCATTTTTTTAAATCAAGTTCACCCCAGGCAAGGCAGTAAAGCCACTAATCCACAAGGGGGTTACAGGGGATGGATGAATTAGAAAAGTAAAACAGAAACTTTACTAAGGAGCGAGAACAAAAGAAAAGTAATCAGGAAGACAGTAGATAGCGATTGACTTTGCATTTAATTTTTGAAGATTAAAAAGCCAGAAGGGAGTTCCACAAGCGAGAAGTGCGAGAAAAGAATCTGTTAGTATAGAAATTAAGTTTACATCTACCCAATTCAACAGTAAAATGATGAGACTTTGTCAATCTAGTACTGCGCTTAAATTCCTAAAGTCCATTGCGAAGAGCGATATTTATTCTGTAAAATATAAAAAGTGTGGTACAAGGCCAAAAGGGGAGATAGGAAAAGATGATCTTCTTCTGTATTATAATTAAACTTAGCTAAGTATAAACACTGACCCAAAATACCACAATATTCCTTTTATCAAAACAACACATTCTTACTTACCATTATTACTACATCTATCATAATACATAATAGCGAAGGGCTCATCCTAACACTTACCATGGAAGTATTTATAGAAAGGCACAGAGAAGCTAAATTATGGCGGTGGGAAAGTGAATGAAGCCGAGATGCCAGATCAGGATCAATAATATTGCTGATGCAAGAAATGAAAAGTACGAGAGTCGACTGGAAAGTTCATAGGCTGACCAAGATATGTAGACACACCAATTGATAGACTAAAAACATGCATGTGCACCAGAATACAACAGAGGGACCCTCGCATGATAGTAAGTCAATTTAAGTATTAACTATTTGAAGCATGACGATAATTAATATTATGAAATTTACATAATATTTTTCTCATTAATTCTAAAGCTAAAATCTATGAATGTAGAGAGAACCGGTTCCTAAAAAAAAAGTGAATCCCAGTTTTGGATGTTCGAAATCGTATAAAGATCATTGAAGAACTTTGTGAAAGTACAGCTGCAGTTCAAAATAATTTAATACTTAACCATTGACTTAAATAACTATAGAATAAAAAGAAAACTAATAATTCAATTTAGAGACCTAATCGAAAGTATTAAGAAAATATTTTGTTTTATTTCACATTTTATATTTCAAAATATATTTTCGTAATGAGCAAACAAACCCTTTTTTTTTCAAAATACCGACGCCATTTTATTAAAATATTAAATGCAACACAATTGATTGGCAACAATACAATATTTGATGTGTTTGGATAGAGCGAGAGAGAGAGGCGTGGGAGGGCGGAGATTGAAACGCGGACGTTGGTCTTATTTTGAACGAAAGGAAAGGTAGTGGAAATGAGTCCAGCGCCTATAGGTACCAAACAGCGTTCATTTACAACGCCCAAACTCTCAGTTCTTAGAGCGGGATAGTACTGGGAAGAGTGTTTTTTAACTTAATTTAGCCACAACTGTCATTACTTTTTATTGCTTATGAATCGACCGAAATTTTCTTTGGATGGTCAGTCAATCCGGTCTTTCTTCGTTTGTTGCTCTTTGAAGCTGAAATTATTGATCATTAAATGAAGCAAATAATTATTCTGTCCACCGGTTTTGTTCTAAAAATGACTAATTATTCGGTGCACATTATGCGTCTCGCTCCAAAGCATGACAGAATAGATATTGCACTCTGTGTCCTTCAGAGAAAACAAATGCATGGTTGACCTGAGATGTCCTCCAACTCGATGATACGCGATTCACCAGTAGCGACCGCGACAGGTGAAAACGTGTCGGTCCAGCTGCACCTGGGTTTCAAGTGTGAAAAAGAGTCACATGACATATATAAACACTCACCACCTCAGCGATAAGAGAGCGGTCACTCTCAGATATCGCAGACAATAATGTATGGTCAAAGTTTTGAATGAGGGGACCAGGACCGTTCTTACACACTGGATTACTGTTGTATTCTGTCGACACTCTTTAAATTTTTAATTCAAATGGAAGACTTCGACGCCCAAAGTCGCATCTAATTCCGGAATACCATCCAAAACAGCAGGGACATATATCTTTTCTTACTGTTCAGAAAAATGGCCCACGCGTTTTTCACAGTAGCCATTTCTGATCTATTAACTCACTATAAAGCCGACGTGATTTCATTCACGAAGGCAGATCTGACCAGTTGACATTAGCGACGGACCCTCCTCCCCACCATGGCAGGCAGACAGGCTTAACCAGGCCATCAGAAGCGACACTAAGGTGCTTCCATCAAAAGTGATGCCTTCGGCTAGCGACGAATACAGCGGTAGCAGCAGCAGCAGCAGCAGCAGCAGCAGAGACCATATGTGTGTTGATTCTTTCCCACGAGTCTATATCACTTGACTACATATACGCGTTGATTTTCTCCACGTCTCTATCTCGACTATTACCTTGTGTTAGAACCCGAACGAACTCTCAGTCTCCTACAACATACGATATCCAAGAATTATCAAACGATCGAACCTTATAAAATACAGGGAAATAAAAACTGTTTTACTTACCTCAACCACATCTTATATCCATTTGTTGTTTTGTCACTTTCACTTTTTTCTTGTTAACAGTAAGGCCGCCATTACATAGTAATTGAAGTACCGAAGTGAATAAAATGTAATGTTAAAATACGAAGATTTAAGTAATGTTAATTAAGTAATGATTAATGTAACTAATTAATGTAATGTTAATTAAGTAATGATTAATGTAATGTTAGATATGAAAGATTTAAGTCTTGTTCTCATTTATATGGCATAACGAGATTTTATAACAACCGAAAATATTCTTTCTACTCGTTTCACTTGATGCACGGATAAGCAGAAATATAAACGGACGATAAACGAAATATTATGGCGAAGCAGAATAACGCGGAAGCCATCAGAATTAATGTAAAATTAATAAAGTAAATAAATACAACACAAAGCGAATTGAGCGACAAAAACAAGAACGAAAAGTGTCATTTCTCGTCACGGCGATATTTTTTGTTTCACTCTTTTTGATCAAAAATGTCCCGTCTCTAAATTTAGTTGTAAAATTTCCTTTATTTCCGACAGCTAAATTAGTTTTATCTCATATATTCCTTTCTATTTATTTTCCTAAAGGGATTTTATTTTGTCTTCATTTATTTTTTATTAGTAATTTTATATTTCCACTCCAATGGATCATGCTCCACAATCTTTCTTTACTCAAATCTGTCTTGAACCTTTATAAGTCCACCATTCGTCCATACATAGAATATTACTGTGACATCTGGTCTGCTGCTTCTGCTATGTATTTAGAGATTCTTGACAAAATTCAAAGGAGAATCCGCAATATTACCAGTCTTAACCTGGCATCTCGGCATTAATCACTTTCACACCACCGTAACCTATCATTCCTGTGTCTTTTCTATAAACATTTTCATGGAAATTGTTCTGATAGGCTTTCTTCTTTGGTATGGCGACTTCATTAATTTAGGACTAGTTCTAGATTGGCAGCTAGATTCCCTCATTTCACTGTTGTTATTGCCCGGTGTAGGCATGAGTTCTATTCTAATAAGTTTTTCTCTCATACTTCTCGTTAGCTTCTTACTTTCCTGTCAACTTAAGTGATACAGGCTTAGGTAATCACGTCTCTTTCGATTCATGACTGACTAAGCAGCAGATTTTCATGAAGTAAGTTGCCATTTCTTTCTGCGATAGACTAGTTGCCAACCAGTGCTATAGAACACAGATTGTCCTGCTATTCAACCCATAGCTAGTCTGGTCTGGCGCTTCTGCTATGTATCTACAGATTCTTGACAAAATCCAAAGAAGAATCTGTAATGTTATAGGTCTTCACCTGGCATCTCGACTTCAATAACTTTCCTACCGTTATAACATAGCTTTCTTTATGCCTCCTCTGTATATAGTTTTTCATGGCAATTGATCTGATGAGCTTTTCTCTTTGGTATCACGACTTCATGAATTTAAGCTAGATCTCATCATTATACTGTTGTAATTGCTAAGTGTAACCGTAAGTTCTATTCTAATAGTTTCTTCTTGCACTTCTCGCTTGTGGAACGCTCTTCCAGCTTCTTGCTTTCCTGTCCACTACGATCCACAAAATTTAAATATAACGTCAATCGTTATCTTCTGTCTCTCTGAATCATGTTCTTTGTATTGTCCTCTATCATTAACGTTTTCTCAGTTTCTTTCATTCCCGGTGTCATAGTGGTTGGAGTGAAATGAGGAAAAAAAAAAACTTTTTTAATATACTCTACTAATAAGCATTATTTGTGTGTGTAGGGGCTATTGACCTAATATGTGGTCTTGAAAGGTTTTTGATAATTTATAGTAGATAACAAGAATTCTTTTAATAAAATGCAATACGGGATGAATCAAAAAATATATTTATGTCCAAAATAGTTTATATACAAATAAATGTGTGGTGATAATGGCAGGACTTGTATTTGTTATATTTGTTTCAAAGTGTCAAAGAGAAGGGATTATTTTGTTTGTTTCTAAGTTGAATGCGTACATATTTGGGCGTAAAGCCGTCGTCTTACATCGCCGTGTTGGATGAGTGGTGGTGTGTTGAATGGACAAGCTGCTTTTCCCTTTTGATTTTAACCGACGTTAAGAACTGTTCTTCTGCTGCTGGTTTTGGAGTGTCGTGAGTGGATTCACCAAATGACAAGTGACTTGTTGCGGATGCGAAAATGTGTAACCTGAAAGTCAGAACCTTGTTGTTCTTGTTACTGCTGTAAAGATTAAATTCTTCTTTCTGTCAGCAAACGTAAATTCATGCGTCAAACAAAAGAAGGCAATCAGTAGGAGTAAATAAATATATAATTTATTTACATATATACAAATACTGGTAACTTCTATCTGTTGAAAATGGTGAAATTAGAAGATAATATACTCTTGATGGTGGTCGTACTTTCTACGTCGTCATCATCAGTGGCGCTTCTCTCTCAGCGTGTCGGCGTTGACATCAAACGCTGATCTGTATAGGGCCTGTTTGAATTTGGGTATATATAGTTTTAGTCGCTCTGACTGGCCATAACATATTAATTTTGTTTTGGTTAAAGCGGATGCATGTGTTGAGCCGATGCGCATTTGGAAACGGCTATTTTCTTAATAGCAGAATGAATCAATACATAGGATCTAGGGAAACTGGTTTCTATCTTTCATCTGATTGGTTAGAAAATAATATTTAGCAGTCACGTGCTATCTTCCCAATTATATCACCGAGATTCCTATTTTTTATATCGGTTCCAAGATCCGGTTTTAACGGGTCTATTTCACTGAACGGCGAATGCTTTTCTTTTAATTTGAATTTACTGTTTTATTTTTGGTGGTCTTTGAGTTAATGTACCGATGTCTACATATCATGATTGATTTTTCAAGAAGGTGACTTCTTAATAATAATATCGACCTTGACTGACGATCTCGTTGTTTGGCACGGTTGGGGACTATCTCGAAACTATGCCCACAGGTAGGCGCAAACCTTTTGAGTGAAAGACGAAATTGTTCAGAAGCTGTAGATGATTGTGCTAGCACGAAGTCACAAGTCATCGTGACTGAGGATTTGAACGTACTGGCCTTGTTCAACTACTGATTATGTCAGACTATGCGCTCACTTCCAGAAACTGCAGCTAATGTCCACTCAACATAATTGCTGTATAAACTGGCCTTGCGTTGAACAATCACAAATGGGCCTGATCTGGCAACAGAGTTTACTTAGCTATTCGAGCAGACAGGGATCCCCGGAAACAATTGGCCAGCAGCTATAATATATGAGTTCAAACAGATAAAATCATTTCGGTCTCTGCTACCTTGTAAAAATTTAGGAACTGATGTATCCAATTGATATACTCTTGCACATCTTCATACATAAAGACTAATTAATAATATATATATATATATATATATATATATATATGAAGTTATCAAATGTAACTGCGTGTTCTTAGAGCATTTATCATACATTTAACGATTCAAGAAAAAACAACGAGACTCCAATTGTGCCTCAACAATAAAATATATATTGTAACAATAACATACAAAACAATCATGCAATGGTGTGTCGTAATTAAGGGAGAAAAAGTTGCTTCCTTTCAACTGTATTCTGATTAAGATTGAATGTTCAAAAGAGTTTCCCTTGATTAAGAATGTTCAGGATTCTATTTTGAATAGAGTCTGGTGTTAAAATAGAATACAGTTAATTAAGAAGTGTGTTGTTTTGAGTAAGTAAGAAAGAGTTCTGGTTCATGAACTTGGCATAGTCACAGAGAGGAAGAATGTGTAAGGTAATACAAAAATTTGTGTCTGTGTGTGCGTTGCGAGTAAAGTCGTGGATTTGTGCAGACAGGCGTAATAGCTGGACTCTACTGAAGGTTGTGGAAAACAAACTACTTGTTTATAAAGCTGCTGGTAGGCTCCAGGCGACAACGCGGGAAACTTGATTTAGCACAAAAATGTTTGATTGGCTAAAATTCGACCAATCACTGATTTTGTAAGAAAGAACGTGCTGACCGACAGGATATAGGCGTTTCCTCGCTAGGATATGTGACCCTACACGAAGACGAGCGACAAGAGAAGAGAGTTTCTTTTAGAAAACATGAGTTTTTACAGCAGCAAGTCGGCTGCTGTTGTTACGTATATCCGCTACCGTCAATAGTTTGTGTTCTGCTCCTGTTATTATATAAACTTACTATATAATGTTCATTCTTTTAATTAAGTCCAGTCTCTAGGCACTACTCTCCTTCGGAGGGTGGCTAGTGCCTGAACCCACCTCCCAAGAAATGGAACTGGACTATTTGCGTACGATGTAGACCTCCGACTGTAAATTCAGCCTTGTACCACATCTTGTTTGAGCGGGCGTACGGAAAATTTTTTTTTTTTTTTGCTTTATTTTAATATGAGCATTATAATTACCTTTAAATATTATGAGAACGCCAATTAAAATCGTCATTGCTGGTTGAATTTTAGTTTCTTCAATACTGCACCAAATGTACGAAACAGGTAAAATCATATTTCTCTCAGGTGAGGTTTTGGGAAAGGTGTGTAGTTATTTATGTATATGGCCAATTTCTTTCAATAATAAATATCAGAGTACAATCTAATATGCGAGTTTTTTTTTTTATCTATTTCCAGGTCAAATCCCACACGATCGATATTGCTAATAGAATAATACTGAGATAAATGTTGTTTTCTATTACTGCTTTAACGGAATCAAGAGTAATAGATAAAATTTTACAAAATATATAGTCGTTGTTATTTGTTCCTTTGAGTGTTTGCACAAGCATTAACTTTTGGCTTTTTTATTGGAACTTAAGTGACGGCAAATAAATATTCTAGTTGTTATCATTAAATCTGTTGTCCGAGTAGTTCTAACGCTTTATTTGATTTCTAGTCCCTTCAATCTTTTTTCTAGGGTTCTCAAAACTGTTCTTGGCGCTCAGTTAACGACTGTCAATTCAGTCATCAACTAGTTAAAGAGTGAAATATTAAAAGCACGTACAAATGTTCCAAAGTGTGAATGTGTGGATATGCCAGTGTGGTTAATTTAGTAGTCCAGAAAAAGGAACCTGGTAACTACATGCAAGTGGTAAGTCTTTGGAATGCACGTGTGTTGTGGTCCTTGATGAAAGGAAAGAAATCGCTTGAGTGAAGTGACTTGGGAATACAAAAATGGCGGCGTGCTGAATAAGAAGTCACACGAAAGCATGGTCAATGGAGTCGAAATGGGATAACTCAACCGCCTAAGCGCCGGGCAAAAAGCAAAAAACAGAAAGGAAAAGCAAATTTACCGCATCTCTACCAGAGAGAATTGGATAAGAAGAGAAGGAAAGGAAGTGTCTGTATTTCCAAGAGGTGAAAAAAGTAAAGAAAGCCAAATGAACAAGAACAAAAACAAAGGAGCATTTCAACACCAAAAGGTGGACAACTTGTCCGATCGGGAGACGATGATATCTGCCATGGCGATAGGATCAACAAAAAAGGAGTATTCGAAGAGGATTTTTTTTTCTTTTCTTTTGTCTAATAATTTAGTAGGCACTTAGAAAACGTCTTATCTTCAAGCAAAGGTTACTACTGTTTATGGATTATAAATACATAATTTTTTAACATAGAAAGTTTTGTTAGAAATGAGAAACACGGGTACATAGAAATCTGTAACACAACGGCTATCAGTCAAGGGAGCTAATCCACTTCCGGTTACCGAAAGGATCGATGCATATATATATATATATATATATATATATATATATATATATATATATATATATATATATAAGAAAGAACAGTAAGATATATAATCCAGTGTTCTTATAGATATTTTTATTTTTACAAAATAGTGCTCAATGTAAATTTACAGAGCATTAATATTATAAATTAATTGATTTAAAATATGTTTTTTTGCTACAGAGTTCTAACCATGTTTCAAAAAGACATTAGTTTCAAAAGACATTAGTTCCATTTCATCCTCAAGCGAATTATATATATTTCATGCAGTTTATGCCATATTCAGGTGGGCAAATATTATGATAAATTAGTGATTATTCTTTTTATAAGAAAATGGAAGTATGCACTTTCAGTATTTCATAAATTTTATGGATTTTTGTCTTCATCGTTGTCCATCGCTTCAGTCTAAGTATTATATTTTCTTCGGGATCTTGTGATCTTTACAAGTCGCTTAGTACTTTTTATCTTTTTTTTTATTCTCAGCTCATACCACGAGAAATGAACCCAAATGATCAACGGAGTGACCAGGACAGCAGAAATTCCCTCTGAGCCAGAATCGTTATACAAGCCCGCTAACATGTGCGGACTAAAGGATCCATTAAAAGAAGATGGGTTTACAAGTATCCTGTCATAACTTACTGAATCAGTGGGGTATTAGACAATAAATTCATCACGAAGACGATCACGAGATATAGCGAAGGATTTTTTACACGCTGTAGCGTAGGGAGGAGGTTGCTACACAAACTCTTTGGCTATAGAATCACTTGGAGAGTTTTTCAATCACAATGATACCTCGGCTTAAGCCATTTCGAGTTTACGTCGGCTGTTAAAAATATTAGAAACGTCAAAACACTAAAATAACAATAAACACATATAAAATCATATTTAAATAAAGTTAAAAATAATATTATGTATACTAATATATATATATATATATATATATATATATATATATATATATATATATATATCATAAAATCGTCAAAAACAAAAAATTAGCCTAATAAGGTATGTTCAGCAAATGTTCTTAATTCAAATTCCAGCCGACAGGCGGAACTTGTGCTTTGTTTTCCGTTCCACTACCAAATTTGAATTCAGACTTGTTTACATTTGTGCTCTACCGTTGACGTTCTTTCAGTTACATTTCAATTGTGGTTTAGAATACATTTTCGCTCATGGCTCCGAAGAAAAGTCCCAGAGCAAGTGTTAATGCTAAGCGCAAGGTTATATCGCTGGAAGATAAGGAGGGAATTAATTATTTTATTCAGAACACTATACTTACATATCATAAATACTGTAATAGGCAATGGGGAGTGCTTATTTACGGCTTATAGTGTGGTTATTTCGGCTTAAGTCATTTTCCGACCTAAGTCATGGACTCTAGAACCAGTTAACCACATAGGATGAGGTATACCTGTATAAAGTCCTTCCTAACAGGTAGGTCCATGAAGGTCATTATTAATGGCCAGTTGTCTAAGGCTTACTTTTCGGACCTACCCTCTTTCTGCTACATGCTAATGATCTGCTTAAGAGTAAACTCTGATATTTA
Source organism: Acanthosepion lycidas (assembly GCA_963932145.1). Taxonomy (NCBI): domain Eukaryota; kingdom Metazoa; phylum Mollusca; class Cephalopoda; order Sepiida; family Sepiidae; genus Acanthosepion; species Acanthosepion lycidas. The sequence continues at coordinate 111,651,747 of OZ010582.1, read as the reverse complement.
ATGAATATCTATGCAGATGATACAGCGATATATGGGTGTACCTCCAAAAGTCTGTAGTGATTACTACTATGTTGCCACGCCCACATTTTTTCTCAACTGTGATTGGTCAAATAATATATTCTAAATATCACAGGACAATTTACTGATCGCATTCACCACACTGAATTTTTCCTACCGTTAACTCACAAACATACTTTTGTTATAAAATCACTGACTGGTTAATTTTTCATCCAATCAGATATTTTTCGTGTTCTTTCAAAATTTATCCCGCGTTCGTGCTGGGAGCCTACCGATGGTAATATAAGTTCGGATTCATTCCCAAATCAACCAGTAGAGTTGAAACCAAGACAGCTGAAGACAGTAGAACTCAACTACTCACACGCGTCTATACAGATTATTCATTCTACTCACTCCGCACGCACACACACAGACACAAAACTTGAATATCATTCACCACCAGTTCTTTGTGAACAAGCCAAGTTGCAACAACTCTGTTAGTTACAAAACACACAACTGTATGTTCTTCTGAATACACATCCTATTTTAACACAGAACTCTGAATATTATATTCAGAAAACTTGCTTATTTAAATATCACCATATTCAACTAACAGATAACAGGAAACTACTTTTTTCTCCTTATTCACACATTACAAAAATTACCTTGTATTTGTTGTTGATTTTAATATATATAATTTATCGTTGAAACACAAATCGGTTTTCCATTGTTTTTCCTTGATTTCAAAAAATATATAAATGTTAAATGCTCTTCAACACGTAGCCACATTAATCTTTTCAACAAAACACCATTTACATTGGTAACCCCAACCAGTGGCGTAGCTAGAGTAAACGTCACCCGGGGCGGTCCGCTCAAATGTCACCCCAATGACCCCGATTCACCCTATGCTGAATGGTGGTTAGCTGTAGCTAAATTTTAATACATGCTCTACCTCTACTTTACTCTACTGACCGGTACGTTACTGTTTACATCTATGATACAAGACAAACTCCAATAACACAAAATAATCAGTTCAAATCAAAAGATTTTTAAAATTGTTCACTTTCAGAACAACTAAATACAAAACATGGCAATAAACAAAAGAATGATATTCGATACTATGGTCTTAGAATGAATGTCTTCTTGTTTTCATTGTGGCAAACTAGTCAATAACATCGTCAAAATCTGTTTGTCTTGTAAGCTCGTTTTCAATGAACAGCCAGATCCGTCAATCTCGACTGGCTCATGGTTGACGTAATTTTCTGTTGCTAATTTTCCGGTGTCCAATTTTCCGTTGCATCATTTTCTGGGTACTATTTAATTATCAATGATGTTTGAAAAGTATTTTTCTTGACAAAAATGTTCTATTTAATTTTAAAGCATTTATCGGAACATTGTAAAATCAACTGCATTCTTTTAAAGGTTACCTAGAGAATTTATGCAAAGTTTTTTTTTGTTTTTCTTTATACAAGTAAAATAAATTTACACCGTATTTTGATGTTATTATGATTTTAGGTTTTTATTGATAATTTAAAAACAATAAATATTTATCATTAGTAGCAACAATGGAAAATTAAGTTAAAAATTTAAAAAAATCGTTTTTGGAATCGGAAAATAGGCACAAATTTTTCCGATTCCGATACCGTTTCCGATACCCCCAAAAGTTCCGATTTTTCCGATTCTCGAATCCGATTCCGATTAATCGTCCCAACACTATTCAAAAGTATATCGCTCACTCAATGGAAAATTGTATCTCAGCGAATTGATACACAGGCAAGACTGAAATTGTTGCACTTTTGGCTTCATATTTCGCTTTGTTGTTAAAAATATTAATGATGCAGAGTTAAAACAACAAATTCTGACGGGGGGACAAAACTGGGGGGTCATAAATTATTTCGGTGTGGGGGTCATATGCCCGGCTGCGAAACCCTGTGTCTCCACCACTGTTTTCAGACTATTTTTGGCATCTTAGCCTGGTTGAAAAAATTTTTTGGGGGTGACATTGTGTCACCCCTCCTGTGCTGGCATCCGGGACGGTCCGCCCCCCCTAGCTACGCCACTGACCCCAACACTTAAGAAAGCAGCATTAACAAGTCTACATGCTTTGAGTCAGGCAGCTGATTTCTCTTCTGACTTGATTCTAATAGCTCAATGAGTGAAAAGCTGACTATTCACATTCAATACCTGAAAAACCAAACTAGTAACATTCCATCATCACCAAGCATATCCTGAATTTTCCATTCTTACAACGAACGGGTGTTCTCTCAAAGAAGTCCCTTGTCTTGAATGCCTATTGGAGCTTAAGCTCATCCCAAACCTTAAGAGGTACTTGTATATACGACCCGTTGGAAATGAAGTACTGCTGTTTATCTGGGCTGGAGCTACCCAGTCTTCACTTTCTAGTCTTGATAGAGCTCTTTGGAGTTTTAAAGAGAAAAAAAAAAGGTATTTTGGGGTTATTCTGTTCAAACTCCAAAACCACGTTGAATTCTTGTTGTTCCTAAGATAAAAGGTACAAAGGGAAGAAGGAGGCAGAGACACTGTAAATAAATTCAGGAACTTTATTACAGTAACAACGTGGTAAATAGATAAAAAGAAGAATCTCCCAGGATGCCCCCATCCTGGGAGATTCTTCTTTTTATCTATTTATTTATTTTTTTTGTATCTTTATTTTTTATTTTATCAATATACAATCCCCACAGTTCAAAAGCGTTTACGTGACTTGTGAGTCATGAATTATTTTCCGCCCTATAACCCCATTCCTACAAACGAAACGTTGCAAGTTTCCCACAAATCTATCGCTAATTCCATGGAAAATGTTCTGACGAGCTACACTCCTTAGTTCCACCAACTCTATCTATAACCTTCACAGATAAGAACCGTCATGCTATTGTACAACTGTGGCAACTCATCCTCATTCCATTTGTATTCCATAAGTTTCACTTGAACAGCTTCTTCCCACGAACTGCTACTTTGTGGAGCCGACTCCCAAGTGAATGCTTTCCCTACCACAGCTATCTTAATCTCTAACTATAACCGTGTTAATGCTGCTTTCTTAAGTGTTGGGGTTACCAATGTAAATGGTGTTTTGTTGAAAAGATTAACGTGGCTGCGTGTTGAAGAGCATTTAACATTTATATATTTTTTGAAATCAAGGAAAAACAATGGAAAACCAATTTGTGTTTCAACGAATAAACATATATATTAAAATCAACAACAAATACAAGGTAATTTTGTAATGTGTGAATAAGGAGAAAAAAGTAGTTTCCCGTTATCTGTTAGTTGAATATGGTGATATTTAAATAAGCAAGTTTTCTGAATATATTGTTCAGAGTTCTGTGTTAAAATAGGATGTGTATTCAGAAGAACATACAGTTGTGTGTTTTGTAACTAACAGAGTTGTTGCAACTTGGCTTGTTCACAAAGAACTGGTGGTGAATGATATTCAAGTTTTGTGTCTGTGTGTGTGCATGCGGAGTGAGTAGAATGAATAATCTGTATAGACGCGTGTGAGTAGTTGAGTTCTACTGTCTTCAGCTGTCTTGGTTTCAACTCTACTGGTTGATTTGGGAATGAATCCGAACTTATATTACCATCGGTAGTCTCCCAGCACGAACGCGGGATAAATTTTGAAAGAACACGAAAAATATCTGATTGGATGAAAAGTTAACCAGTCAGTGATTTTATAACAAAAGCATGTTTGTGAGTTAACGGTAGGAAAAATTCAGTGTGGTGAATGCGATCAGTAAATTGTCCTGTGATATTTAGTATTTGACCAATCACAGTTGAGAAAAATGTAGGCGTGGCAACATAATAGTAATCACTACAACCGTTATCTTCCCCACATACCCGCTCGGCCCGGTGGCTAGGATCAAAGTGTAGTATCTGTGCTTTGTGAGCTGCCGGGTCGGGTGTCTATCGAACTCTCTGCTTGCAGGGAGGAACACGGACGAAGCTCCACCGAAGGGTAGGGTTTCGTTGGGGGAGGTTGACGGAACTGGCCCCCCTCGGGGGGTTGTGATGGTTATTTGGCTGGGCCTACGGGCTCGGAGATACCCACATTAAAAAGGCCTTGTGCCACATTCAATCCCTGTGGGTGGATTGAAATACCATCCTCATAAGTCATAAACCTCTTATTCTTGAATTCTTGTTACCTTTCAGTAACCCTCTAACTTGAATGGCTCTTATGCCTTGTATGGGGTGAACATTAGTAAAAAAATATTACTTTTTTCTCGATACAAATTGTAACTATTTTTGACGTAATGATCAGAGGTCAAATTGTAATTTAGAAAAATATTCTTAACCTAAAGATAACTATATTCGTTGAAGCGAAACCCAAGTCTGACATACGATTTTCAAGTGAAGATCGAACTTATCAAACGAAAGAGGCACGTTAATCATGAGGATTTTTGTCAAAATTTGTCCCTTACTCCGTGACGTTTTTAATTCGACAGAGCCATTCACTTGAATTTTGGAGTCACAAGAAAAGATATTTAAAAAAAATGACTAAAAAGACGCAGTGTATTTTTTGACCATCTGCTGAACTTAACATTTGTACTAGTTTTTTTAATCGATAGCATTAACGAAATATGTTTGTTATTTGATTATTCAGTGTTTGAAGCTCGTCCAAAATAAGGAAAGTGATTAATTTGCTGCTGCTGCCAATGAATGCAGGTATTGCTCTTTGAATGAGAGTTATCTCCCTTGTCACTCATGGCAACTGATCGCTTGAAGAAGGCAATTATGAAATCCACTCGTGTTTATGTGTGACTGTGAGCGAATAAAAAAAAGTGATTGCAACGATGTCAGACAAAAAAAAGAAAAAAAGAAAGATGCAAAGAGAAAAGAAATAATCACGCAAACATGTTTCTTTTAAGAATTGTTTTTTTCCTTTGACTGCACACAACTCATTCACATACAACAAAGAATTCCACAGCAAAATCAATATTACAAGTAAGTTAAAAAAAAGTTATTCTGACTAAATTTGTAAGAAAAAAGTAAATTTCCTTTTTTTTTGTTCAAATAATTTTTTATCAATTGTTTTTAATTTAATGCTATATTAAGAATTTTTTTAACTTGTCTGAATTTTATAGATGAAAACTAATTTATTTTAAGTTTTTTCTTTTTGAATTTTTTTTTTGACTCCAAAAGTGCAAAAATCCATAAGCCATTTTAAAATAATTTTTTAAAAATGTTAATAAACTGTATTTTAGTTAAATTAATTGAATCAATTAGAAATTAATACATTAAATTTTTTGTAGTTTTTTAAAATTAAAAAACAAAATCTTGAAAAACAAAATTTTTGTTTACATGCTTTCGTTTTTGTTTTTTTTTTAATTAAAATTTTTCTTACAAGACATTTTTATTTTTTAACTTTTTGGTATTCATTTTAAAAAATTAAATTTTAGCTTAAAACTGAAGATTTTAATTAGAATTTATTCTTGTTGGAATGGAATTCAAATATTTGATTTTGTTTTGTCTACTACAAATTCACATAATGTGATCCATAGAAAAAATATCATTAAAATTTTAAAAATTGGAATTTGATTATTCAATTATTGTATCTGTTTACAGTACACAAAGAACAAAGTGTTTGATTATTAAAATTTTTTTCTTTAAAATAATTAAGTTTGAAGAGTGTTTGTTTTTTGTTGTTGTTTTTTTTTTTAATGAAGAAAATTTACAGAAATCCTCCCTGAAAAAAAATTCTGGGAAAAACCTTTGGAATTTTATAAATGGGAACGGTAAATGCGGGAATTAGATTATCAATTACTATTTTTCTAAAATTGAAAACTAGAGAAAGTTCATCTAATTTTTACTCCAGGACACAAATCATTTGTGTCAAATCCCATTTTGCTAGTTTTAATTTTGAAAACTACGTTTTTTTTTTTTTTTTTTTTTTTCTTTTGCTTGCTATATTTCTGAACAAAGATTATAAACTGTTGATTTGGTATTTTCCAGATATTGCCCCGTTTGCTATTTTTTCTGTTAGCACTGTTCATAAAAAAAAATAGCCAACGGAATTTAATTTAACAGATATATGCACAGTTTATGTCGGAATTTTTTTTTTAAATGAGGAATTATCATTTTTATATGCCTTTGGTTTGGCTTTTAACCTTCTTTACTCTTTTTAGTCTTCTTAATTGGATTTGGAATATTACCCCTCATCATGATTTTCCTCATCATAACCATAACCAGTGCTAGATCCTCTTCTCTTGGGCACCTGATAAAGCTATAATAAAAAAAAAAACAACGATATAAGAACATGTTTATTTTCAATAATTTTTAGTTTCTAGAGAAGTAGTAGACTAGTAGAGTATTATGCCTTTTTTTCTTTTTTTTTTTTTTACTTTTTTAGAATGCTTTGCTTTTTCTTTGTGTCGTGTGCTCACAGGACGTAGGCAATCATGGCTCTCCACAACTTCCTGTTCTTTGTAGTTAATAATTTTTATCTTTCTCTTATTTCTCCTAGACCCTATGCCATATTTATTTTGGAGGTGGTGCCCGGAAAATTCGGTAAATTTGACAAGGTAGGAAAATTCAGTAACTATGAAATAAAAGTCGATTGAAAATACTAATTAAATACTTAGTTAAAAAAAATATCTAAAAATATTGGAATCGGGGCTTAGCGAGAACGGCCTTAAAATCAATTTTCAATAGACTTTTGTTTTGTTGATTCATAGTTATCGAATGTTCCTACCTAAATTTACCTTTTAGAGTTTAGACACATCCACTAATTCACTGAAAAAGAGCATACCATGATTGAAAAATGCTCGAGTCCAGTTTTTTAGTGTCAAAAATCTTTGTTATTAAGTGGGAAGACCAAGTGAAAGTGAACATATGTAAAGAAGCCCCCCCCCATTCTATTAGCCCAGGGGCCTCTTAAAGCTTAAATCCAGTCCTGGTCATAATGCTTCACTCATTGTAAACCCCGGTCTCCTTCAGGTGCCTGTCATACTCTGTAACCTTCTCGGAATTTTGAATCAACCCTTTTTTTATACAATACACAGAAGTAGATTGTTTTACTTCCGCTTTCCATGTTTAGGCAATATTTCTTATCAGATAATTCGATCTTGTCTAACTGCTTTTGTTTTACTTGCCTGTCTCTTTTATGAAACCAGAATATATGACTTTCCTGTACAACTTGACCCACAGATTAAACTTATAGCACTCAGGAAACCAAAGATTTTTGTCAATGCTTTAACCTACTAGGTCTTTTGCTCTTAGTTTTGAATCAAAATTCCATCTTTGATCTTCTTAGTTTAGTGCAGCATAAAGGAAACTGGAATTGGGGCAAATGGAGAATATAAAAATTGTTTTCTGTCAATTTTTTGATTAAAGACAATCTACAATTGACCCTGAGACCAGAAATAAAAATTTTTTTCATGTTAGTTTTTCATATTACTAGATTAAATACTCTAGATTGCAAAGATCAAATTTTTTTAAGTTCATAAAATTAGGGAGTAGGGCCAGTTTACTATATAAATTAATTGTAAATTGCTCCCCCTACAGAAGCGAAAACAAAATATGCTCATATGACATGATTTCTTAAAATGTTACTGCTTCTTGTATGATCACAGAAATTGATCAATGTTGAGCCTAGTCAATACATAGATGGATATTCACTTGGGTACACTAGGTGCAGTAAGCTTGTATGTGCTGGTGGTGTAATGGATAATGGCTTGGAATTGTTAATTGGAGAGCCAAGTTCCAATTCTTTTTCGGTTCATTATATTTACTTACATGCAAATACCCTTAGGAAAGGAACAAATCTACCTCTTTTCCACCCAGAGGAGGATCAGATTTTTTTTTTTTTTTTTTTTTTTTTTTAGATATTTGTGATCTGGAGTGCTTCAATCTATCATCATCATTTATTAGCGCATTTTTTAACCGCTGTGGTCACCATTTCCCTCCATCTCACAGTTGGGGGTCAATGGTCACATTCAATGTAAAATAATGTAATGGCTTGCCGCTTTCTTTTGCACTGGGATGTTAAACTTACCCTGTCCCTCTTTTCTGCGAGTTGGATTTTTTTTTTTTGAAGTTACCTTCTAGCTTTTGCCTAAAGAAGCAGGACCTACAAAACAGCAGGCTGGTTTGAATTTAAAGTTCTCTTCTTCTAGACTGGTTGCCACCCAAAGCTATGGGACTCTGTCTGTCCTGCTATTTTACCCATAGGTGGGGGGGTTAATTTATAGTAATATGAAAAAAAAATGATTATTTCTGTTTCTGGTCTTGGTGCCTATTGTACAAATCCACTGATCTGTCTGAAATGTCTGCATTGAAAATAAAAGGCTTTTTTCGTGAGTTTGAACACTCATCACTGACATTGAGAAAATATACATAAATTTCTTAGTTGTATATCCTCCAGACTGTGCATTTCTATAAACACACACTCACACATACATGCAACTAATTTGAAACTTCTATTTTTCAACGAAAACCTTTAATTAAACGTCTAAATATTGACATAATAATGTCTTTTTTTGTCATTAAAAAATACGTCAAAAAACGACATTATTACATCATTATTTTTGCACCAACCTAATATTTCAAGAATATATTATCTAAAACTAAAAAAAGGTGTTAACATTTAACATTGTTTGGATGCTTAAATATCTTTGTTTATTTGCTGTTGTGAATCTGTAGTTTCAGCTAGTCCATTCTTCAGCTCTTTCCCCTGCCCCCTGTATGTTTTTTCTGATAAGTTACAAGGCTTGAAGTATGGATGAACCAAAATATTATTTACATTTTTGTCCTTACTTTTGTTATCACATTGTTTCAACTGTTATGTCCTCTGGCCTTCTTCAGGTTTGGGTAACCTTCAGAAAATTTTGAACAGAACACTTTATTTAATCTACAGGAATAGCTTGTTCTCATTCTGCTGTCCATGTCTAAGGATATCACATCTGGTTCCTTTTTTTTTTTTTTTTTCGTACAGCTCAGTTATTTCTTATCTTGTTTTCAATAAGTAATAAGTCTGTACTACCCACCCCAGAGATTGAACTCACAATTACTATACCACCAAATTCAGAATCTGTTTGTCAGAAACTTAAAGTATCAGGAATTGCAAGAAGTGTAGGTACATTTTTTTTTTCTCTGAAAATGGACAAAGAATCTTCAGAAATTTTTCTGTCTGTTCCTGATTTCATGTACAATGAACACAAGTAAAATCTTTGTTTTTACTGTTTTGTTTTCTACTTAAATTTTTACTCTAATTTCAGTTCATTTATCTTTCTTGCTTTCTTTCTTAGTTTTAAGAAGTAGTTCTCAGCATCACCTAAAATATAATAAACTTATTTAAGTTTAAAAGCTTGTAAGTTCTTTCTTTTCTGGAAATAATTCAAATTTACTCATGTGAAAATTGAATGGATACATTTTGTTACAGTTAGCAACTAATCATATTTGTTTATAGATAAACATGGTCAGAAATGATAAAACTCATTATGAATACAAATACAAATACAAGTGTCTTCCTTCTGGAGAATTATTTTCAAATAAAAACAATAAAAAGTGTTGTATGATACTTCTGGCATGCTTTTATAGAAGGAAATCATTAATCTCTTAATTAAAAGATATCTATGGTAAAACTCAGAGGTTGAAAAACTTGAAGGGTTCTGAAAATGTTAAACGTAATAAATTTATAGAAAATTTGTCTGAATTTTTAATCTATTACTATTGGTATTTTTTTCTTCCCTTTCCTGCAATGGGATTTTGGTTATAAAAATCATAATTAAGGGAAACATTAATACGTATCATGCATACTTTTCAGTTAAGTTAATAATTCATTGTTGCCCTGAAATAAAACATGTAAAATTTCGTTACTACTATAGTCCTGACATTTGGTTTATGCATATTTAAGTATGAATGATTATTTTGCTGAGTAGACAGTTTTTTCTGCAATACTGCTATTTAAGTAATTAAACTAATTGCTTAGCATTTTTCCCTTAATAGGATTTCTTTTGAGAAAGCATCTCCAACTCATTAAGTTAGAAAAGCCATTGATCAAATTCAATTGCAGTCAGGATTAATTGTTTCTAATACTTACAATCACTGTCAACTGAAATGTTTCCTGTTTTATAGTCAACACTTTATGTTATCGAAACAAGATAACACTTGGGCATGTTAACCTGATTAATCAATTAGGTTTGGCCATTATCTGAGAGCAATCAATCTACATACATAAAATGTAATATATGTATTTGTATGTATGTGTGTATATATTTATATATGTGTGCATGTTATGGGTGCATGGCTGAGTGGTTAGAATGTTTGCTTTCTGACCATGAAACCCAGGTTCAAATCTCACCATGGTTGATTTGTCAGGAGGTAGACTTCCTGATGGTATCGGCCTGGAGGGGGAAATCTCAGTGTGCGGCGCCTTTGGAAAGTGTCTGAAAACTATGCCATGGGTTGACCCAAACCTTGTGAGTGAAATTGGGTAGACGGAACCCTTGGGGTTGTCGATAGCTCTGCTAGTACAAAGTCACAAGTCATCGTGACCAAGGGTTTGAGTGTGCTGGCCTTGTTCAGATTGTTGATCATGCTAGATAACACGCTCTCCCCCAGAAAGTGTAGCTAAGGTCTGCTCAGCATAGTTGCAATATAAACCACAGGTTGGCTGTTGAACAAACACAAATGTGCCTGAGCTAACATCTGCAATAGTGATTGGCTAGCCACCCTAATAGACGGGTATCCTTGAATATGAGTGGCCAGCTATTATTTTTATGTATGCATGTATGCATATAAATATATGTATGTATAGAAATATGTGAGTGTGTGTATGTATATAAATGAATGCATGCATGCATGCATGTATGTATGTGTGTATATGTATATAAATGCATGTATGTGTGTATATGTATATAAATGCATGTATGTGTGTATATGTATATAAATGCATGTATGTGTGTATATGTATATAAATGCATGTATGTGTGTATATGTATATAAATGCATGTATGTGTGTATATGTATATAAATGCATGTATGTGTGTATATGTATATAAATGCATGTATGTGTGTATATGTATATAAATGCATGTATGTGTGTATATGTATATAAATGCATGTATGTGTGTATATGTATATAAATGCATGTATGTGTGTATATGTATATAAATGCATGTATGTGTGTATATGTATATAAATGTATGTATGTCTTTATGTATATAAATGTATGTGTGTATATGTATATAAATGTATGTATGTCTGTATGTATATAAATGTATGTGTGTATGCATATAAATATGCATGTATGCATGTATATAAATATGCATGTATGCATATAAATATGCATGTGTGTATGCATATAAATATGTATGTGTGTATGCATATAAATATGCATGTATGCAAGTATGCATGTGTGTATGCATATAAATGTATGTGTGTGTATGTATGTATGTGTGTATTCATATATGCATACACATACATATCTCTCTCTCTCTCTCTCTCTCTATATATATATATATATATATATATAGCAGATGTAGTACTTGATGAAACAAATATTTGGCTCCAGTTCCACCAAGATTGCTCCTCTCAGGACAGAGGATGGCAATAATCTCCTCACAGACATGGATAGCATGGCCAAGAGATAGTAGAAACACCTTGATGAACTACTGAATAGGCCTTCGAATGTGGACCCTGAGGTTCACGAGAAAATACCCCAAAGACCCATAGTGGTAGAACTTGACAGCTCACCATTGCTGGGCGAGGTTCTACATGGTATGGGCAAAGCTGGACTCAACATAGGCAGAGCTGTTGGGTTGACGGCTTTCCTGCTGAGATATTCCATTACAGTAGAACACATTTAACTCAACTTATGCATGATCTTATTGTAAAGATTTGGATAGATGTATAAGTGCCAAAATATTGGAGGCATGCAACAATGATACCTATATATATAAGTGTAAAGGTGCCTGGGAATTATGTGGTAATTATAGAGGGATTGCTCGCCTTTCTTTGGCAGGTAAGATCTTAGCCTCTGTTCTCCTATTAAGATTAAATCAGAGAATAACTGACAATATACTACCTGAGTCACAGTTTGGTTTCCATCAATACATAGGGACCGGAGATATGATTTTCACAGCATGACAAATCCAGGAAAAAAGCTGTGAACAACAATTGGACCTTTATCAAATGTTTGTAGATCTGAGGAAGGCTTTTGACACTGTTAATCATGCTACTCTTTGGAAAATTCTCTCAAAATTGGACTGTCCCCGCCACTTTCTCAAGATTCTGAGGTCCTTCCATAACAGTATGGAAGCCTGTGTCAGTTTTGGCAGTATGCTTACAGGGCCCATCAAGGTTGAAAATGGAGTCAAGCAGGGAGATCTGGCTCCTACACAGTTTTCTATCTACTTTGCAATTGTACTGCTTGATGCGTTCAGGGACTGCCATGATGGTATTATGGGTAAGGTACAGGTCAACTGGCAAGCTTTTCAACATACGTAAGTTTGCAGCAAAGACAAAGGTTCTTAGGTCTACGATATGCTAGAAGGCCGGGTTCCTCAAACAATTTTTTTAGGTCTGGTTTGAGATGTAGTATTTCCCAGTGACTTTTGATTATTTGGGATAATGGAGGCAGAGTAAGGTTGAAAGTGGTTACTAGAGGGATGCGGCAGTGTTTATTTTTAATCTTATACATTACGGTGTTTTCTCTAGGTGTGGAAATTGCTTTATTTATTTGATTAGGTGTTGTTTATAGCCCTGTGTTGTGAATTGATGCTCCAGGTTTTCAATGTGTTTATTTAGTTCTTCATTGTTGAAACATATCCTTCTGAGTCTAAGTGCTTGTGAATAGGGAAGGTTCTCTTTGAGGTGTTTAGGGTGGGAAGACTTAAAGTGTAGATAGTTGTGGGTGTCAGTGATTTTAGTGTGTAGTGTCATTTGTAGTTTCCTGTTTTCATCTATGTAAATGCATGTGTCTAAAAATGTTACCGATCTTGTGGATTTTTCATAGTCAAACTTAATTGAGTCATGCACTGTGTTTAGGGTCATAAGGAATTGGGTAAGTTTGTCATCACTACCCGTGTATACAAAGAATATATATCGATATATCTTGCATAGAATACACAGTCGCTACCGATGAGGGGATAGATATGGGTCTCCTCAAATTTTCCCATGAAGATTGTAGCCTATGATGGAGCTGCAATGGTGCTCATGGCACAACCTCTTACTTGAAAGTAGTGTGCTCCATTGAAGTTGAAAGTATTCAATGTAAGAATATGCTCCATGAGTTTTATGATAACTTCTGTAGGTGGGTCTTGTTTTCTTCTTTTAGTAAGTGCTTCCTGAAGGGCAGTTAGCCCTTTGATGTGTTTAATGTTTGAATAAAGTGATCTTGCATCAATAGTCACTAGAATAGCATTCTCTGGAACTGTTTGTATGTGATTAATTTTGTTTAGTAGATCTGTTGTGTCTCTGATGTAGGATTTTACTTCCTTAGCTAGGGGTTGTATGTAACGGTCTACGTATTTGGAAATTTTGGTCGTGTGGCAGTTGAAGGATGAAATGATTGACCTTCCTGGGTTGTTGCTTTTGTGTATTTTAGGAAGGAGATAGAAGCGAGCAGTTGTGATGTTTGTGGGTGTATATGTTGTGAATGTTTCCTTGTCGATTAGATTGTTGGGAAGCATTATGTTTAGTGAGCTAGTTAATTCTTTTTAGTATTCAGGAAGAGGATCTCTAGGTAAGCTCTTATAGGTTTCTTTGTCGGCTAGCTGTTTGTTGCCCTCTTTAATGTCTTCTTTGATTCCCCAGATCACTGTAGCATCCCCTTCGTCAGCCAGTGTTATGATTAGGTCATCTCTATGTGTCATCGTGTCAAGGGCTATATGTTCCCCTTCAGTAATATTGTTACATGGCAGCTTACATGCTATTGTTTTCTTTATGTCATTTTCTATGGCTATTTCAAATGTCTTTATAGCAATGTCTGTGTTTTGTGGGGCATATGTAGTATCCTTCTCTTTTAATGTATCAAGTATGGAAGGTGTGTGATCATTGGGCTTTTAGCCATATTCTTCTGAAGAAGGGTTTCATGTTTTTTGCCAAGATGTCTTTATCAAACCTTGGGGGACTAGGGCAAAAGCTTAGTCCTTTATTTAATAACCTGAATGTGTTGAGTGAAAATTTATTGTTACTTAAATTTATAACTCGTCCGTATGGGTCAAGTTTGTATTTGCAAGCATGGCGAAGTTCTTTCTCGAAAGCTTGCATCATGTCTTCTATTAGGGATGCTATACCACCATCTAAGTGTCCTGGTTGGGGGCTTATATATATATATATATATATTTATTTTCTGCATGTGTTATCTAGGGATTGAAAAATGTTTTCAAATCCTTAAAAGAAAAAATATCCAGAGAAACTAATAAAATTGTAATTGCAACTTAACCTCACCTACTGACTTTCCATTGTCATAAGAATGTTTGCTTAATAGAGTTGCATAAAAAAAAAAATGTTAAAGATGGAATATCTCATTGTTTAGGAGAGGTCATAAGGCTGTGTAACTGATAAATATATAAATATCACATCACATTTTATATTGTAAAATAGATTTTTGTGTAGTAAAATGATTGAAGTCGGTTTTTTTTCCAAACTGGTTCTAAGAATAAGAAATAAGAATATCTTCATATATTTTTGTTTTCTACCAAGGAAAATCCTTGAACTAGTTCTGTTGCTGAAATTAAGTTTTTATTTTATTGCAGATATTTACTTCTTGGCTGAATTTTTGTTTTCAAGATGGAAAATATCCCATTGAAAATTGGTACTTCTGCTTTTAAAACTGAATCCCTAACAGGAAAGAATGTGGAAATTAATTACAAGAGTGGTGGCCGTTACAAGGGAGACGTGGTTGATAACAGGAAATGTGGTAAAGGATCAATGTATTGGCCAGATGGCTCTGTGTACCATGGAGACTTTGTAAATGATCAACGTTCAGGAAAAGGTAATTTATTTTTTATTTCTTCGTGTATGAGGTTTTTGCACATTCCTTGATTCAAAATCCATTTCTTAAAAAATATTTTCCTTTTGCTTGGTCAGTTTCTTTCTTGATCATCTACTGTTAATAACCACATGCATTACTTTTTTCACTTTGTGTATGTGTATGTATGTATGTGTGTGTGTGTGTGTGTGTGTGTGTGTGTGTGTGTGTATGTATATATATATATATATATATATAGAAAATGCTTGAGAGTACTGCTATTGAATCTTACCAAAATGTAAATCTTCACCTTGGATTTTTTTCAAATATCTCCTTTCCTAAAAGAAATACACCTCTCCCAAACCAACATACATGGCTATAAAAATTTCAAAAAATTAAAATAAAACAGCTGAATTAAAAATTTTCCATTATTTAAAATTTATAATATGTAAATTAATCTCAAACTAAAATAATGAAAATAATAATTACATTAAAAAAAAAATTCTGCGATAACATTTGCTTTTGTTTATTAGATATTAAATAATTTAGTATTCTCCATAATTTATCTTGACTTTTGTTAGCCTGGAGTATATTTATGAGCATTGTTAAATTTAAAAATTCTGAAAAACTAACATTTTTATTTCTGTTTATAAATACTTAATGCAAAAAATATTGTTACATTTGCCTCGATGAAGACCATCAGAAGACGAAACAGTTCAAATAAGTTTCCCTTTGGTCTTTATTCACATATCTATATATATATATATATATATATATATAATTATTTATTTAAAAATATGATTCCAACACACTACATAAGAGGTCTCATGTTTCAAAAACAAGACAACAGGAGCCGAAAACTTCAATATAATTACTAGAATTAAATTGAATTAAAGTAAGCTCTGTTCCATCTTCAAGCAAAATTTTTTTTGGAATAACTTATTTCTGAAATTTACATGTTTTAATAGTATATTCACAATTGAAATCAAAATTTCCATGGTAACAGCCATGGCGAATTGTTAAAATAGGTAGGGGTGTTGTGTGCTAATAATTTGTATCAGCATAGAGTTACTTTCATAGATGTCAAGTCAGGGGGTGTCTGAATTTAAAACGGAAGATGTTTTCAACCAGTCTGGTTTACGTGTATATGGAGATTTATTTATTTTTTTATTTTATTTCTTTATGAAAGGGTTTTGTGTATATAAAAACTGTCGTAACATTACATAAAGGGCTATCTTTTTTTGTTTGGTGTTTAAACTTTTTATTGGGGCTATGGATTATAAAAGTTAATTTATTGTATGTTTGTTTTTAAGCTAAATTATTCAATGCGTGAATTTGATGATGTCAGCAAAAGACCATTAACTCATGTCTATTGTTTAATAGATTTTTATTATTTAGAAACTTAATAATGTGCAGTTTCTCATGGAGGCACAAAGGGCATGGGTCATCCCAAGTTTTACAAGTTCTAGTCCTGTTTATAAATTTCCATTTTACTTTAGGTGTTCTATTTATTTCCTTCAGATGCCAAAAATATTTAGATAGAGAAGTCTGATTTCTTTTATTTATATTGTTGAAAGAGCACTTATGCTGCCTCCATCTAGCTTTAAAATCATTCTTCGTGGACCCAATGTATATCATATTAGTATTAGGACTCTCAGTGGATGAGATAGTACATTGGTATACCACAGGTCTGATGCAGCATTTATTTTCTAATGGGCAGTCTTCTGGGTTTCTACAATCACACAATTTTTCACTGTTATTGTCAGATTTAAGTGTAGGGTTTTTATTAATACTATTCAGGCATGGGGGTTTGTTCAGGATTTTATTATTGTGTTTTTTTTTCATTATACTTTCTAGGTTTTCAGTGCAGCTGTAACTCAATTTTGGGGTGTTCTTATTAAATATATTACTAAGCCTACTATTGGTGGGGAAGTGTTTATCAGTTAGGGCTAAGAATTTCTGTCCTAGTTTAATACTAACCATTTGGTTGAACAGAGGGGTATACCAAATGATTTTTCTTTTCCTGTTTTTTTTCCTCTGGCTAGTGCAATTGTTTCTATAGTTAATGTTTGCATTTTTGTAACCACTATTTTTTAGGGCAGCGTTATAGAAGCTATCGTGTTGTCAGTTTTTATGTACACAAAACCCTTTCATAAAGAAATAAAATAAAAAAATAAATAAATCTCCATAGACACGTAAACCAGACTGGTTGAAAACATCTTCCGTTTTAAATTCAGACATCCACACCTTACCCTGACTTGACATCTATGAAAGTAACTCTATGCTGATACAAATTATTAGCACACAACACCCCTACCTATTTTAACAATTCGCCATGGCTGTTACCATGGAAATTTTGATTTCAATTGTGAATATACTATTAAAACACGTAAATTTCAGAAATAAGTTATTCCAAAAAAAATTTTGCTTGAAGATGGAACAGAGCTTACTTTAATTCAATTTAATTCTAATAATTATATTGAAGTTTTCGGCTTTTGTTTTTGAAACATGAGACCTCTTATGTAGCATGTTGGAATCATATTTTTAAATAAATAATTATATTTATGCTCTACTTTTGTATCGAGCACTATTTTTTAAAAATAACAAAAATACTAAAGAACTTTGGATTACTTACCTAACCAGTTCTTTCCTATTTTCTATATATTTTCACATATATATATAAATAATGGGTGTGAGTGTGGATACATGGACAAGTGATAAGAATAGTGGTTCTCAACCTTTTTTGTGCAACACACCCATTTCATCATAAGTCAGAATGCCATTCCCCCCACTTTCCAAGATTGCCTGACTCAAAAGCTGCATTCCAAATAATATGCATATATTATTGAAAATCTTCATTCTTTTCTATATTAGAACATATACATTTGCATGGATTACTTTTATAGAGAAATTTACAAAATTTCATAGCAATAGACAAATAAACTTGAATACATGTACAGTAATTTGTTTTAATTTATAACTAATTATTAAATAAATAAACTGAAGCACACTTCAGTAAACGAAATGTTCAATAGAATGCCAGGGTAATGTAATTCAATAAACAAAATTCTGTAAATAAAAAAACAAGAAAAAGTAAAAGACTCCTCCTTCCCCACCCCCCAAAAAAACATAAAATTCCGCCTGGTTGAGAACCCCTGGATCAGAATGCTTTCCAACCATGTGACCTGGGTTTGAATTTCACCATAGTTGGCTTGTTAGGAAGGTGAGTTCTTCATGTTTTTGGTTTGGAGGCGATACCAGCATACTTGAAAATCACATCATGGGTTGATCCAAGGCTTGTGAGTGAAATTGGATAGCTGGAACTATTCAGAAGCCATTGATGGTTGTACTAGCATAAGTCATCGTGACCAAAAGTTTCAGCGTGCTGGCCTCATTCAAACCCAGAAGTTGTAACTAAGGTCTGCTCAGCATAGTTACAGTATGAACCACAGGTAGAGCTCTGTGGGTGTTGAACAAACAAAAATGTGCCTGAGCAGGTGTCTGCAACAGGGATTGGTTAACCACCTGAGTAGATAGGTGTCTCAGAAATGAGTAGCCAGCCATTATAAAATATACATGCAAACACACAATTCTAGCACCTCATAGACTCCACATGACTACTATTATTCAAGTGAAGTGAGGCTTACAGCCACATCTTGTTGAAATACCAGTTCCTATATGATCACTGAAGTTAAGCAACAGTGAGCCTGGTCAGTAACTAGATGAGTAACCATTTGGGGTTACCAGGTGCTGTAAGTTTGGATGTGTGGGTGTTGTAATGTATAATGGCTAGGAATTGCTAATCAGAAAACCAAGTTCCAATTCCAGTTGGGTTTGTATATTCACTTACATGCAAATATCGTTGGGAAGGTATGAATCCGCCTCTTCCCCACCAGATATGGGTTAATTGGTAAAACTTGTATCACTAAATCATTATCTCCAAAAAAAATATTTTTACAATCTAAAAATATTTTCTGACTTTAAATAACCTTTAAAGAGTTGATGACCTGTAGAAAATGAATCAATCAAGTGAAATGAGTTGGTAATAGTTTTTAATTTCTTTTGGCACTTCAGTTGATATATAGACAAAAATCTTTTAGTCATGCAACCACCATTCTTCTGTTCTGTTGTTCTTATTTATATATCCATAAAATGGGACATCTTGTATTAATTGAATCTTTTGTTATTTCAGCCCTGTGGTGGTTTTTTCTTTTGCTTGTACCTAAACAAGGTCAAATGGTACCTGGCCAAAACATTGTTTCTATAACAACCAAGATTAAAACAAGTTTTAATAAATTATTGTATAGTAATCAAACTCTTAAAGGCCATACTGCCTTGTTGCTTCTGAAAACATCTTTGCAAATAATAAAAGTTTGTTTAAAGTCTTTCCTCTTTATAAGAGAATATTTTGATATTCACATTGCATCATTGAAGTGTATTTAAAAACTAGTACTGTGTGAAAAGGTTGAATTATCAAGATATTGATTAACCTTTCGTTCTCGACTAAGCATATATATTATGACATATCCGATTAATTTTGTCAATTAGCAATTGATAGCCTTATTAATTTGATCCTATTGTCAATGAAAAGGTAGTTAAAGCTGACAAGTCTCGTAAAATGATATCCTGCTTGGACTAGAATCACTTATTTAATGTTATAGTCTGTGTGAAAGAAAAGTGATTGTTCAATTACAACTGCATTGCTGTCTATTAAGTCATAAATCCCCCTATACTCCAAGCTCAGTAGATGCATTATGGGAAAGAAAGATCAATATGAAGCTTTGTGATGAAACACTAATTACATGTTACTCAAGTCTGGAGACACATTTATTTTTTAGCCAGAAAAAAAATGACACCTAATCATCATATGACAGGACTAGGTTTATTTTGATAAGGAAAACACTATATATTCAAGCATTACCATTTGAAACTATGATCCTCATTGTCTGGATGGTATCCAGCCATTTTGAATATCTTGAAAACTACTTGGACACTTTTGATCTCACTTGACAACCAATCGGAGGAGACTACTTCACATGCAATGAGATGCTAATGAGTGTTCTTGTGTACTGTGTGACTCTGTTTCCTTCATAATGACCAAGAACCTTCCATTCTTCACCTCTCATGCAGGATTTTTTGGCAAAATGTTACAATACTCAGATCAGTCAGCCTCACTACCAACCAGATTTGGTTCCCTGCAACTCCTGGCTGTCTAATTGAAAGTGAAGAAATTTCAGACTGTGGACATGATTAAGGAGAAAGTGATAAGGCAGTTGATGATGATCCAGAAAGAGAAAATTTGGGAAGTTGAAGGAACATTAGTATAAAAGTGTGTAAAGGCAGCCTTCAATTATCTCTTTACAGTTCTTCTCATTAGATATAGGCCTTCTGATACTGAAAGTTCAGATAGTGTTGCACAAGCTATGTAGGACTATAAAGTATCATGTGGGTAGCATCAGGCTTTTGGAGGTTGAGTGATGAGGAAGGCATCTCATCCACTGAAACTTGTTTGATGACTATCCCTGTGCAGTGAGAGTGCAGCCATTATGCATATAATGGATTCTTCCATCATTTTCAATGTATAAGGGTGTTGCAGTTCAGTTCTCAGAACTGAACAGCTGGATTATCTGCACGTATGATTTTCTTATAGGGATGAAGATTTATACAGAACCAACCACACTTTTTGGAAGGAACCAAAAGTCTCAGCCTTACCCTGTCATGTCTCTACCTTTCATATATTCATTTAATGAGGTTATAACAGTGGATTTAAAAACCTGGCATGGTACCTATTTTCTTTTTTTTTCTTTTTTATACTTGCAGAATTGCATAGAAGTTATAAATAATAAAGAAGAGACCATTATAAGTAATCCTGTCAAAGCATGTATTATACATGCTTTGTTTATCAACAGGATTACTTATTTTCATATACTCTGATCATTCCACATGGACAACAGAGATGAACTTAATAATGAAAGATTTCGGAAACATGATTGTCATCAGACACATCACGTGGCAGCACATTGTCTACAGAGTAATGGGAACTGCAAAAGAGTCAATGATATATTGAACATTAGCATGAAAAGCATTGTTGAAAAAAAAATAAGTGTAAGATGAAAACAACTTTGTCTTGTACTGTGGCAGCAATAAATTCTTTACACAATTTAGTAAATTTTCACCTAAACAGTTTTAGTAAGAAATTCAATTTTGTCAAATGTAATAAATGGTACAGCATCTACATTGGAGCTAAGCTCTATCTCTGAATGTTTGGCATAAAATTTAAATGCTGTACATAAAGCTTGAGAAGAGTTTATGCAAAATGAATCCATCAAGAAGACACCTCCAGTTAGATTAATAAATGAACTTGAGTCATTTAGAAATGACAAGAATGTATTATAAGAAGAATGATAAATAGCACAGGCCTGTGGTAGTAATAGGGTACAATCAAAAACCTGTTAAGCATAGCAGTAACTATTATTCATATTTGCTGGTATCAAAATATTGACCTACAACAGAATGATGTCTCAAAAGATCTATCAAATCCAAACTATGAACATTAGAAAATAGATAGTGATGATGACAATAACAATCTGAAAGACCAAATTAGTGCAGAAGTTAGAAAATATCCTGAGAGATGTTCGCAAGTTTAATTTCTGGGATGAGTTGTTAATTTAGACTATTTACATGTGGACTGTTATCCTCATCTTTGTTGTTGTTATCACTTTTGCTAAAGTATCTTTAAATGTATGCAGGATTATTCCTAAGGAGGCAGTATTTTAACTGAATGTTGGGATGAGGAGTTGTCATTATCAAAGTGTGATAATATGAAATATGGTATTAAATCCTCAAGGAAGATTGACCAAAATATTAGGTTGGTGCAGAAATAATGTTGTTTTCTCACATAGTAACATATGTGAGAAAACAACATTATTTTTGCACCAACCTAATATTTTCATTACTAATACCTACGATAAATGCCAGTCACAATATTAGGAGGTGAAATAGCATGAATTATGATTCATGTATATATTAATGGATTAGGTTAAAAAAATTAATTACAAAAAACATTTAGTTACAGTGCTGTATATACTTGTGTATAAGCTAACTTCATGTATAGTGCGACCCCTGAATCTTTGCATGAATTTTAACCCCTCCAGAAAAGATTTACCTGTGTATGGTGCAAACAGTCACAGAAAATACCTAAATTTTAACCTCTTCCAAAAAATTATCTGTGTATAGTGCAACCATCTATTTTTTTGTGTAAAAAAAAAAACTGATTGTAAAACTTGCACCATACTTGAGTATATATGGTAAATTGAATTAGCACCTGGTATCATCTGAGTTTGAACTCATGACATAACAGTTTTAACCAGTTTAAGATATTAAAATCAAGCAAAACAAGGAGCATCCACCCCTTATGCCCCACTTGCTACTAGAAAAATGATAGTTGAACTAAACTAGATGACTCTTAAAGGAAGAATGTTAGCCAAAATTTAGTAAAGGAATTTTGTTACTTTTTAATTCTGCCTTGATTGTTTGTGAGGTCAAAATTGACTTACCTCTTCTGTACATGACATTAGGATGAAGTCACTAAAGAACTTCCCCTGATTCCATTACAATGGTCATATGCAAATAAATTTGTAACAAAATATCTGAAAGGAATATGCTTCCATAAATGTAGGGACTCACCATAGTGAGAGAGAGAGTAGTTCTAGTTTAGAGAAAGAAATAGACTATTGTTGGTCATACCTACTGACTGCTACCTTCTTCTGACCAGCTATCCACTCAGCTAGACTATGTTACTTTGTATGTCTAGGAAAAATTCAGTTCTTATCTTCTGGCCCATTAGTACCCAATAATGTTATTATTATAGTTGAGTAATAAAGAGTCCCATTAAAAGCAAAATAGCTGTGTAGAGAACAGAATAAAGAAATAAGCTAAGTGGCAAAGCCAGGCCATTAATAGACTATTAAAAAAGCCTTCTGTCATCCAGATTATAAAATGAACAGTCTAACAATAAAAAGAGTAGACATATGAGCTTGTGTGTCTTGGTTATTCTTTGATAAGCAGATAGAGAACTTCGAATTGCTTTAACCAACCTTGGTAAAGAGGAGAAAGAAAAATAAATCACTGCTCTTTTTAGTAACATGAATGGAAAAATGGATGGGATAACTTAACTAGGAGGAAGGTCAACTCTAATAAGTGATCAAAATGTAGGTGAGTAGACCTTTGGTTGAATTCTTCATCATCTCTGCCTGGTGATTTATATAAGAAAATAGGTAATGATGATGATGATGGCAATAGCAGTAAGAACAGTAACAAGCTGAACTGCTAAAGTAGTGCAGAAGTTCAAGATAAAGTATCTTTAAATTTCTGTCTAAATTTCTGGGATGAGGAATTGTCATTATAATTTAGACTATTTACATGTGGACTCTTGTCCTCATCTTTGTTGTTGTTATCACTTCTACTAAAGTATCCTAAGGCGGCAGTATTTTCAAGTAATTGTTAAAAATGGTGGGGACAGTTTATAGTTCAAATTCTTAACCATGCTGGAAAGAGTACAACAAGAGTACAAAAACAACCAAACCAAATAAAAAAATTTAAATTCAGTTTTTTAATATATTATACAGAAGTTTTTCATTGATATTTCTAGTATTCCAACTTTTATGTAGAAGTTGGATAAATACAAAATTAATATATAGGTTTAAATATTGCACAGTAGTAGGATTGCATTGAAATTAACCAGTTCTTAACCAGTTCTGTGCCATGTCCCTTCAGAACATTGCTGATCATGGCTCTCCACAATTTCCTGTCTTTTGTAGCACTTAGTAAATTTTGTCTTTTTGCTATTTTTGCTATTTCTATAAACTCTATTCTGTCAATCATTTACACAAGCTTGTTAGGTAGGTTATGAGATGTTTTCTTCTATCCTCTTGCCTTCAATATGTTATGTGAGTGTCACATGTACTAAAACCTCTTTCTTCATTATGTGGCATAGAAATTTCAATCTCTTCTGATGTTAAGTATAAGTGTCTTTTTTGTTTACATTTTCTCTAAAACTCCATCATTGCTCACATGTTCAATCCAGGGTATTCTCAGCATCCTTCTGTAGAACCATATTTCTGTTTCTTCAAGTTTCTTCTTCATCTGTGTTGAGATGATCCAACATTCACTGCCATATAAGAGGATTGATATTACATAACAATTCATTACTTTTTTCTTTGTTTCTAATGTAATTTTCCTGTTTCTTAATACTTTGCTTAGTATCTTTCGCTATCTCAATGCACCTTAAGAATTTGGTGTTGCACTTTCCATCCTCTATTAAAATGCTTCCCAGGTATTTAAATTTTTGTATGTGTTTGATTTTGATTTCTTCAATTCATAGTTTGTATCTTGTACTGTTCCTTTTGCTAACAATCATAAATTCTATCTTTTTGCAATTGATCTTTAGTCCTTTCTTCTTGCTTTCCTTCACTACCTTCTGTAGTTTCCTTTCTATGTCTGCTATTAACACTGTGTCATTTGCATATCTTATGTTAATATTGTAGCCACAAATAATGAATCCTGGTAGGACTTCTAATTCTGCCATGATCACTTCACTGTATAGATTGAATAAGTCCGGTGAGAAGATATATCTGTCTTACACCCCTTTCTATAGGTGGAATAGAAAATATAAATGTGACAGAAAGAAAAAAGTGATAGAGTAAACAAGAAGGTATTGAAGAGCTCACAATCTCTTGTCAGTTGAACTTGGTGAATGCTCAAACATATTCAGATATTGTTTTTGACACATGTTATCTTATCAGAGTACCAAGCAACAAAAAGTCAAACACATGCACAAAGCTAACAAAGTAGTAAGGAAAATAAATTTAGCTTAGAATATTATCCCATAGGCAATGGAAATGAGCTGGAAATTAAATATTTCTGTGACACATTGTTTAATTTTTATTGCCCTTTCTTTGTCTGGCTGGAAGCTTTAAAGCTGGAAGTACCAAAATGTGCCTACAAATACAGACCATAAATGCACCCACATTTTGGTAGCACTGTTTTTCAATACACAATGCTAACACTCATCACATAATCAACTAGAGGTGACAAAATCTACAACATCTTGAGAATCTACAAGTTTTAGCTTGCCAAAAACTTATCTCTCAGCCTTAATGAAGCCAGGAAAACAAACATTATAGCCATATGCCTAATAAGGTGTTGGCCCACACTTAGCTCACAAAATATTACCTGTAGACTTTACACAACCTCATAAAGGTTTCTTCTATGATCTAGTGTCAGCATATCAACAGCATGTTCTGTAAGTGCTGCAAGTTTTTTGGTGGAGGTTCTGCTTAGTAAACTTGTTGGTTCAATACGTCCCATAATGGAATCGAGATTTGGTAACTTTGGTGGCCAATGAAGACATTATCATATTCCTGGGACCATTCCTATACAACTCATACAGTGTGTAAGGGTGGAAAATTGTTGCCATGATGGAATGTACCTGATCTTTAATGATGTTGTGGGAGGTGATACAGGACAAAGTCTCTTTATGAATGATAGAACCCAGTTTTCTTTGGCATAATGTTGTTAAACCCTAACACTTCCTCCTCCAGCTTGTTTTCTTACAATGCATCATTTGTTCCCTATGATAATGTTGTGCACACATACTGCTATTTATCTTAGCTCATTGGGCCATTGATACAAAGTTCAATCTGGATACTTGTATGTTTATTGAAGACCTTTTCAGCAGTAGACATTGGTTAATACGGTTACTTTGAGTCTGCAGCTACACAGACCTGTACACAATAAGAATCAATGTACTATATATTGTGATAGATTTCTTCTTTCATCTTGATTAAATCTCTCTATAGTTTGTGCCATAGTAGCTCTGCTGTTGGCTCATACTTGGTTACATCAATAGGTCTTGGCTGTCCAGTATCTTGTCATGGAGTTTCCTTCTTTGACTACTGCTGCTAGATACTCACTTTAGCTAAATGGAAGCACTTCACAGGTCATATTGTTTCTGAAATGGTTTTATCTAATTTTCTGACCATAACTTTATCAAAGTTTATATCATCATATAACATATGTAACATAACATATCAAAATTAAGTACTCAAGCCTGGCTTACTTGCTTATATACCTCTGACTCTGACATGTTTGACAGTAGGTGGTATTCTTGCCACACATCACTGATCATAATATTTTGACTCATCAATATATTAACAAAGTTGTTAACTGGTTGAGAGTACCTAAACACACAAACTGCATAATCATTTATAAGCAATTATCTATATGCATAAGTGATAAAATTAAATATACCAAATTTCTGTTTTTTCATCTGTTTTCTCTCAATCTCTGATGAAGCTTTAAGAAAAGTGAAACATGTTAGATTGATAAATGCCTTAGTGAATTTTAACAAAAACAGAATCAACAGGCCTTCATGAGAAACTGGTAGCCTGATCTTACTATTTTTCTTTTTAAAAATTTTTAAGGCTTTTATTTTTTTATAAACTTAAAATATTCAACATTTTAATAAGTTTTTTTTTTTTTTTTTTTTTTTTTACAATAAAAATATTAAGCTTCTAATTAGCTTTTAATAAATAGCAGCTTTTACTTTTTTTTTACAATTATGGCAAAAATGGATGTTTTAAAATGAAAACATAACATTTAATAAATGTCTGCACTGAATTCTAAATGTTATCTGTGAAAAACCAATGCAATAATTAACTGATAAATATGCTTGATGAAAAGGATACTAACTGTCATGATTTTCAGGTCATCAATTTTACCGAGACAAAAGTAGTTATGAAGGTCAGTTTGCAAATGATAAGCGGAATGGATATGGAATACAGAAGTTTCCAAATGGAGAAGTAAGTTGAACTTTTTTGTCATTAACCAAAAACTAATGTGATTGAATTCTTATTGACAATATATTTTAAACAGTCATAACATCCTTTATTTTGTCCCTAATGCTTGCAGTGATTGTTATATTACCTGAATATTTAAATAAACTTGTAAGGATCAAAGTTTTTCAGCTTTCTTTGTAAATAACCTGTCCTATAGAATTCTGTAGTTGGTAATGAAAAATATAAGGTTAACTTTTAAGATAAAAATTGTAGCCTAATGTTCTTGTGAAAAATTCTTTCATTTTGGAAACATCTAAGTGCATTATTGTTTTTTATATTTTGGTCTGTTTAAATTTTACTGATAAAAATAGGATTGATTTTATAGAAGTTAAGTGCAAATTTTTGCATAATGTAAATGGATTCATTTATGCAAGTGATTTCTAACAAGAAATTGATAATTGTTTAAAAAGAGAAAAATTGATTTTATAGTTTTTTTTCTAGAACTTGAATTGAAAAATTGTTCCACTTTCAAATATAAGTTCAGATCATTTTTTTTTTTCTTTTTTTTTTTTAAACACTTGAACTAGAACATAAAAAATATGAGGGGTGCTGATAAATGTCTCAGACTAACCAAGAATCTCTTCCCTAAAAAGAAAAGTCTAGTCATTTGATCAGATTTCAGGATGCATGCCAGGCCGAGGACTTTTCAGTAAACCTTGTATATTTTTCAAATTCTAAAATCTATTCAAAGTGCTTACAATTGTCTGAATAAAAGAATCTTTTTTTTTTTGCTTTTTAACGTTTCAGGTATACGAAGGTCATTTCTTCCAAGATCTCCGTCATGGTGTTGGGAAGTATGCTTGGCCTGAAAATTGTGAATATTCTGGGTTGTTTTATGCAAATAACAAAGAAGGCTATGGAACATTAACCTTTACTAATGGAAATGTCTTTCAGGTGAAATTTCTTGCTTGTCATATTATGTAATTACTTCAACCTCCTCTCTAGACACACATGTATAGAAATGTATTTGGGAATAAAAATATGCCATTTCAAGAAATATAAAGCAGGATATTTGAAAGTGTCAAAGACATAAAGCGTCTTTTTAGCTGTTAGCATATATTTGAATTTGTGTTAAATTTATGATCTCATGATTTGTAATTCCAGAGGAAGTTGCTTATTTATGATCACGGTCTTTTAAATAGCAATAACCATCTAATAATATTAAGCAAAGAATATTTATTTTGAATTCATTTTGAATCACTTTTTGATAACAATAGCCATTGAATAATATATGTGATTCTAATAATTTGTCTTTATTTAAAACAAAAATACATGTAATATGTAGAGGGTGTGATAGCTACAATTTGTTTCATTGGCCCTAAGCAATGCTTCTAACTATAGAAACATAAATAAACACAAACATGGGTTTATAGAACAAACAATAACAACTATTTATTAAGCAGAACACTGTTGCTGTGGAAAAAAAAAAGGATGAGTCTCTGTCAGAGCAATTACTTGTGGGAATGGCAAACACCAGTTATACATCACACATGTAAGCTTTTCGGGAGTGTATTTGGTTTTAGCATGCAAAGCTCATACTTACAAATAAATCAAATTAAATTATCAATAGACTGTTAGTTCTTAAATGTCAAATTCTTTGTCTGGGAGTAGTGAATGGAATTTTATGGCGCAGGTGTGTCATTCCTGGTTGCGTCTCCTCTGTTGTTATACTGCTGACTGTTTAAATGCTTATTCTCCTCTGCTTATATTAGTAGTGATAGACTCGAACACAATTTTAGATTCTTTATCTTCCATTTGATCAGCTAACATTGGATCCTTAAATCTGATTTGCTGGTTTTGTTATTTTACTGTAAAACTATGTCCACATATTGTTTATGCTACAGCATCTAAATGTTTAATACTTTAATCCTGGTTACATCTGTCCATGCACAGGAAAATACCTTTTAGGTTTTTGGATGTGCGACAAATATGTGTGATCCATTCATAAGTCAATTTTATCTCTTTTCATTAATTTTTATTTTATTCAAAACTCTGTGTGTGCGTGTGATGAAGAATTCAGAAACCACTGGAACATTTAAAATAAAATTCTTTGTTGAGAAAAAAGAAATATAAATTTCTTTGTTCATTTAATCATTTTATGTACTGAAAAACAATATTTGAATGGTGAAAATTTGGCAAAGTTTAACATATACATCCACAAAAAAAATGGTCTGTATCAAAAAGGATGATTTTTCTCTTGACACTGCTATTATTGTATGCTCCCTCAGCAATATTTATTATTGTATGCTCCCTCAGCAGTTTTTATTGTTTTAAAAATCTATTTTTAGAATTTTAATAAAACCTAAACATATGAAACTGGATTTATACATTCTCTTTTTTTCTTGAGAATTGACAACAAAACTATTAGGTTGGTGCAAAAATAATGACGTAATAATGCCGTTTTTTGACGTATTTTTTAACGTCAAAAAACGACATTATTACGTCATTATTTTTGCACCAACCTAATATTAAACACTGTTCTTGTAATTAAACAATCTAATAAAAGCAACTGCTCTGATGAATTTAAATATGCTACTTGGTTGGTATCTCATTCCCACTCTTTTACTGTCAAAACAGTTAAATGTAACCACTTCTTCTACTCCAACAGCTTCTTTTCTCGCACTTTCTGACAATGGAACTCCTTTCCTCAAACTTGCTTCCTTGATAGCTATAACCTTGAAATATTCAAGTGTAATGTCAATTGACATCTTCTGATGCCTTGATCCTGATCCCCGTCCTTCTCTATATCCTTCCCTCAAAAACCCCTCTTTATTCTTGCTTTGTAACCCCTTGCATGCTAGTGGCACTCCCACCTTGCTTGGGATGAAATGTTTAAATAAATAGTGTTTAACATTTTTGTTGTCAATTCTCAAGAAAAAAAATGTATAAATCCAGGTGCATACAACCTATTTTACTGAATTTATGTGGCAAGAACAAATGAAAGAAATGCTTTGAAAATGCATTTTTTCAAAATGTATAATTACAGTTACATGCCTATTTAGATTTTCTTGTTCATAGACATTTTTAATAATTGTTTCCTTAATTATTTCTTTATAATATTTTAAATAATAAATATTGAATTGTAATAGGTTCCCATATCATTATATACTTAAAAATACAAAATTATTCCTTTTTAAATAAAAAATCTAATAAAATAATATTTAATTTTTTTGTTGTCAATTCTTGAGAACAAAAAAAAGGGGGTTGGCATAAATCCAGAAATTAAGTATACAGTAATAGTGGGTATAATAAAAACTCTCCTTTTGACACAATTTTTTATTTTTATTTTATTTTATTTTTTTTTGCATGTATATATGTTAAATTTTGCCATAAATTTGATAGATAGGAAAAACACATGAAATTTTAACTCTTGATTATTTTTTTTCTCCTCCTTTTATTATTTGGTTAATTACTTTCACTTCCATAATTCAGTGACTTGCCATGGAAAATGCTGAGGTAAAATATATCACTGACAATGATTGTGGTAAGATTTCTATCTTAATGCTCGCATTGTGTTGTCTACCAAGGGAGATTCCAATACTTAGATGGGAGACCACTTGGGAACGCTAGGTGCTGTAAGCGACCTCCTATAAGCTGCAATATTTTCAGTTTTAAATCACTTACAAAGGATTGAAAAGCCATAAAGAAATCAAATCAATCAACAAAAACCAAGGGGGATTCATGTAATTTCTTTTGATTTATCTCACTTGAAAATTAAAACTGCTGGTCCAATTCTAAAGACCAGATTTATTTTTCTTTTGCTAACAGCTTAACTTCACTTCCTGCTTCATATTTTTATTCAGTTTATTTCTTATTAGCTTATTTTAATTGTCTGTTATTAAATATACAAAGGCGATATGCATATCTCTAGTCAGCAAAGCTACACTAACTGGGCAATTGGTAATTTTTGATGCATACTTAAAGGTTATATTTTATTTTCTTTCTTAATGTATTCTGGTTTAAATTTCTTTGAAAAGTTAAATTATTCTATCATGTTTCCAGTGTGCCTTAGCTGTATTCTTGTTTTTAATATTGAACCTAATTTTAGTTCCTTCCTTACCCATGCCTTCATTGGAATGGGGGTCATAAATTTTGGTAGTTAAATTTTCTTTTCTTCAATCACCAGGTTGCCAACACCAAACATATACTGACCAGCTAAAAGAAAGTTGCTGGTTAGTGTATGAGTTCTTAATATTCTTATTTCTAATATTAAATTTTCTCTTTGTAACCCCCCCCCCCCCGCCATCTTTAATTGTTCTCATCCACATATCAGAGAATTCTTTTAACTGAGCAATTGGTAACTTTTGACACATTCTGAAAAGTTATATTTTCTTTTCTTTCTTAATGCTTTCTTGTTTAAATTTCTTTGAAAAGTTGAATTATTCTATCGTGTTTCCAGTGTACCATAGCTGTATTCTTTATGTTAATCTTGTACCTATTTAAAAAAAAATTCTATTGCCTTGATTTCTGGGCAGATGAAACCTGTGCATTCAGCATATCATGACTATCTTCTTTCCTGGACTATTTTTCCTTGCCAGAAGTATTGTTGTCTGGGTTGATGTTATCTACCTGTTAGTCAAGGATCTGAACCTTAACTTGTGAGGGAGTTATTGTATTGACAGATGTGTCATATCCGGATTATTGTACTGCCATTTTGTGAAGGGGTTCTGGACTATACAGTAGTCTCCAGCGGGGCCTCTCAATGACATGATGAAGGGTACAGTTACAACTGTACTTCTAAAAATTCAATCTAGGGCATTGAAGCACACAGTACCTGTGGGTGTGACTGTTTTGATGTCTTGTCTTCACCCGTATCAATATGTTTTATCCAATCATGAGTACAAAAAAAAGCAGACAAAAGAATAAAATCCAACCTCACAAAAGTAAGAGTAGACTCCAAATTCACCATCTTTTACACCAATGGGAGGAGGGGTATGCATTCCAACTTCCTGAAGGTGGATTTCTATCTTCTAGAGGTCACACCAGACCTCTTGTTCATGTCTGAAATTGGTATCAATCCATCTATCCCAGTACAGGAACTTTCAATCCAGAGTTACTTAACAGTGAAACATGACCTTTGAAATCGCCATAGCCATGGAATCAGCACCTACATAAAGGACAGGTTCCCATGTGGCAGAGACTCCCAAAATAAAGACTCTGATTTCCCATTTCCCATTATCCTTTCTGAGCATCCCTCAGCATTTATGAGGCGACTTTAGCATTCACCAGAAAGCATTTGGACCCTTGCTTCAGTCAGAACTGCCTTCAGTCATTGCAAGAGAATTCAAGAAAATGCAAATTGCAGCTATGGACAAGTAGTCCAAGTCATCGTTGAAAGCAAACAACTTGGATCCTGTGATTTCTGAAAAATCTCTAACTAAATCCTCAATAGAAGCAAAGCATTAGTGCCTACTATAATAAATGGCCCGAAATTTATCTCATCCTCATCAGATAAAGTAAAACTCTTTGCCTCTAACTCCATGTTTTTAAGGACAATCTCCTTCCTAAATCCCCCTCCACAACCCAGGAAGTCACCTGATGTATCAAAAGCCTTGACTCTAAGAAAGCTACCAGTCCAGATAAAATCCCAGTAGTTGTCCTTAAAAATATTAGCCCTGAGTTATCTACAATCTTAAAAAAATCAGTAAACAATTATCGAAAGGAGAAATCCTTCCCAAGGCTATAGAATTGTGTGCTCAGTTTCAAGAATATATTGAAGGCATTTGATAAGATGTGATTAGGGGTTGCTACACAAGCTCTCCAGCTATGAAATCACTGGAAGAGATATCTGAATTATCAAGTCCTTCCATGATTGTTAATAGTCAATCCTCCAAAGCCTATGAGATTAATGCAGGCATTCACAAAGGTTTGTTTCTCAGTTCAATACCCTTCCTGTTTTATATTAATTATCTGCCCAAGAGCATACTATAACCTCTTGTAAATATCTATGAAATGATATATATGTGCACCCTTGCTAAAAATCTAGATGGCCAGAGTCTAGCAGCTGATCTCTCTGACCTAGCTTTAACTATTCTGTTACTGGAAAAACTGGCTGGTCACATTCAGTAGATAAAAAAAAAAAACTTGTAAGGCTCATCACTGATCAGCCCCAGAATTTCCATTTATTATAATGAATGGGTTTCTCTCAAAGATGTCTCTTACCTTGAATGCTTATTGGGATTTAAGTGCATTCTAGATGTGGAGTCAGGTACAAGAGCTAGATTTTCCAGTCTTTAGTCCAAAAGCATCTATGCAGCCCTGGGGGTGATCAATTGTTTTCCACCTTACACTCCCTTTACCATAGATGAAACATTTCAAGCCTCTCACTACTCTATTGCTATTTCCATGGAAAATGTTCAGGTGAGCTTCATTCTTTTGTTCCTCCCAACTTTAGCCCTCCAAGCTAAGACCTACCACACTATGTACATTGAGGCAAACCACCCTCTTTCTCTTGACACTCTTTGCGTCCTGGGTATGACGATAAACTACGCCCAACAACAAGGCTTCAGATAATGTTTTCGGAAAAATAATGTTGCCAGCTATACGTTTTTTGGAAAAATAATGTTGCCAGCTATATGTTTAATAGTACTGTATATTTAATATATGCATAGGTATATATATATATATATATATATATATATATATATATATATATATATATATACCTTAATTTGGCATTAAATGACCCACAGTGGTTGATATGCCATAAAACCCAACCAACCAACTTGACACTTTTTTAGTAAGGAGTAAGTTCCACTTGGATAGCTTGATCCACCAGGATATTTTCCCAACCACTAAATTCTTAACATTTTGAAGTCTAGGGTTTACCGTTTATCTTTCACACATAACTGTGTAAACTGAATCTCTTACTCTTACGTTTCACTCAACAACCACCTTCATTGGCCCTCTACCTTGAGTGACCCTTTGGCCTTATATAGGATAAACATTAGTAGA
The DNA here is from genome assembly GCA_963932145.1 of Acanthosepion lycidas. NCBI lineage: Eukaryota > Metazoa > Mollusca > Cephalopoda > Sepiida > Sepiidae > Acanthosepion > Acanthosepion lycidas. Next base: position 111,617,976 of record OZ010582.1, on the reverse strand, counting down.
AAGAAAAATGAAAGAATGATCACAGAAAATTTCTTCATTTGTCCAGTGCAACACAAAGTGGCCAACAACATGCTTCAAGACACAAAACTTACACCCAACAAATTCATTCTTGTTACTACTCATTCCAAATAGCCACTGCTTATGGCTATATCATGTTGAAACACCAGTTCTCATACAATAACTGAAGTTAGGCAACATTGAGCCTGGTCAGTACTTAGTTGGGTGACCGCTTGGGAATACCAAGTGATGTATACTTGGATGTGCAGGTGATGTAATGGATAACAGCTTGGAATTGGAGAGCCTAATTCCAGTTCTAGTTCCGATCTGATTCATTATATTCACTTTTTTTTAATCATATCACCCCATGGAAGGCAGTAAAGCCACTAAGACATAAGGGTTACTGAGTGTTAAAGAATAAAACAAAAGAGAAACATTATTAAGGAGTGAGAACAATAGAAGAGTAATCAAGAAGGTGGTAGATAACAATTGACATTTCATCTAAATTTTTGAAGATCAAAGTTGGCTGGAAAGCAGGGAGCCAGAAGAGAGTTTCACAAGCAAGAAGTGCAGGGGTGGGGAAATTTTTAGCATAAAACTTAAGGTTTTTTGTGATGTTGGACGGCTTCGCTTGTCACTTTTGCTATGTCAAACAAAAGCTCGTTATCACTTCAAAAAATGCTTGCTATATTCCAGATTTTGTAGATGCCAATACTAGTAGTAACACCTTCCAATAATATCTGCACTAGTAATACTTGTTCAAGTAGTAATCGCCAAATAGTATAATAATCAGAAGAGAATTGTAATCAGTATAGTAGTAGAGTAGAGAGAGTGAACATATAGCAATAGCTAATAGGCAAGAAGAGTGAACAGTGATTGCATAGTCATCATGCTATTTCCTATTTATTCACTTGCTTTATGATCACGTGATCTACTTAATAATGGAATCACCCATGTTACTCACTGATGATCTAGTTTCAACCCACAGTGTCGGCAACAACACTTACTCTTATAAAACAAGGTTACATCTAGCCTATTCAAGTGTTAATTGATGAAACATTGCTGCCACTCTAGTACTGCTCTTAAATTCATAAAGTCTAGGTTCCATAGTGAAGATTTCATCCAGACAATTACCATAAAAGTATTTATAGAAAAATCACAGGAAAGCTACATTATAGCATTGGGAAAATGACTGAAGCCAAGATGCCAGTCAAGACTAATAATATTGCTGATTCTTTGGTTTTTATCAAGAATCTTTAAATCTACAGCTGGAGCACCAGACCACATATGGCAGCAGTATTCAAAGCAAAGACAAATGGTAGACTTATAAATATGTAAGATAGATTCAGAAGAGAAAAATTGTCTAGCATGACACAGTGAACCAACTTTCTTAGCAACAGACCTAGCAATGGAGTCAGTATAGTCTTTCCACTTTATGTTAGCAGAGAATTTTAGCCTTAGGAGGCACAAGTCATTCTCATGGAGGTTTTTTATCATCCTTGCTGACACGAGTATGGAAGGAGTCTTTCAGGTGTTTAATAGAGGGAAGCTTTGTTTTGGTGGCATTAAAAGTAACAAACCATTCTTTGCCCCAGTTAACAACAGACTGTAGGTCATTTTTAAGATCAGCTGCCAATTTGGCTTTATCAAAATGATCAGACTTACAATCAAGACAGGAGTAAATGGTTATCTCATCAGGAAGGTCAGTGATGAAAATTAAGAACAAAGTAGATCCAAAGAATAGACACTTGGGGGACATTAGCATTAGTACAAAAAGATCTAGAAGAGTGGCCATTTAAGATGACTTTCATTTTGCGATTTAATAAGATTTACATGCAATTACCCTTGGGAAAGTTTTGAATCTATTTCTTCTCTCCCAGATCCTAGTTAATTAGTAGGACTTGTATCAATAAATCATTATTATTGCCAAAAAGTTCTTACAATCCCAAAATATTTTCTGGCTTTAAATTGCCTGCAAAAGCCATAAAAAACCAATTGGTCAAAATAGCCACTGATTAAAGAAGAGAGGACCTTCATTACAAGTGAGAAGTTTTCTACAAATAGCACGTAAAAGAACTTTTAAATTTTTTTCCATTATAACATATTTTGCAAAAAGAACAAAAAATTGAAAACCCAAAAAACAATACCTTTCTTCAATCATTCCAAACTGGATTGACATTCTCTAATCACAAATTGTTGTTTGTAACTCTAATTTTATATAATGTTCAATTAATTTATTTTGTATACAGCATTTGTTATTTTTTAGCATTTTCATGGTTATGGTGTATTCTAGGAAAAACTGAACTTTTTTTTTTCTATAAGTACTCTCAAAAAGGCATCATTTCCTCTAAAAGTATTCAAAATACTTTCATAAAATTCAAAGCATCTACAACCCCTTGTGACTTTGTTTCATATTCTTATATGTGACTTTGTTTCATATTCTTATATAAAATTTGTTTTTTATTTGTTAAACTTGAATTGTCGATTCTTAACTCTAATTCTTACAGAAAACAACCACACTTAAAATGCAAAGTAGGACAGACCCCACTTCATACTTTATTAAGGATGCTTTTAAACGGCTAAGTCTTTTATTGATTTATGTTAATAACATGCTTTCAAGCAGTCATTGAGCAAATTATTCAAGGTGATTTTAACCAAAATGTTTTGGCAGGCAAATACAAAGGTGGTCAGTTAAAATCACTTTATTTGTTCCATGTAATGTCTATACTTTAATATATATATATTTTTTTTTTTTTTTTTTTTTTTTTTTTGGATAGTGCACAGTCATCAGTGATTTCTGTTAATTCTTTGGTGTAGTTAATCATTTAATTATGTTATTTTCTGCTTCAATCTTTTGTTGGAAGATGATACTATTAGAAAATGTACCTATTTCTGTAAAAGCACAGTTCAAGATGGGTTTCACAGATCAGTACTGTCAAACAACTGCACTATCATTTTAAAATGATTAGAAATGTTCTTACCAACCTGCAAGGAATGCCTTTGGAAAAGAAAGATGTTGCAACAGCAATGCTAGACAAGATTACTACTTGGAATTTTTGTTTGTTGTATTGTGTTCTACATAATCAGTAGTCAAGTTCTGCCTGTCTCTTACTTTGCTATACACTTTATATCTCCTTAATATATGGTAATAGGTACAACCCTATTTACCAATCCACTAAACCTCCTTGAACCAAAGAGTTTTAATGCCTTTGGTTGTTCTTGAAATTCTTCTACAACCTCTTTCAGCCTCTCCTCAAGTTTTATGTCCTGTTCTTTTAAATGAAGATCTTAGTCTCATTTTATCTTTTTCCGTGTCTTAGTCACTGTTGCTATCATCCATTGACTAGCCTCCTCTTACATTATACACATCTGAATAAATCATCCTTCCTTTTCAGTCAAGGTCTTCTTCCATCACAATGTCTTCCTCTTCAATTCTGGGTTGTAATTGGTCAGGATGGGCCATTAGGCTTTTTCCTTTTTTTGATGTAATGGCCATATTATGTCCCCTTTGCATGATGAAATTAGCTCTCTCAGGACTTGCTACTTTGTCTTTCTTATGCCACAGTGTTTAATATCATCATTCAGTAGAATGTTCTGTTTCAGGTGAACAAATTGAGTAAATTGTTACAACAGACATTATGTTTGCTGAGATTTATACAAATTAGAGTTTACCATAAAAATGGCTATGCCTCTGTTATGCTGACAGTGTATGAAATTGCTGAAAAAATGGCATTGAGGAAAACCTTGAGCCACAAGCATGTTGTTAAAAATGTTTACTTGATTATAAGTCTTGTAATGAAATTCAAACATCTGAAAAACGTTTTTAACAAGACTTATTTATCTCCCTTGTTGACCAAAGTTATCCCGGAATTCAGTGGAATGAAATTTATGACTTTGTTCAAAATCTCATTTGAATGCATTGAATAGTAGGAATCTGAATGACCAGTGCCAGCAGTTTTATGAAAAAAATGGGAGATTTTGAACTGGAAGAATCAAGAGATTTGCCTCAATTCTGCAATCAGAATTGGAGATCGGGAACAGAAAAAGGCAGCTACAGAATGCCCATAATTTTTTGGATTACATTTTTCAGAATTAATTACTTGATCTTGTGCAATGTATTGCGACTGTTGCAAATGCTGAAATAAATTTCAACAAACTAAAAGTAATAAAAAATTATCTGTGATCTACAAAAGTAGATGATAGGTTATCAGGGTTAGAAATGAAGTTTATTAAAAATGAAAAAACTCAGCTCCTTGAGCTTGATAAAAAAAAAAATAAACGCATTTGCTCTTGCTAAGCATTGTAAGAAAAAAACATCTATGTAAAATTATTTCTTATTTTTCAACCAAAATGTGGAACACATTATCAATTTGCAGGTAAGGTGGCCCTGGACTATACTTGATAAGTTCAGCATTTATGCTATCTTGTACTGTGTTCATCTTATCTGGTTTTTGTACATCTGCATGTGTTATATAGCGCTCCCAGTCCCAGACCCATGCTGACTATTGACTAATACCTGCCCAGTATCGTTCATATGCAAATAGTCTGCGCCACCTACTCTAAGTTGAAAGTCTTCTTACAACAGCCCATTGTCAAAGGGGATGCAACTCATTACCGCACCACATAAAACCAACTTGAAGTCTTTTATTGGGCTGACCCGATTCTGGTTGGTTGGTTGGTTGGGTTTTATGGCATATCAACCACTGTAGGTTATTTAATGCCAAATTAAGTTATATACACACATATATTAAATATACGGTACTATTAAACGTATTGCTGGCAACATTTTTTTCAAAAAAACGTATAGCTGGCAACATTATTTTTCCGAAAACATTATCTGAGGCCTTGCTGTTGGACAGTTTATCACCATACCCAGGACGTGGGTAAGATCTGGAAAAACTAGGAGTTCATTATTTGCCCATAGCTGGGACCCTAACAGGTGCTACCACCCCGGGTCAAGGTGGACCTGGGAACACCAGCATTTAAGAGGTGGTTCCACACTCTTCAAAACCTCCTGATCAGAGGCCTTGCTGTTGGATGCAGTTTAACGTCATACCCAGGACGATGACCCAATTCTCTGTTACATGTACATCTCTTACACTTGTACTAATGATTTTTCTATAAAAGTTGTCAGTGCACCTGATATTGAAGGTAGCATGACAAGTTTCGTTATCTCACTAGTTGTCATATAGAAATAGTTTTGAAAAGGATTTTTTTGCATACAATGATGTTGGAGTATCACTCTTAGTCACTGAAGAAGCAATTCTTGTGGGTATTTCTAAGGAAAAACATGAGTTGGTTCATGCCACTGAAACCATCCAAAAAATAACTAGCAAATACTGGTGCAAGGACAGTGAAAAAAAAACGTTTTTAGTACTCCATATTTTTACATATAGTTCCATCAATAAGAATACTGTTTCAATTTGATGCATTACATTAGCCACCATTAATCATACATACATACAGTAGGAGGCAAAAAAAATGGATGCACCCATAGAAAGTTGATTTTTGTATTTTTACCAAGACAAGTGAATGTTGTGGTATTGAAGCTGGTCTATGATTCCCTTGATTTTATACAAATTACCAACTCCTGCTGTTGAGAATGCACCCCAAACATTGATTTATTGTTTAATGGTACCCTTGGTTGTCACTGGAGTATTCATATATATATATATATATGTATATATATATATATATATATATATATATATATATACAAGTATATGATTGGTGTATATGGAATAAATTCCAATAACCAACAATTACTATTCTTTTTCTTTTCTCCTCAGTAATTTTATAATTTTAAACTTAATAGAGATTAAATTTAGATTTTAAAATTGGTAATTTTTTACTTTTAATTTTAATATCAAATTTTATCATATAATTTAATACTTATTGGTTTGAATAAATTCTATTTTAGTATAACCCCAACTTTAAAGCTCTTAATAGCTATTATAACCTTACTTTGTTGTCAATTTTTTTTTAATTTTCCTATACTTGTTTTGATTGGCCATTTTAGCTTTTGCAAAAGCATTTTCCCCTTGCAAAGGATCGTTAATTAATTTGAAACTTTTAAAACCATTTATTTTACTTTCAAGATCATCACTTGATAAGACACCAAAGATGTTGAAACAAAATGGCTATTTTTGTAGTAATTTTATAACATATTTATGTTATAATTTTTAAATAAATAATTATATATATAATAGAGAGTGAGTTTGTATGTTGGATTTAGCCATGCTAAAAAGAAACTCAATATGTTCAATAAACAAACTGGTATACTCCAGTGACCATCGTAACTGTTTTTTATTGGACAGTGATACATTAAATAAAAAGACCTGTAAGAAGAGGAAATGCCGATGCCTGGCAAATATAATTATTCCCATTGTTGTAGCTATTTTCTGTATTCACTTGAGTAAATATTTGATAAGTTTGTGCTTGAATAGAAATAAATATTAAATAAACAATAAAAGCAAGTAGGTGAAAATTGGAAGTCTGAATAGCAGTTTGAATAATAAATGACAGCTGGGGAGCCTCATTGTGGAAGAGAAGCGACTACCAAGCTTGTCTTGCAAACTCTTACTAATGCAATGCATTCAATTTAACCCTCTCTTAGAGCAGAACATTTGTGGCTTTGTGCTACTTTGCTATTCAATAAATCTTTTTTTTAACTTGGCTGCTTCAATCATCTCAGGGGGGACAGAAGAAAACAAACTTTGATTCTTCTTCCTCATGATCCTTTCAGTAGGCTTTCAGATAACTTGGTGGCGCCCATCTCCTCTCCAAGCTAATGATCGACATCTGAAGACCATGGAATATGGTGTAGGCCACCCTTGGTCTGTACACTTTGGGTTGTGAATTCAGAGTTGTCCTTCTCTTACACCAGTTGTCACCCAAGCCTATAAGACCCAGTTTGTCCTATTTAACCCATAGCTTGGAGGAGAAGAGATGGCTTCATACCTTTCCAAAGTTATTAACACATAAGTGAATGTCCTGAACTCAAATGGAATTTGAACTCAGCTCTTTGATTCCTGAATCCAAGCCACTATCCATTAATCCACAATGCCTGCTCAGTAAGTTTAACACTGGATAAATATCTACGGAATTTCCTCCTAGATGAGTTGTCTTTTCTTTGGTCTTATATTTCTTTTATAAGGAATGTCATTGTTATGTGATATCTGTCCTCCTGTATGGTAGCAAATTCTGGGCAGTCTCCTCAAAGATGAAGAGACTTGAATCAACAGAAATTTGGTTCTACAGAAAGATGCTGAGGATACTATGAGCCAAACATGTGGACAACAATGAGGTTTTGGAGAGAATGGAAACAAAAAGAAAACTTCTACATGATATCAGTAAGAGATAGTTAAGGTTTCTGGGGTATATAATGAGTAAGGAGGGCTTGGAAAAACTTACACTCACAGGACAGATTGAGGAAAAGGAGGACAGAGGAAGCAGAGCGTAACATACTTGAAGTGCTTGAGCAAATGGATGGTGGAAGAGAATTTGGAAGAAATAACAAAAAGATAAAACTTATTAAGAGCTACAAGGGAGAGGGGAAGATGTGGAAAGCTATGATCACCTACATCTTGAAGAGTGAGTTATGTGCCATGCATAGTACATGCTTAGGTCATCATGTATCTTTAAATACATGACTGATGAGGCAGATTTTTTCCCCTACAAGAGTTTGCCATTTCTTTCTGCAGTAGACCAGTTGCCATGCAAGGCTATAGAAATCAGTCTGTCTTGCTATTTACCCATATCTGTGGGAAAAGAAGAGGATTCATACCTTTCCCAAGGGTATCAGTACGTAAGTGAATGTAATGGCTTTGACTTGAATTTGAACTCGGCTCTCCGATTCCTCAATCCGAGCCGCTATCCATTACCCCACCATGATGGAGCATAAAAGAAGAAGAATGTCATTGAAAAACAGTGTATTTAAAATGCAGTCACACATAACCTCCAGTATAAAAAGGCAGTGATAAAAACTGTTATTGTTATCTTTCTAATATTCTGTGTTCACTTCTTTTTAGAAAGAGATTTTACAGTTGTTATTTACTAAGCTTAACTTAGTTTTGCCACAAGACCACTAATATGGACACTCAGTGATGATCAAATTCACTACTTAGTAATAATAGCTAAAATAAAAGGCTAGAATTTCTTTCTAATCTAATAACATTCTGATAACCAGAATATATTCTCTTTTAGTCACCAGATTTTCAAGGTTAACTTGTACTTCTTGAAACAAAGTGTTTCATGAAATATCAATCCACTGACTTTGTCAACGTTGAATTTGGTTTTGGACTCCCTGTCATGTTTTATTTTATTACACAACTTTTAACTAAATACAATTTAGAAAGAAGTATTTGCTTTGTTTAGCCAAAATTAAATATTATTTTCAAAATAACATCAAGTAATTGGATTTGACAAATATATCTGATTCTAGAGTTTGCGTGAAATTGCATAAACATGTTCATCTTTTGTATGTTTCTCTTTTTAGGGTCTTTATAAAGATGATAAAAGGGAAGGTCCTGGTATTCTTACATACAAAGACAGAAATCTACAAGATGTTGGATTATGGTATGGTCTTCGACTTATCCGTATCTCCTGTAAAATGACACAGGTATTTTCTCTGTCCGAGCATCCTCATTATCAATACTATAAGCCTGAAATACCTGTAATTACATCTGCTGATACCTGGAGCTCCCATTCATTGTTGAAAGATCTGTCTAATATATGCGACTACAGTAGTGATATTTCTGAGAAAATAAAGGACATATATCTTGAATATCCAGACTGTTGTAATGTAAAGATCAATCACGAACTATTTAATAAAGTTTTTGTACAGCAAGCTTCTGGACAGATAGACCTTCAGTGTACGTGCAAGTTATGGAATGTTACACCTTTTTTAGAAGATTTACAGAAACATATTCTGAAGCACAGTTTTAACCAGGTGAGAATTTGGATATTTACATGTAAACTGATGGGGTGGGGGTACTTGAAAGGAAGAAGTCTTTCAAATGAGTTGGTTCTTGTTGGAGTGAATTAGTTTGTTATTTTCCAAAGCTTTTTAAATTTAAAAAAGAAAAATCCCTTCTTTATTTTATGTGTAACAATTATTCATCATTGGTTGCACATCCATTAGCATAGCAAGGATACTAAGTGCCAGGTGGGCAAAGACACTTTTTGGCACACCTACCACATCCTGGAAGAGAGTGTAATTCTTAATTAATTAGTATTGGTCCAAAGAAAATTTTGCAACACTTCACATTTATACCCATGGGGGGGGGATCTCTCTTTCTTTCACCCCCCCCCCCCAATCTTGTTTTACCCCTGTGCACATCTGAATAAGTTCTAATTTTGTCTGATTTTTTTAGATGAGAAATTGTCAATATTATGCATTGGTTTATGAGGACTAGTGTCCCCATCTTGGTTCTTATAACATTTCAGCTGGGGTACCCTTCGGCCTTCTTTAGGAAACATACCAACTGATGGAGATTTGAAGTAGACTAAAGGGTACAGCAGCTGAAATATTGTAACTGTGTAACCAAGAAGATACTAGTCCAAGTAAATTGGTGTGTATGAAAAAGACAGTATGTATAAAGGTAAAAGACAATAGGAAAACTGTATTTCTACACGTGAAAGTACTTAATTTTCAGTTGACCAAGAGTACAATAGCATTTTCTAAATTATTCTAGTTGCTAAGGACATTTTGTTTGTTGTTAATAGTTACTTTGTTTTCAATAAATTCATTTCGTTTTTGCCTTGAAAAAGTCCACATTGGATGAAATGTGTCAGCTAATATATGCACACACACCTTTCATTAAATATGACAATGAAAATTTAATTAACTTTTATTTAGTTTTTCTATCATTCTTACATTTTTCCATTTGGTGGGAGTAAGGGGGTGCAAAAATTGTCCATATTGTCCTTTGACCCAAGCACTTCCAGCCATTTTCAAGGGGTTTTGTTTAGGTGTTGTTAATTTCTCTTCATGTTTTAACTGTTTAAGATGTTTGTTGTTTTGTGTCATGTTTTGAATACCTTTCTTTACTCCCTTTTTTCAATTTAACAATGTTAGAAAAACTAAATAAAAAATTAATTAAATTTTCCTTGTCTGTTATATTTAATGAAAGATGTTTAAAAGAAAGGTCCCCCCCTAAATTATACATGATATATATATATATATATATAAAAGAGTAAATGTATAAATACACACAATAGTAATAATAATGCGTTGAAAGTTGTAGAAGCAGGTATTACAACAATGAGTATTCAATGAAGAACAGAGCAAGATAAAATCTGATTTAAGATGTAAAATACTTGTTTACTCTCTACTATAGTTTCACCAGTTTGGCTCATCAGGCAGTAAGATAATCCAAACTAGTGAAACTGTAGTAGTGAGTTAGTGAATAAGCAAATATTTTACATCTTAAATCAAATTTTACAAAATAACTACTAGTTAATTTTGGATATATTATTAGAAATGTAACTAGAACTGTTTTCACAATTTATTCAGTGAATATTGTTTACAAAAAACAACTAAGCCAAATAGATTAAATTATTTTTAATATCACAATTTTATATGTATCCCCACTTTCTTCTCCCCCATTTCTCCCCAACAAGGCAGAATATTAAGTAGAAAAAATTAAGATAATTGCGTGACTTAAACTTACTGTGAGGTGTCAGTACTGACAAGATTTGGCAGTCAAATTGTGTTTAGGTGTGCATATGCCTTATATGAGTGAATAGACATGGAGAGTTTTGATTGGCTGGTGCAGCATGGCATAACTTTTCAAATTAACTGTCATATTGAGCATGTCTAGATAATGTATGTGATGCCATAATTGAGGTGAGGGCTTGTTATCTTTAAAAGCAGGTCGGGTTACTGGTGGAGCGAGTATGATGTGTAAAACCTGAAATTCATTAAAAAACCAGTGCATATCACTGTAGACTTGCCTTTCATAACATAATAATGTATTTATTAATGTCATGTAAAAACGTTTAAAAAGAGACTAAATGAATTAATAGCTATTTTGTTGCTAATTATTTTACCGGAATTAACTATAGATTTATGCATATTTACTGTTTCACTTGTTCGATTCCTAAAAATAAGATTTGAATTATGACATTTTTATTAATGTTCAACATAGGATTTTTAGACTTTTAAAACATCTACTACTGGAAGATGATCTGAGAAGCCTTTTTTAATTACGCAAGAAAAATCTTTTTATTAGGGATAAAATAACAATTATTTTGGTCTAATTCAAGTTTGTTGATTCTGAATGTGTACTTGGAATCATCCTAACACATCAGCGCTTTTGAGATACGTGCATCACATAATGATTCTTTAGTTAAATATTATACTAATAGTCCTTTTGTGTCTAGTTGAGCAAACAGCATGAGATTAATCTTTGTTGGTTGCACAAAACTTTCTTGGGTCAATGAAGGTGAAAACTACATTGATTTAATGCTAATTGCATATCAAAAAATAGGATGACAAATATCTCTTAAAATAAATTTCTTACATTCTCATCTCAGTTCCCCCCACCCTCCAATGGATGTGACTGTCGTGTATAATGAGCCTGATGACGGCTTCCACCAAGACTTACCTAAGTATATTAAGTCCAGTTCAACCCAAACATGATAGCTTACTATTGCTGGTTCCTATAACAGGAGACCATCTTAATCCACAAATATGAGAGAAATAGTCATTTAATTTCCATTTTTAGCATGTGAAGGTCCTTTGTTAAACATACTCATATCTCACCATCGTTGCCATTCATGTACTAGCCTTGACCATCAAGGTAGGTGATGCAGTTGGGTCTTGGTTTTAAATCCAGTGGCTCAACAGGAACTGGTGTTAGATTGTGGTGTCATTGTCATATAAATCAGGATAAATGGGCCATTACCCTGCTGTGCTGGCCTGATACATGTTGGTAGTGGTAGATGAGACAGTCTACTTTGCTATTTAACCCATAACTGGCAGGGAAGAGATGCATTCACACCTTTCTCAATTATATTTGCACATAAGTGAATCTAACTGAACTGGAATTAGAACCCATCTCTCAAATTGCTTATTCTGAGCTGGCATCCATCACACCAGCTGCATATCCAACCTTACAGTTCCTGGTATTTCTAAGTGGTCACCTATCTAGATACTAACCAGGTTCAATGCTGCTTAACTTTGGTGATTGGGCAAGAACCAGTGTTTCAATGTGATATGACCATAAGAACAAGAGTCAAGCATTTTCTAAAGATAGCAGAATTAAAGGGAGTATTTCAGTTATTTCACATCATCTAAATTTACTTTGAACATACAAGTGATATTTACTAATATATTATTTTCAATACTGTTATATGATTAAATATTTACCTTGAACATACAAGTGATATTTACTAATATATTATTTTCAATACTGTTATATGATTAAATATTTACCTTGAACATACAAGTGATATTTACTAATATATTATTTTCAATACTGTTATATGATTAAATATTTACCTTGAACATACAAGTGATATTTACTAATATATTATTTTCAATACTGTTATATGATTAAATATTTACCTTGAACATACAAGTGATATTTACTAATATATTATTTTCAATACTGTTATATGATTAAATATTTACCTTGAACATACAAGTGATATTTACTAATATATTATTTTCAATACTGTTATATGATTAAATATTTACCTTGAACATACAAGTGATATTTACTAATATATTATTTTCAATACTGTTATATGATTAAATATTTACCTTGAACATACAAGTGATATTTACTAATATATTATTTTCAATACTGTTATATGATTAAATATTTACCTTGAACATACAAGTGATATTTACTAATATATTATTTTCAATACTGTTATATGATTAAATATTTACCTTGAACATACAAGTGATATTTACTAATATATTATTTTCAATACTGTTATATGATTAAATATTTACCTTGAACATAAATATGCAATATGGTGTACCCAATTAATCAGATTAGCAAATGGGAGTTTTTTTTGCAGGGTAGGGTATTTTTTATTTTGCCCAATTTTTATCAAACACAGTGTGTAGGATTAGTTATTCAGTGTTAAAAATTTTCAGAAAGTACATTTTATATTTTGTTAAAATCATTAAGAATTTTTTAAATGTTAGATTTGTAACAATGATTCAGTTTTAATTTTCTATTATATACCCTTAGAAAGCATTAAAAATACTTCTATATAGAATATATAAAAAGCTGCCACCCCACCCCATCAATTTAGGTCTCCCCTCCCTCTTTTCTGTTCTGATACTTAGGATAATACAGGATGTGGTAGAAATTCTGCCCACATATACCTCCCACATAATGGTAAGACATTAGCTAGATTAAGACACCATTGACACTAATGTCTTACCATAATGTGGGAGGTATTTCTACCACACCCTGTATATAAGAATATGCTCATATATAAATGTTGATCAGAAAAGGCCAAAAGGAAGATCAAGTCATTTCAATTGTTATGGTGGTTATGATGACTCATCAAACTCATTTGAAATTTCTTTCTTTCCTTAAGTCAAATCTATTTCAATGTTTTTTGCTCTCCTCAGGCCCAAAATAAAATATATGTCAAATTTCAACTTTATCCTTCTTGTAGTTTAACTGCCGAAATAGTCAGAACACACACACACACACGTTTTTTAGCTACATAATTTCTGTGAATTAATAATTAAATCTCTTGGAAGATTTCATGGTTTTATTGTTGAATATTTGTTTAAATCATATTGAAATCCACCTATATGGTCATGTATTGGGTCAGAACAAAAGTTTGTAACATTTTTTATTTGAATTTTTATAATATTTCAGTATTTGTATATAGATTTATTCAATTTGCCATTTTGTTCCACTACCTTTTACCATCTTTGAGAAAGCTTCATTCCATCCTCCCAGAACTTGGCACCTTTTTGGGTGACAAACTGGTCTAAGTTTTTTTTACAGGCTTACAGAGAATTGAAGTTCTTTCCATTGAGAGAATTGTGTAGGAGTTGAAATGATTGGCAATCTGAAGGTGCAAGGTCAGGTAAATACAGTAGGTTTAGTAGGACATGCTCTTCCAATTTGTATTGGATCTGGAAAGAGACACAAGGTCTGATGTTGTTCTGATGGAAGACAGCATCCTTCCAATTGGCCAAATCCAGATATTTTTCATCAATTGCTTTTATTAGTCCAACCGGGAACAATACTCGTCTGAATTTAACATCTGATTTTGTGGAAGAAGCTCATAATATACAATGTTCTTCCAATTCTACCAGATACACAGTATCACTTTCACATTCATACCAGTTTTTAGAAAGGTTGATGGTGACTCATATTGTTTTTCCTATGGCCTTCTTCACTTCACATTGTTGTAAACAATCCATTTTTTATTGCCTATGATTGTTCTTTTCAAAAATGGGTTGTTTTGTGGTGCTTGAACAGAGAATTGCAAATAGAAATACAGTTCATTAAATTATGAGGCATTCAAACATTGTAACAACTTGATGTCCAAAAGTCAAATCCTTTACAACAATCATATCGGATATATAGAATACCTCCTCAATGTCCCATGTTTTGTAACTGGGATTATTTTTAATCAGTGTTTTGATTTGGTCATCATCAATAGCTGTATAGCTGCCAGAATGTTTTCCCTCTTCCAGATAGAAATTTCCACCACTAAATCTAACAAACTATTTACACTTAGCTATGGTACCATATCCATAAATGGCAACAATCTTTTTTTGCTATTTTATAGTGTTTTTTCCTTTCTAGATATAAAACAGCATCAAATGACAAAAATACATATCCTTTTGCTGCATTTTATTTTTGAGTGTTAAAACATTTAAAATTCACAATACACACACACACACAAACCTTTATAGAAAGACATTTTCATGTCATATTTCAGAATATGTATAAACTTCTATCACATAAAACGAAATCATGTGCTCAAATGCCACCTATTGAAAAACCCTGCAAACTTTTATTCCATCTCAATACAAATGTCTGTTCATAAATATTCATTTTTAATGTCATATCTTTCAGTAGATATATTGTCAATGAACATAAAATATTTTCCACAAAAGATTTGAATCAATTGATGACTTATGTTTTGTACAGAGAATTATTTTCTAATGTAAATGATTTTTTTCAGGAAGTTTCTGCTTTTTTTTTTTTTTTTTTTTTTTTGTTTTTTTTTTTTAAGCATTTCACCCCAAGCAAGGCAGGAGTGCCACTAACACGCAATGGGTTACAGATAGTGGGAGTAAGGGTAAAGAGGCGTGATAGAGGAAAGGATGAAGAGAAGGATGGGGAATTAGATCAAGGTATCTGAAGATGTCAATTGACATTGTATTTGAATATTTGGAGATTATAGCTATCAGGGAAGCAAGTAACAGAAAGGGAGTTCCACACACAGGAAGTGTGAAACATGAGGCTATTGGAGTAGAAGAGGCGGCTACATTTAACAACTTCAACAGTGAAAGGGTGGGACTGAGATGCCAACCTAGTAGCACACTTAAATTCATGCATATGAGGTACCAGTGAAAGTAGCTCGTCAGAGCAGTTACCGTGAAAGTATTTGTAGAAAAGACAGAGGGAAGCGACAGCATGTTCTCATTTCATAATTTCTTGCCTATCATTCTAAAGTGTCCTTAAACTTACAAGAGAAACTTAGAAGTCAAGTTCAATCATTTAGGCTGAAATTTGGTAATTTGATGCAAATAGTTTTTTTTTTTTTTTTTTCTGCCTTCACAGACGCTGATAAATGTTGACAACATCTTGAACAACAATCGACATTGTTTCTATCCAGAAGGGCCTCTAGAGAACATATCTGAACAGTTGCTGTGGGCATCTGCTTATGGAAAAAGTGAAGTTGTTGAAAACATCTTGAACGAAGACATCATTCATCCTGATGTCGCTGGTAGAGATGGTAATACTGCATTGATTAATGCAACAGTAAGTATTTACTTTTGCTTGTGGAATGTTGACAAATAGTAAAAGATAATTTGATAAAATTTGGGCAATAATCTATGGTGTTAGTTTGTGAATTTAGTAGCATTGTAATTGTGACTTCAATCCCTGGGCTGGGTAGTGTAATGTCTTGCAGATTGTGAAAGAAACTAATGTAGTAGAGATGCATTACAGATATCCCCCCACACACACACACCAAAAAAAACAAAAAAAACATGGAGAACAGTTAAAAGTTTCTAGCACACACAAGGGGCTGTCTGAAATCTGCCTGTTATTCCTCCCACACTTGTGCCGTCTTTATCAAAAAGGAAACTCTACATCACAGGTTAACAGATACCAGAAGATGGCTGGAAGATACAACAGCCAAAAAATATTTGTGATATTAACAATAAAGATAAGGACATTATTCCAAATGTAAATAAAAGTAAATATTTTTGAAAGAGGATTTCATTTTATCAAGTTTTAAACCCATAATGTTTTTGTTTTTGTTATGAGGCCCCATTTTGCCCTACCTCTTTACACTTACACACTAAAATACAAAATCTAGCTTAAAATCATGACTTAAATCTGTAGCTACTAGATGCCCTTTTTTACCTTACGAAAAGCTCCCATTCACCAAACCCTTTAGATTTCATAATAATAGAATGAAACTTTCTAGAAGTCTCTAGAAACTTCTACTGGGTTCTAGAGGGTACAAAAAACATATATAAACAGGAGTTTGTACCAAATAGCCGGTTTGCCTCCTGAATCCACAGCTACGACTACTGAGGTTGAATCCAGTCCGTTTGATTCATGAACAAAGTTTTGACCGAAAGAATCTAAGTTCTGACAGTCCTCAAAAAGAAAAAGGCTATCAGTAAATACTTCACCTTTTATTCCTTGATATTATTGACCAAACTCCTTTATTTTATATACATGTGAATATCTAACTACATTTCTAAGAAGAAAATAATATGATTCTTTGATTAGCAATGAATTCCCATCTGTCACCTTAATCTTAACTGTATTTGGCTTTTCTCTCCCACTCCCTCATATAGCTACATGTTAAGCCAACTACTTTCTGGGCTCTCACACACTTATTAACTTGTTAGCATTTCCCAACATATATTGTTTAAACCTCAGCCCTACTGTTTATAAAAAATATTTTATTATATGTTAAATAAAATCTATTTTTCGTTATTACATGTAATCTTTTCATTCAACTTTAATTTCTAAGAATCTGTTTCATCTTATTTTTGTGTGTTGCACCAGCTGGTAACATTTTATTGTTTTTGACAAAACAAATGCAGAAATACAGTCATTTTTTATTTCAGTACTAAAATTGAACACTATTAAAAAAGAGAATCTGTTGCATATTTTTTCATGGCTTATTAATATAATCAAAGGCATATTTTAATGCCAATTTATAAAATTTGGCTACTCTTGGATGCCAAATAAAAGTGGTTGCATTAGCAGTTGCAAAAGTCAGAAAATGTAACAAATAGTGAAGGTGGTGGTGGGGGGGGCATTAGAAGATGTTATAAATGGAGTGGTTAAGAAATTATTAAAAACAAATCTTTCAAAGAAGACCATGAGGAAATAAAAAATAAATGTCAATCAATATATTTAAATAAAATGCTTTAACAAAATTAAAAAATAATTCCATGGTGTCTTGCCAATGTTACAATATATATCCATCAATTGTCAAATAAATAAAATATAAATAATATATATCCAAAAATGCCCCAAAATAATATCTTAAAATGTGTTAAGAAAACCAAAAATATTTCACTAAAAAAAAGTTTGTAGTGCTATGACCCCCCCCCAAACCAACAGAACATTTTGAAACAAAATTTTAATTTTCCACCAATCAACTGAGTAGAGTGACCATGATTATTATTAGGTTGCTGCAAAAATAATGTTGGTTTTTGACATATTTTTTAACGTCAAAAACCGATATTATTTTTGCACCAACCTAATAAGCTTGGTAGGGTAGGAGAGTTCAAAAATTAACAAGTTGTGGTGGGTGGGGAAATTTATTTGGCAGCTAAGAGTATTTGTACTTGTTTATGTTTTGCCATTTTTTTATGTCAACTTTCTGTGACTCTAAATCTGAATCTTGCCTTTTGCCAAGATCAAATATGAATTCCTGTTATGAACATGTGGCAGGAATTTTTTTTTTATTAAGAAAATGCCTTTATTAATTTCAAATATTGGAGGTTTGAAAAATATATTGTTTATATTACATTTAAATTTAATGGAAGGCCAAAATCCTACTCCCCTCCCCACCAAAAAAAAAAAGGAATGTCTGTAGGTTTCATGCTGCTCTTTTGTAAATATCAGTTTGTTTTACAAAGCAAAAAACTTTTGTACATTTGAATAAAGGGAAAGAAAATGAACTTTCTTAAACAATATTTATGTTATTTACACAGATTATTGTCCTCATGCTTGTTGTTATCACAACATTCAGCTGTTGTGCCCTCTGGCCTTCATCAGGTACATGTTGATCTGGATAATCTACCAGGAATTTCAAATTGAACCCTGAGCAGTACCAAAATAAGAACTAGATGAAATCTTTCTAGACATTGGCAGTGGCATTAGAATCTACCCTTGTTGATAACAAAAAGAGTTCAGTTCAAAATTCACTGTAGGCTACCCAGATTGATATACACCTGATGAATGCTGGAGGGCATAACATCTGAAATGTTGAGATAACAACAACAAAGATGAAGATAATAGTCCGAATATAAATAATGATAACTCATCCCAGAATTTCAGAATTTTTCTTAAACAGCGCAAATATCTTTTTAGATTAGCTGCAAAATTTCTAAACTGAATTCTTTATACATTATTCGAACTATTATCCTCATCTTTGTCACCATATTTATTACAATGTTTTGGCTGTTGTACGCTCCGGCCTTCTTCAGGTGGTTGGAATGTCGAACTGAACCCTTTATTTCGCTCACTAGGGTAGACTGTTCTAGTTCCACGTGCCATGTTTAATGGATGTCAGTTATCAGTTATCTCCTGTTAATTCCTCTCTGCAAGTTCTCCACTGCTTTAACTGGGTATTGAACTCACACTCCTGTCACTGGATTCTAACTAACGCTTTTATCCACTGGTGTTAGATCCAGCTACACAACCCAAAGAGTGTGAGTTCAATACCCGGTTAAGGCAGTTGAGAACCTGGAAAGGGGAATTAACAGGAGATAACTGACAATTGACATCCATTAAACATGGCACGTGGAACTAGAAAAGTCTACCCCAGTGAGCAAAATAAAGGGTTCAGTTTGACATTCCAACCACCTGAAGAAAGCCGGAGCGTACAACAGCCAAAACGTTGTAATAAATATGGTGACAAAGATTAGGACAGTAGTCCGAATAATGTAAATAATGTACATAATATCTTATCTCAGAAATATAGACAGATACTGAATTCTTTATTGCTTTTATTTAAAAGAGATAACTATGTTCACTGTTTACCTTCTTCTTTACAGGCCATCGGTAACTGTGAAATAATAAATTCTTTACTCAATCATGGTGCCAATATTAACCAGTTGAATGATGAAGGATGCTCTGCTTTGGCAGTCGGATTTGTCCTTTGTTATTCTGCTGAAAGTCTTCACATGAACCTTTTATGTGATAATTGTGGTCATCTGCCATCTATTGCAATGGATACAGAAGAAAATGCAGTTTCTGAGTCACAGCCATCTCAAGTTATGGCTTCTGGTGATAATGGCCATTCATTGACAAATGCACCAAATGCCACCTCAGTTCTGATAGAGAGAACAAACAGTATGGAATTGGAATCCCTTGACGACTGGCAGAATGCTTCTCCAAGGAATCTGTTCTCTGCAGCTGATATTGATTCGGGTATTTCCAGGAGTAGCCAAGTCTGTCAGGGAAACCGACAGAGCAGAATTTATTTAGAAAAAGAGCACTCATCCAGCCCCCATCAAAAATCCTTTTTGAAATATAGAGAAAAAAACAGTCAAGGTCGTCTATCAAGGCTAGAATCAAGAGTTGAATCACGAAGAGTTTATTCATACTTGGATGCTGCAAATGTTAGCACAAGATACACCGAAAATTCCCTTGCAAACAGAATATCTGAATTAAAACCAATGGAACTGAAAAACAGTTTAACTGATTTACCAAATATTCAACATGAAGTAATGGCCAGAGAAAGCCTTGTTCCTCGTAATTCTTATGCATCGCCATCTAGATTGGATTCAGTTAATCGTTCTCTTTCTTCTTCTTCCTGGCGAAAGAGTTCTAAGGTATCAGACTGGATGAACACAACAAATTTTCAAAAAGCAGAACATTCTAGAAAGAAAATTCTGCAAACTGCTTATGAAGAAAGTAATATAAAAAAGGAAACAGATGAATTTACTAGAAGCTTTGTCAAAAAGATGTCAAGAAATTTTTTACCTGTAGAAAACTCAGAACTATACACAAAATTTATGCCATCTCATCAGAGTCAGTATAAGGACAAAATTTTTGTAGTTAGGTAAGTTGTAGTACTTGTATATTCAATGTTATGATTTTTTTATAGTACTTGTGTATTCGATGTCATATTTTTTATAGTACTTGTGTATTTGATATCATGTTTTTTGTTGTAGCTGTGTATTTGATGTTATATTTTTTGTAGTACCTGTGTATTTGATGTTTTTGTAGAACTTATTTGCTTGATACATTTTTCTTTTGTAATAACTGTATATTTGATATTATTGTTATCTGGAATCTTGCTTTCGTTTACTTTTTGTAGTATCTGTGTATTCAATGTTTTTTGTAGTACCTGTTTAGTTGATATTGTTATCTGGAATCCTTGGTTTCATCTACTGCAAATCAGGTTTTATATATTTCTCTTCTTTAAATCTTATGCAATGAAACAAAATTGATGCAAATTGAATTCATCAAATATTTTTCCTTTCCTATGTTGAGGGAAAAAGTCAAATGCGTGAAATATTTCAACTGAACATCACTAAATTTACAAACAGAAACGATTCTTTTAAGAGTTTATTATACTTTTACAATACTGAATAGTCAGAAGAATGAAAAGTAAATAAATGTTAATATGAATTTTCCATTAAAACACTTTGTAACCTTTCTCTGGAAAAATGGTGAATTTTGTCCATTAGTTGAGTCAGGTTTGGCTTTTTACAGCTTTTTTTGTTTTCTTTTCAAAATAAAACTTTTTACAATTGTATTTAAGTACTAAATGTGGACGAAAGTAATTAAAATAATTAATAATAATATCTATTTTTATTTATGCTTCAATTTTGTTTGTTTTATGGAACACTCAAAGTGGCATGCTGAATTTTTCACAATAAAAGAATATCCTAATATGGAATGAGTGCTTGATCAAGGTTCCTTACCCAATTGGTATGATGGACCCAAAACTTTACATTCACTCAATTTACGTACTGCATTTCCATGATTTATCTACTGCTTATAGTTTCTTTTATTTTGCTTCTGTTCTGCTTGTCTTTTTCTAATTTATGTCATATTAATTCAGAAAAACATGCTAAAGTAAGAATTATTTAGAATTTTCTCATTGTATACTTACATACTTATCAACACCAATTTAACCAAAATTTAAAGAATCTAGTAATCTTTTAGTGTGCAGAAACATTATAAATTGGAAAATACTCAACTCATAAAAAAAGAAATGCTTGTAAAATTGGTAAAATATCACTTAATGACTCTTTTGGCATAATTGTTAAAATCAGTAAGGAACATGGGACAATTTAGAAGAATAATTGTACATTAAGAAATGGACAAAGTCCGACAATTTATTTATTAAAGACATTTTTATGTTTAACGTTCTTTTTATAGATACAAGTATTTAAGTAAATGCTCTGTTTATAATAAACAGTATTAAATAACATTTACCGGCCTGAATGTCCGAGAAATTTTCATAGAAAATATTCGTCCTTTGACAGGATTCGAACCTGCATCCTATACGGAACCGTCATTTAGCCTGACGTGCCTAACCGCTCGTCCGAAAAGGATCGTTCGGTTGGCAAGGTCGAATTTACTGCTTATAAACTTCAATCTTCCATGAATAATTGTATAGTTTCATGTTAATTTGAGAAGCTACACACAGAAATCAATAGAAATCTTTCTTGTCTTGAAATGTTCATTTTAAATGGAATTTAAAATGAGTCTTTAACCTTTAAGCAACAGGAAAATTTTTTTAAAAATGTTCATGCCAAATGTGTAAAAATAAGAAAATTCATTTTTATAAGAGATAGCTTTCATGTTTATTTTCACTTTAATTAAATACAAAAAACTATTTAAATGATATTTCAATTATTTGAGATTATAGATAAATGTTAGGTCCCTAAATTTAATATTTCTTAACGGTATGATCAGCCTTGAACCATTTCATGCACAATGGAATTGTGCATTCTTTGCACCATTTTTCGCATAATTTCTCTTTGAGAATTATGCATACAAACATAGCAGTATCTGACTTTTTTTGCAGGCCTCCAGAATATGATGTAACCTCATGAATCTAAGAGTTGCCAATTAGTCAGACTTGAATCACTAATGAATGATATCCATATTGTTGAAAAAGTTTAAATCAACAGTTGATGGCATCTGCTGACCTCCAATGTAACATCAATTGATTATACTGTTGTTTAAGGGTCCATATATGATTGCCATCTGCAATCTTACTAAAGTTATTGCAAACTCTTCACACATTGCTTGACATGATTTTTCTAGTGCTGTAATTTTTGAAAAGTGACCACAATATATTCTAGATCTTGTTAGAGGAAAACTAATTTTAGGTTAAGTAAATAACAGTGAAAAAAAAAGTGTTTCATTTTTTGGTGAGCTGCAACAAATTTTTAGAAACTAACAGAAGAGAATTGATTATTATCCATTTTGAGATGCATCATTTTCATTCCAAGTGTTGTTTGGATACAACGAAATGATGAAAGCAATCAACTCTTGGAATTGAAATAATATAAATGCTTTTTATTACTTACATGCAGACTCTTGTCATAGCAATTTTTGTGGCTGGTTGCCATGAGACAATAACCTAGTGGTTAAAATTTTGACTTGTGAATTTGGTGACACAGTAATTGTGAGTTCAATTCCTGGGCCGGGTATTGTGTGCTTGGACTTAGTGGAAACTTGGTGAGTAATAACTGAACAGTACTAAACAAGAATTAGATGAGATATCCCTACATATGGTCAGCAGAATGAGAATAATATACTTCTGTAAATAAAATAAAGGGTTCCTTGAAAATTAACCAAATTGACAAGCACCTAAGGAATGGCCAAAATGTTATGATAATAACAACAAGGATGAAGATAATAGTCCACATGCAAATAATGATCATTCCTCATTCCAAAAATTCAAATTATTTTTTATAAATTTTTGTATATAAATATCAAATGTTGAAAGAAATTGAAAACAGAATAACAATAATATTTTTTATCCTTTTTGTAAATCATAAAGAAACAAAATTAATTACTATAATTACCTTTTTATTTTATTTTAATGTTATAACCACAAGGAATTTATTGAGTTGTCTTATTTTCCACAAGACATTTTGTTAAAATAATGTGAATGCAGAATTGAAGTATTGATTAAAATCTAAAGTACATTGAAGTCAAAGAAAGTGGATTATATGTTTGACAATAAAAATGTGGATTATGCAATTGTTTTTTGTTTTTTGTTTTTTCTAGGAAGAATTGTTTTCAGGAATGTGTGGATTTCCTGTTAAAACGTGGAGCAGATCCAAATAGTTCAAGTTGTCCTTGGCCCGTGCTTTTTATTGCTGTCCGTGCATTGGATGTGCCAATGGTGAAGACACTTCTTCTAAAAGGAGCCTTTGCAAATGCTACACTTCCAAAAGAAGTATGGCTCTATCTTTTTAAAATTCTCTTCCATTACAGTCTTGCCAATATCAGGATTGCATCAAATTTGTTATTTGCCAGACAATGTTACAATATAGGTAAACATGTTGTTAAAACAATGGTAACGATAAAATTATCAATTTCCTTATTACGAAACAGTCAGTATTTATTGATGAGCAGTTAGCATTATTGATGATTGAAATTTATAAAATCTTTGTCTTAAAACAGTTTTACATGAGTTTAGATTTCTCAACTCCACTGGCTGTTATGACTCTTTCTCGTATAGATGGAAGTTTGCTTTTAAGCCTTTTGTTTAAGGTAGTGTAACAAATGTTCGCCATTTGCCCCATGAAGTGTGCATCCAGATAAAAATTCTTCCTCATGAACATTGCGATATTGTCTATTTTAAGACTTTTACTGTTAATTTTTTGTGTTATTAAAAATGATTGATTAAAAGAAGTTATGCAAAGATAATTTTTCTGAATTAATTTTAATGAAATATGAGTAAATATAATTTTATATTTAATCTTAACAAAACCTTGATTTAATTTTAAATGATCTTTTTTGTCTCTCTTAAAAACTTGCTGAAATATCAATTGTATTTTACAATTTCTCAAAAGAAAACCTTTTCAATCGAATTTATTTTTTGAATTTCCTAAGATTAATGAATAAAAAAAAATTAATTACAGAGGTGATTTTTTTTTTTTTTTTTTTTTTTTTTTTTTTCTCTTAGAAGAAATGCTTGTTAAATCTGGTCAGGTGCATGGAAAATGTGGTCTATTTTCATTCAATTTATTAAAAAGGCCAGAGTCTCTGTTAGTGCTTGATTGTGAGGGAGAGTCAGGGATTGATCTCCCCTGATTGGGTCGCCTTGGTGATGGGGTGTATGATGTTGAAAGACCCAAAGCTCCCTGATGAACCGAATCAATTTACATCACTGATAACTCCCTCCAGCACCTATTTAAGAGCATATATTTTTAAAAAAAAAATTTTCCAACCTCCATTTTGGTTATTCCTCATTCAGTAACCTTTTCTAGGTTACAACACATTATTATCTCAAAAAAAAAATTTTTACAATCTAAAAAAAAAAAAAAAATTTGTTTTTAAATCTGCAGATGGTTGATAAACCATAGAAAATGAATCAATTATTCAATATGTAGGTTAATTTTTTTTTAAATAAAATTTGTATAAGCCAATTGATTATTTACATGATTTACTGTTGAACTAATGTCCTTGTCTTTGTTGTTATTTTTGCATCCCTGCTGATCCAAGTAATTTTCAGAGAATTTTGAACTGAACCTATTATTTAATGTAGAGGAGGAAATTAATCTTGTTCTGCAATTGAGGTCTAGGAATATCTCCTCTTATTCTTTATATCCATAGACATGGACTGCAGAATGTGAACATTCGGTCTCCATAGATTACATAAGTTTTCATTTTGAAATTTGCTGAGGGTTATCAGGATCACCTGAAGAAAGCCAGAGAACACTGAAACATTGTGATAACAGCAAAAAAGATGAGGTTGTTAGTCTGAATGCAAATAATGATAACACCTCATCACAGAAATTCAGATGGAAACCAATTGACTTCTGTCTGAATTTAAGAAGAATTTATTTATACTATTTACATTCAGACTATTGTCCTCATCTTTGTTGATGTCAACAATAACAAAGATGAGGACAATAATCCAAATGTGTAAATAGAAACCAATTGACGTTGATAAAATAATTATACTTATGGTAGATATGCAATGTAAATTTCAGTTCATATGTTTTCATTAGATGATTTACAATAACTGATTTGGTATTGTAAGATCTCCTTACGCAATACAAGAGTTGTTTATCATGTGGTAAATAAATACGACAGTATAGTTACTGATATTTATTTTTTGATTTCCAATATAGAAATAAAGATCGCCATAGATCATATGAAATATGTAACCTCAAAAGTGACAAAATATTGTAGTTATTAAGCAATGCAAAAATAATGTTAGAAATTGTAAATAAGTTGAACAGTGATCATAGAATAATTAACAAAATGATGTAATGGAGTAACCTGTCACCGCCATGAGTGACTACACTATAAGTAGTAACTACCTATAAGTATCTGTAAGTCAATGAACTACAGAGACTAGCTGGGATCTTTTCCAGCTTTGCTGTCGAACTCTCTGCCTTCATACAGCGAGGAACCCGGACAAAGCTATGCCGAAGGGCAGAGTCTCGTCCAGAGAGGTAGACATGTCCGAACCTTTTTATGCAGGTTCTACGGGAAATTTTTAGCCAATCCTACAGGCTCAGATGACCCACGTTAAACTCGGTCTTGTGCCACAACTACCTTCATGGGGGAGGTGGGTAGTAAATATTGACTAGCTGGGATCTGTTGAGTACAACTCAGACTTGCGCGAGAACTACCGAGCTTCCAATAATAGCACTCACTACTGGATTGACTTGCAACGACCTTGTGCATAACTGTTACCTTTATTCTTATTTGTACTGGTTTCTTACAATAAACCTCTACTTATTTTATCCACCTTGTTTTTCAAGTATATATTCCTATTAGCACGGAATATAACACAAAAAGAATTGAAAACATTAGCAAAATAAAAGCATGAAAAAGAAATGAATTTAGGAATACTACAAAAATAGATTTAAGAATAATTAAAAGGGTAATAAATAAGAAAAATGGATTGATGAGTAAAAAAATATTTGAAGAAGCTGATCTTATGAATGTAAAAAGAGAGAAAAAAAAAAAACAGAATCTTAAGAACAATAGCTAAACACATCAAAGCAAGTAAATTCCCCCATTTAAGTAAACATCTACAAAGAGAAATGTGTAATTTGGACAAAGTAAACAGAAACTCTCAACAGTAACTTTTAGTGATGAATGTAGAGCTACATTGGCTGAACCTGATGGCTAGGCTATAGAGGTTCAGTTGTCCTTTATGAAAATGGTCGACTAACCAACTAGGAAGAAAAGTAGGGAAAAAGGATAATATTTTGCAACAATGAAAATTATACTTTCCTTCAGAGTTGATTATACTGTCAATGTAAATGCAGAGAATTATTGTAAGTTTTTGGACAAGACATTTTTAAGTGTAAATTGTAATGAGTTGTGAATTGGATTAGCTAGGTTGTTTTCCCTTAAGACTCAAGTCGTGTAGAGGTGGGTGCTATAGGTCTTAGTACTGAGAAATATGAGAAAGGAAGACATTTTAAATATGTAAAAACAGATGAAACATAAAATAAATACCTTATTCAAATTAAGTATCAACTAAATTTTTATTTCACTCTTTGATTGGATAAATCCTGATATGACTGTCACACCCTCTGCCCACTACTGGAGAAGCAATAAAATTGTTATAAGTAATCTTAAAGTTAAAACACTAACAAAATTAAAATCAATGAATGAAAGTCTGATGAAGGTTATATAATATCAGTGAATCAATATTGACATGTGAAAATAATAAAATAACTATTTATTCAGGTATACGGAAATTATTAATCAAATGCATGGTACTACAGCCTGTATCTTTTGGATTTATTTATAAATAAAATGTTAATGTTGTTCTAAATTTTTGCATAATAAAATCTAATATCTCCAAAACAATTTATCAGTATTTAGTCAGGATAGATATTATAAGGTGAAACTCAACTGTTATGATTATAAGTATGTTCAAATTTTACTAACATTGATTTGGTTAATTTTAATTTTTTTGTGAAAACATTAACTTGCATAATAATATCAAACATATTGTATGTGAGATAGAAAATAAAACTTGTTTTTGTTGGCTATTTATTATTTAAGGCAGGATGTTTAGTTCCTCTACACATTGCTTGTTCGTATCCTGGTAAGGAAGGAAACCAAGCTGCTGAACTACTCTTGAATTCTTTGGCTGATCCTGATGCCCGGATGACCTTGGATAATTCCTATCTCGATTCAGCACAGGTAAGTTTTTTTTTTCTTGCCTTGTAAAATCTGTTATGATGTAATACAGAATTTTCTGAAACACAGTCACTTTGTGCTTAATTTAAAGTAACAATTGTTGTCAAATTGGATTCATTTTTCTTTGTTGAGGAAACCGAATCTTCTACAAAATAGGCAAAGATACTTCCAACTGTAATACAAAAGATACTTTTGATGATGTTCACTCATGTATTTGAAGAACAAAAGTGTATACATAAATCCATTTTGATAATAGTCTCTATCCAAAGAAGTATCTACAATGTTATTGATCCTGACCTGGCATCTGAGCTTCAATCACTTTCCCACTGCCATAACATAGTTTTCCTGTGCCTTTTCTATAAATACTTTCATGGTAATTGTTCTGATGACCTTTCCTCTACTGTACCTAGACTTTATGAAATTATGTGCAGTACTAGGTTAGCAACAAGGTCTCATCATTTTACAGTTGAAATGGCTAGATGTAATCATAAGTTCTATGTTAACAGTTTCTTCTATTGCACTTTTCACTTGTGGAACTTTCTTCTAGCTTCTTGCTTCCCAGTTGATCTTCAAAGATTTAAATGTAATCTCAATCATTACATTTTTTCTTAGTAATTGTCGTTCTTTTATTGTTCTCTCTCCTTAATAGTATATTTTCTCATTTTCTCTCACACTCAGTAACCCCTTGCACCTTAGTGGTTTTATTGCCTTGCTTAGGGTGAAATGATTTTAAAAAATGTACAGAGTTTGATAATTTTGGATTTATTTCAAAATTAATTTTTAAATCCAATCTCAAAAGTTCTAGCAGTGAAGATTGGTAGTTACAAGTGATTTTGAAATGGAATCTGCAAACAAATTGAAATTTTACTCACAGATATTTAATGATATTAGTTTTTCTTTCATGCTATTCACTCCAATTTGTATAACTACCAATACTTTTATTAAGAATATTTTTTCTGAAAGAAAATGTAGCAATATTTGTTAAATTCTGATTTTTTTTTAAGACAGTTTTAAGGAAAATGCAAACAAAAAAGATACTTCTGTGACATTATCAGCTACAGGCAGACTGACCCAGAAATAATAAATAAATTCATTTGGCCATTTCTTGATGCTTTTGGTGGTGGCCAGCAGAAAGTGGATGATAATTTTTTTTTTTTCAAGGGGTGATCTTTTCCATCAATTGAATTCACCTAAAATTTAAAGTAGTTGAGATGGTTAGCTTTTAGTTATGGCTCAGACCGATCCTTGTTACAGTCCCTAGAAAGGGATTGGTCAACCGGTTCAAGTGACACCCCAAAGAGAGTAGTAACAGGTTGTTTCTAAGAAAATTGGAGGAAAGAGAGGAGGTAACAGCTATAAGTAGAAGTCAGAGATGCAGGAGAAGGCAAGTTGGATAGGTGGATTAACCTTCTCACTGCCACTAAGGGGCTGGATAATTGCCCCAAATTGGAAAATCTCAGTTGAGACAAAGGAATGGTTGATATTTCTATGCCAGTCAGACCCCTACCTAATTTGGGGCAAAGTATTATAAAAACAGGGCATTTTGAGTCTTTCGTTGAGAACAGGGCTGCAGGTTGAGCAGAACAGATCAGCAGACTCCAGAGTAGTTCAGCAAAGTCCACAGGAGAACTCCGAGAACAGTTATCACTTAGATTTGAATCAGAATGTGCCTAAGAACTGACTAGGCTACCTCCTGAACCTATGATTGTGTACCAACTTAAAACCAACTATTAGATGCCCAGAGTGAGCAACTAAAAGCCAAAGTCTTAAGGTATAATTGTCCATCACTCCCACGGTTTTTCTTTTATTTTGAAGCTTGTATTTTTTTCTGATATTACCTTGTATAAATGATCTGTTAAGGTTGAAAACAGTTGTTGTCTCCCTCATTATATAACCATGAGAGCTGCTGTTAGCTGGTTATGCCAACTCTTGCAGCAGATTTCTGGTCATTTGCGATCAGTTACAATGTGGGCATTTGACTGGACTTTTTGACAACTGTAAAAGTCACTGCAACCAACAGTTGATGCAAGAAATCCGATATTGACGGTCATTATCAGATATTCAGTGAGCCCTTTAGCTCATCAGCTGACTAGACGGCATTATACTTCTACTTAGAATCAGAATGAGACAGTTGAAATTTCTAGGGTGGATAATGAGGAAAGAGGGCTTGGAGAATTTTAGCACTCACAGAACATATTGAAGGCAAGAAGGAAAGGAAACAGCATGTAACCTACCTAATAAACTTGTACAAATGGATAGCAGAACAAGAAGCGGGAGGGATAGCATAAAGAGAAACATGCTAAGAGTTATAAAGGATAGAAAATTGTGGGGAGGCATGATCACCCACATCCTAAAAGGACACAACATATAGATGATGGTGATGACAATGACAATATTCAACAGAAAAGGAATCGAAAAGAGTTGAAATTTCTAGGACACTTAATGAGGAAAGATGGCTTGGAGAATTTGAGACTTACAAGACATATTGAAAGCAAGAGAGACAGTGGAAAGTGGTAAATAACCTACCTAATGAGCTTTTGTACATAGTTGGTAGAACAGATTGGGAGGAATAACATAAATCATACCTTACTAAGAGCTACAAAGGCTAGGAAGTTGTGAAGGAACATGGGACATAGAAGAAGAATTATTATTAAACAATCATTTCCTCAAACTAGTGTCATCATCTTGGTTGTTATTGTTGTCTTATTTCAACTGTTATATTCTCCAGCAGGGTTGGAGTCCAACCATTTTATATCCAAGGCAAGACTATTTATTTATGGGAACAAACTGCCTGAGTTTTATGAACTTATAAGACTTCATATAAAATGTATGTATTTGAGGAACATTGATCTCATTTCTTTTAGCTTTTCTCCTCCAAATAGAATGAGATTTTTTTCCATCTTTGAGAGAACAATAATTACAGAGAACAAAAGTTTATATACAAAAATATATTAATATTGCTGCCACTCAAGTTTTAAGAAGAGAAATGTATTGGGTGGCTACTAAGTACAATTATGGAGTACAACAGATCTCTAGTGGAGGTTATTAATAGAAAAGCAGAAATTTATAATGTTAAAACATTGATTAGTTTTAGGCAACTGTAAAGTTTTACTGAATTTTATTGTTTTTTAATCAAAAATAAATGAGGAAAAGAAAGCATTAAGGAGATAGAACAATAAAAGAACAGAAATTTAAAAGATGGAAGATAACGATTGACATTGCATTGAAATTTTTGAAGATCAAAGTTGATTGGAAAGCAAGAGGCCAGAAGAGTGTTCCACAAGTGAGAAGTGTGAGAAAAGAAACTGTTAGCATAGAACTTACATTTACATGTAGTCATTTCAACTGTAAGATGATGAGACCTTGCCTCCAATCTAGTACAGCACTAAGTCTAAGTACCAAAGAGGAATGGTCATCAGAACAATTACCATATATAATGTGGGGTGTGTAGTATATTCTTGGATTTCTTCTGTACCCAGACAGCTTCTTAGTTTAGCTTTATAGATAGCACTGATTCTGTCCTTCAGCCTTCTTTAGTTGACAGATATAATCAGCAACCTTCCTGAAATTTCCAACTGAGCCCTTTAATCAATCTATGGAGGGAGATTGTTTTCCTTCCATGCTAGAGGATATCTTTTATCAGTTAATACTTCCCAGTTAATTTACCATTGTGATGTCACTTGTTTCTTCCATTGAACCAGAATATAAAACTTTATTTTGCACTACCTGACCCAGGGATTGAACGTTTGACTGCTAGATAACTTGATTTGCTTAACCAGTGCTTTTACAAACTGTTTATGAAAAGAAAGTTTTTATTTGACTCTTCAGAGTTGTTGATCGGAGAAATTTCAACAAGATTTCTTTCTTTCTTTCTAGATGGCAGGATGTCAAGACGATACATTGGATAAAACGAGTTGGACTTTATCTGGTGGGCGAACCCCTTTGCACATTGCTTGTGGCCATGAAGAGCATCTTGAAGTAAGAAAGAATTTCTACAAGGGAACACATTATATTAAGAGAAAAAGAACTATATTTTTCAAAGTTTTATTAAAATAAATTCAAATTTACTTGACATGTGCATTTGGTACCAATTCATCTGCAAAAAATCATCAGGTTGAAAAAAGTAAAAAAAAAAAAAAAAACCTTCCTGCAATAAACAGCTTGATAACTGAAAGTTGAATTTATAATGTTTATCTGAAATAATAATTTACTTACTAGTATAGTACTCATAAAAAAAATGACAGTATTTCTTATGTAATGGTCAGCACTTTGAAGATCAATATAATATTTGTGAAAAAAAGTTACACATGTATAGATAGTAATATTGCTGTCACACAATTTTCAGGTGCTAAAAGGTCCTATAAGAGAAAACTCATAATTTTTATCTATATAAGTATTTTATCAATTCAGTCAATAACATTGCTTGAACTCACTAAATACTTTTGGTCATTTCAGTCATTATTAATAACTAAAAGTTCCATAGACAAAAATTTTGCTAAGCTACATCTTTTGTTGAACACTATATTTCAAATTTAAATATACTTGCAACATATAAGTGACATATTGCAGTCAGTTTATTCAATTTTTCTGTGATATCCTTCTTTATCATTTTGTATCATTTACTATAATTGATACACACATATAATACACACATATTTGTGTAATTGAGTAGTAGTCACTCTTTAATACATGTTTCATTGAACAAGACTGACAAACTTTTGTGGAGATTTTATGTTTTTCTTGTATGTGTACAAGTGTTCTCTTTTCTGGACTTAATGAATGTAAAAATTGTCCAAAGGTTTTTTTTATTCCAAACACTTTCGGCAAATTAGCCATTTTTAAGAACTCTTTTTACACTTCTATAATAAATGGTGTGTAAGTGATATTGTAGACAATATAAAAGTTACTGAAAGTAGACATATCCTTAATTTCCAAATACATTGTGATCATGTTCATAATTCATGTTGTTAAGGGTTGGTTTCTTGTTTTTTTTATAAGGGCTTCCATCATTTTTAAATGTTTTTTTGCAGTTGGAAGTACATATCACATTAGTGTTTACGAGTATGTTGTATATTGAGGTAGGTATAATTCCATGCTGGTTTCAATGCGTCTGTATTGAGCCTTGGTTGAGAAGATGCAGACTTGGTCATCTTGACATGGAGGTGGTATATGTCCAACACAATTATTTAGGAATTTGTTTTTGTCTGTGGTGCATCTAAATTCATAAGTAATGTTGGTCTGGTATATTTTGGATTTGAGGGGGGGGGGCAAGATATTATTTCTGATAATATAGTTAGATGTTTTTAATTTTTTATAGTAGATAATTAATTTGATATTTTCAGTTTGTTTAACAAGAGTGATGCATGTTTTAATAATGTTCCTTAAAGCAAATTCATCCTATTTGTAATTTTACAACTGGTTATTATAAAATCTAACCATCTTATAATTATCAGTGTTTATATATTTATATATTTTCTGTCCCATCTGTAGTGTCAAGTGAGGTAAATCAACTTAGTAAATTTACGAGTGATTACTTCCCTTAGTCATTTTAATAATCTATACAAATATTCATCTGCATTTAAACAAAATTAGTTCCAGAGCTCAATAAACCATTTAATTAATCAGTTCCTTTACTCCTACATTTCTTAGATTGCAGTCTTATTTGTTAAAGCCTTTCATGTGAGGCATTCAGATATCTTTGTATATTAAGTGATCATCTTGCTTCAACTTGGTTTTGAAATAGTCTTTGTCTTCACCATCTTTGTTTTTCTGTTGCTAATCTTTTTCTTCTAGGAGATATTTCCATTTCATTGTTATATTAAACACAAAATTTTTAACATGAAAAGATATTGAGCAAAAAGTGATTTATATAACACCAGGAGTAATCAATGAATCATAGCTACCATTGTCAATTATTTTCACACAAATATATCACTAGGTTTTTATTTAACATTAATAAATCAGTCACTAAATAGTTTATCTGAATGTATGAATTATGGTATCCTAGATTCAACTCACTATTACCCTCTAAATATATAATTTAATAAATATTAAGAGATAAATTTGGTATTAATATTATAAGTGTAATTACAAGTTCTCATATTATTTAAATACATTTTAGTTTTGTATTGGTATCCAAGATTCAACACAAACTTGCTCTATTTGGTTGCAGGAAAATCGTTGTTAACTAGCACTTACTACGTTCTTTAAAGAGTAGCTTGCATGAAGATGAGATGATGTCCTCTCACATTGGGAATTTTTTTTATTACCAATAATTTATATCTAAGTGGACTGGACATTTGTTATTATTGAGATGGCACGAGTTTTTACTTGTGGGTGAAATGGTGAATGTATTGCCATTGAATTCTACAAAAACATTTAGGAAGGGAATTTTTTTTTTTTTGTTCTTGCTAAGTTTTTGAGTAAATTTTAAAACAGTTTTTTCAAAACTAGTTTTAAGTTCTATTTCTTTTTTTGTTGTTTGCTAAAATGAAAGTATCTATATATCTGACTTAATTTTAGACTTTTCATGGTTTTTGAAAACTTTGTTTTCAACATGAAACATAATAATTGGAGATGGTTGGTCCAAGGGGGCTACCCATACTAACTCTGTTGTTTTGAGTATATAGATTACCATTGAATGTGTAAAAGGTGATATTCATTTTGCATGCATGTAGTAGTTTTTTTATTATGTTTGATAGGCAGAGGTGGTGGGATTGAAGCATGTTTGTAGAATGCAGTTACAAATAATATATAACGTTCCGTTGTAATGTTCACAAATAGGTTATCTACATTAAGTGATGCTAAAATACCTCGATTGGTGTTATTGTTTTAAGGATCTGGAGGAATTGAGAGGTGGATGTAATGCTGTATTTTGTGAATAAATACAGAGAGATGGTATCACTGAGAAGTTTCAGTAATTGATTAATTGGAATTAGAATCAGTAAAATGATAGGTGGTAGTGGGTGTCCTTGTTTAGGTCTGTTTACATTTCTGTATAGTTATCCTAGTTGGTAGTCTCTGGAGATTTTATTAATTTTCATGGATCCTATTTCGGCATTATTTAATGTAATAATTTTATTGACAGTTCCTTGGTGATGTTTTATTGAATTTTTTTAGATTTGGACTGGTCATCAATTTTGAACTTTGTTGCTATACTTATAGTTGAGTTTATTTATTTTTGACCACAATTCTCTTATATAAAGAACTTCTAAAATTTTTAGTTTTTGCTTATTTATTGGTGAAGTACTGCTGTATTTTCAATTAATATCTCTGCCTAAACTGTGAATGTGGGCATAAATGTTCCTTTAAATGCTCTGAGACTGAACTATGATTGTTTAAGTGAAACGTAAGCCTTCTCATCATGGTTGTTGTAGTAAAACCAACATACATATTATTAACACTTTTGTCAGAGATACAATCTCCCAAAGGACATTTAAAATGATATATGTTGCTCTTTTTTAAAACAACAGTTGACAGAAGAGTTGTTATGAATGACTAAGTTGGTTATATTAAATTTAGTATAGTATATAATTCATTTTTTTTTTTTTTTTTTTACTGGGATCAGTTTAGAATGCATTTGATTACAGTACAGTTATGTTTAGTGCTATTTGAGGATGTATTATGTTCTTTTTCATTTATGTTAATATTCTTGATAGCTTATATAAGAGAATTGCAACCAGAAATAAATAAAATCAACTATGAGTATAGCAATAAAGTTCTTAAATGTTTATAGCAGCAAAGTCTTTAAAAATACTAAATTAGAATTGTTAAAAACTACAATTTAAATCTTTTAAACCTATAAAAACATTCAAAAAAGAAAATCACATAAGTTACCTTCCTTTCATAACTGATAAATATTTTGAATATTATGGTGATCATGCACAAAAATATACTCCAAAAAATTCACATAAAAATATACTCCAAAAGAAATATACTGTGTTATAGGATTTTAAACAATGTGAATTGTGTCTCCTGATTTGCATATTTCAGAGACTTGTTTTGTTTTTAAGTCTCTCAAATGTGCATTCCAGTAGACATAATTCACAGAGTTTATAATAAAAAACAGGATGTCCATTCAAATATGGGTATCCACAAAATAATGTTTACAGTAGTAGGAAATATATAGAACATCTGTCTCTGAAGAGTGTTTCAACATGAAATTCTGGAGTCGATCAATTAGTTAATTCCATTGGACTTTTGTTGATTTATTGAATATATATATATATTAGATGAAAGAGAGTGGTGGTGGGAGTAGGTCAGTGTGTTATGAAATATATCAACTCGTTAATCAACTCATTAATCTTTGATTTGGTTAATGGGAGAATTTTTGCGTAAAGACTTCTGTTGGGGAATACGGGTGGAAGTAATCATCTCAGACAAAATAAATGCAACAATAAAAGAGGTTTTGTAATTCAACAAGAGGGAAATAAAACTATATTTATTGATAGAAGGAATGAACCACTAAAAATAATGAAGAATCTCAGAAAATGAGAGTGACAGTCTGAATCTGTTCAGTGTTTAGAACTTGGATCAACCGAGTTGAAAAAGTTGACTTTCTACTTATTTTATTCGGTTCAGCTAGCTCGGACATTCATGAATCTACCACACTAACCACCACAGTCTTGCATCAAGATCAAAGGTCATTAGGGTGACATTCTGTGTCATAACATAATTGGTCAATGTATGTGATTGCTGGGTGACCAACCTGTCTTACACCATGGCTAGGTTTCTAGAGCAGTAGATCACTTGCAAGTTCTTGTTTTGCTCACCAAAAGTGTCCTGTAAAGTGCATTCTGATTTCACATAAGTTTGTAGAAATATCAGGGATTGGTCCATAGAGTTGTGATTTAGTTGGATGTTGTCTTCAAGAGATGTTAAGTATTATTACTCCTCTGCAGTGGTACACAAGAATATCTGTAGGAAAGTAGTGGTAAGGTGGAAACTAATTAATTGCCTAAAAAGACACGTAAACATTTTTTAATTTTATCAAGGCTGGAAAGAGAGAATTGGGCAGCTCCAGCCTAGATAGGGTAACAATACTCCCTTTTGGACTGTTCTCTTGTAAAGATAGAGCATGGCAGGTGGAGGAGTCAGGTTTTCAAAATAGGTGAAGGTTTATGTATTTTTTCTCTTGGAGTGTCATGTACACCTTATACAGGAATGTAAGTAAATGCTATAGTATTAATATATTGAAGATTATAGTTAAATTTTATGTCAGGTCACTTATGAGTGTTACTGGTACCGTGTAACACAGTACTACCTGCCACATGGTCAGGTCATCAGCAACTGTAACTGGTTCCCCAACCAGGCTTTTCTAAGGAAGAGAGTGCTAGATACCCATCACAGTAAAAAACGAGCTCTATTAAAGAGCAGTTGAACATTCTTGTAGGGTCAACAGTCATCTAGTACAATGTATACATATCTCTATAGCTATGTATGCAAACATATGGTGATGACATAGTATCACTGGGCGGAGAGTTTTTTAAACTGAAATTAATGGCCAGGGTGGAAGATCTCCTGATAGAATCAACAGCCATGTGACTGTGACCAAGGTGAGCCTTCAAGTTAGAGAATATCAGCTGTGGTTTGACCTGGAAAGGGATGGACTCCACTAGGTTTACTTGCCCAAAACACATTACACATAAATGAATACCTCCCTGGCTTTCAACCCATATATGAGGGAACTGGTCTGAAGCTCAACCTTATGACCACACCCGGTCATGGGATTGATGATGAGTTAAATTTTAGTAATGACATGCAATTGTCTGTAAGAAATAATAGGCTCTATCTCAGATGAGTGTCCAGTCTTTATACAATGTTCATTTTTTAGGAAAGTGGATGGACAAAATGAGTAACAGTCATGAAATATGTTAAAAAAATTTTTCATATAATCTCTGGTCTTATAAAAAAAAAATGTCACTTTTTTTTTTAATCAAATTTAAAATCGAAAATTTTGAAAATAGCTAAATGATTTAATGCAAATACATTTCTGTTTACATTTTAACAATTTAACAAATTTAAAAAAATGTTTTTGTACCTCCAGGACGCAGCCAAAATGGTCCGGTTACTGTTAGATAACAGAGCCAACCCTAATTTGCTTTGTAATGGATTGTCTCCCTTGGCCGTCGCTATCGCCCATGGAAATATTTCAGTAAGGAAAAAATTATTTTTCTGTTCAAGTAAATCAAATGCTTTTTTATGCTTGTTGTTCATTACCCACCCTTTTTATTTATATATATATATATATATATATATATATATATATATATATATATATATATATATATGTGTGTGTGTGTATGGGATAATGATATATAATTTTTTTTATATATATCCAGAATAATTTTGGAAGAAAGATGTATGACAAAGTGGAAAACGTTTCCATGTGATGCACATGCATTTCATCCCTTCATTAGACTAGGTTTCTTTATGTTGATGTGACTACACATGTACATGGATGAGAGATAGTGAGAATTTTAAATTTAGAAAATTTTTTTTTTTTTTTTTTTTTTTTCCTATATAATCTAACCCATTTCATATTGATTTTTTTTTTTCTTCCCATCATTTTTGTTATTAAATATCGCACAGGTGACAAGAGAAGATCTGCCAAGGATTGTGAAACATTGTAAGAACCTGGACACAAATTTACTGTGGATGATGAACTAGTGATTAAAGGATTTTTTTTTTAAACATTTTCATCTTAGTGAATTATTTTCTCTTTTAATTACAGTAGCACTTTTTATGCCAAAATTGTAGTCAATCTTGTTATGGTGAGCAACTGATATATATATATATATATATATATATATATATATATATATATATATATATATATATATATATATATAAATTAGCATAGAGTGTACCAGGTAACTGAGCATACATATTTAATATGTGGCATTCACCAAAATTTAATGTATCAATGTTTTAATGTCTTCAAGATGTATCAAGAGCATTAACATGGTAACTTCAAATCTGATACAGGAAATGGAAAGGTGCACTCCAGAGATGGCCAGATGAAAAAGAGGAATAATAAGTGATTCTGCATGGACTCCAGGTGTAACTGTGGTGATGCACATTAACTCCATGCTGTTTGTGGGGGTCCTGAAGGTTGTGCAACAAGGTCATGTCATGCTGCCCCATTTCTCGTAGCCTATGCCACTGCTACATCAAAACCTAAATTGAGATGTTTCAGCAGGATTCTGCTCCCTCCTGCAGGGTTCACATGACCTAGGAGTGGCTGGCTAATAATTTTCACAATCATATCACCCCCAAAACTTACTTGATTTGAATCCTCTGGACTCTACATCTACTGAAACTAACCATTGGCTCCACAATACCAAAGACATACCGCAGACCACTATTGTAAACATGATAGTCAACATGAACAAGAACTGATTCAGGCATGCAGTCGCTTCCAGGGCCACATAAAGGCAGTCTTTGTGGCTGAGAAGTTTCTTATTTTTGTTTCTTTAAGTTGAGCATGTACAAATACAAAATATATGTACTAATTTTTTTATTGAATACCTTTTTCTTTTCAATTTGTTCTCAATTACTTGATGCACTCTATGATATATGCTTTTTGCTGACGATGCAGCGGTAGTGACTTATGCCCAGTGTGAAATTCACTCACTGATAAAACTTTCTACAAGGCCTGCAGAGACTTTGAGCTGACCATCAGCCTGAAAAAAACAAATGTACTGGGACAAGGTACCGAAACATCACCAGCCATCGCCATTGATCACTATGAGCTCGATTCAGTCCATCAGTTCACATACCTTGGCTCCACTATCACTGACAACCTCTCCTTAGACGCAGAGATTGACAAGAGAATCAGGAAGGCAGCCACAACACTTGCGCACCTCACATGTGTAGACCAATCCCAAGCTGTTGGTGAAGACCAAGATGGTAGTGTACATGCTGCATTATCAGCACACTGCTATATGACAGCAAGGCTTGGACTACATATGCCAGGCAAGAAAGGTGTCTGAACACACACACACATATATATATATATATATATATAAAATAGAGCAGTGTTATATATGCAAAAAAAAAAAAAATATAGAAATAACATGAAATTGAGTCACCATGCAGTATTGTAATTTATGTCCACAATATAATATATATATATATATATATATAAAGTGATGTAATTTATTAAGTTTAGTTTAGTTTGGCACAAAGTTGCAAGTATGGATGATACTCGAGATTTATTGCTCAAAAATACAGCAGTTGTGTCAAGTATGGATGATGCTCACAATTCATTAGTAATAGTGAGAAAACAATTTCTGAAGTGGAATTGGTACTTTGCCTTGTGAAATCTGAAAAAGTAGAAACTCTTTGTGTATTTAAATATCAATTCATAAATTATGAAGACTCAGATTATTATCTATAACCTTAAAAATTAACTTTCTGTTGGGTTATCCCTCCTCTGTCAATTTGGACTTACCCTGTGAAGTCTCAGCTGATGAGAATATAGAGACTCTAAAGAAATAAGTTGGTGAGTGTTATTCATTAGAGAAAGCAAATAGCAAATTTTGCTTCATTTTCTAACATTAATATTTTAACTGACTAGCCAGAATATTGAATTACTCACATCAAGAATTGTGTGATCAAAATTTGTAAGAATATTTTTTTTTTTATTGTAATGGCTATAATAATAGTTAACTTATATTTAAGCGTTTGTTTTCATCAGCATAATAATAAAAATAGTCTTTGCAGATTTTGTGGAAATCTAGAATGCAGTTTTGATGTTCTTGATTCTTTTTGTTTTTTTTTCCCCCCCATTTCATCCATTGTTAAAAATTGTTTTAGAAAAATAAAAATCTTTGAAGTGGTTTTATTTATTTTTTTTTTTAAAAAAACCTTGCTCATTCTTCCATAAAAGTCAATAAATTTTAAATTAAATATAGTTTCAACAAGACTTTATTGGTCTATTCAAAAAAAATCATGAATAAACCAATATTGGCAACATTGAATTTTGTGAGAAAAAATGTTTGGTTTCAATGAAGTGCATTGTAAAAATTATTTTATTTGTTTTTATTGATAGGCTGTTGATGAATTAATTGCTTACGGTGCTGATCCCAATCTTCCTCTTGCTCATGGTGTGGGTAGTGCACTTTGTATGTGTGTGTTATCTCAGTTTAAAGGCAAGTTGAGTACCTACACTACTGTTAAATTGGTAAGTGAAGTATTTCAAGAAAAAAAAAAAAGCAAAGTTGACTTTTGGTGAACCATAAAAACGTTTCCTTTGCAATTTTTATTCTTTGCACTAAAACTGCTCACTTTTCGTTTGTGGAGTTGCATTTATATTTAAGTATAAGAGTTAGTATTTTTTTTAATTGCAATCACACTTTCCTTCATATCAATTCAAGTAACTGTACCTATTAAATTAAAATTAATTTTATTTCATATAGCACATGCATGGACTCAGAACTTGACCTACTGTTGTTTAGATATATATTTTAATCATTTCGTAGACTTCAAAGAATGTATTTATCTGTTATTGAAATCTTTATAGCATTTGGTCGTACCCTATGCTTGATACTGAAGTATTGCCAAGACTTAATTATTTAAGGATGTCAGTTAAATTTTCATTAGTCATAAATTGGGATTGTTCTATGATCTAAATAATCCCTCAATATATGATATTTACTCTAAAAGTAATGCTTCCTGTTTTTATTTTTTTATGTTGTGATATGGCAGTAGAGGTTGAATCTTTCCACCAATAACTCATTATCTATTTTTTACCTTCTTACAAGTGGCAGTCTGGTAAAATGGCATCTGGCATGAAAAATTATATGAAGGAAATATGTCATTGAATTTTTCCATGCAGAATAAATTGCACCGATTCACATTCATTAAAACTTGCTAAATGTTTATGGAGAACAAATAGTTGATGTGAGCACAGTTAGGAATGTGATGTGTTTCACTAGTGGTGATAGTGATTGTGTATGACAAACCATGTTCAGAGTAAAGATGGACATTTTCCTGACATTGTCACTTCTGCTGTAAAAACATGGATGATGTTTTATAGCTAAAAATTGACTCTATTCAATTGTATCATTGTGCTTCTTGTATCTGTTATAGTTTCCATGAAAGTAAATAGGAGGAGGCATTACTTTCAAAGCATCTCTCATCATAATAGTAATTATATTAAATCAGGAGTTCAGAATAAAAATAAAATAATATTCTTCCAGTAAAAATCCTAAAATTTCAATATGAATTTCTCTTAAAAAAAAAAAAAGTTTTTAGTTAAATAATCAGATCTTGGTTAAAATAGTAAAGAAAAATAATTTATCAAAATCTGTTACAAATAAAATATTTTCTTGTTACAGTCAAATTACTGATTTTAATTTGAATTATATTAAATTTTTAAACTAAAACAATTTTCAAGAGAAAAACTAAACTTCTATTGAAGTTGTTGATTTATTTAAATGCTCAAAAGATCACATTTTAAGGAAAATGGGAACGAAGAGGATACTTGCACTTACAATCAGGAGACAGTTAAAATTTCTGGGATACCTTGGAGAATTTGATACTTACGGAACATTTATAGCAGAAGGGCAGAGAGTAGTGACAAGTGACATACCTGATGAGCTTTTTGGGATGGAGAAAGAGGGATTGTGAGAGAACGAATATTACTTAGAGCTACAAGGAATAGGAAGTTGTGGAGAAACATGACCACCCACATCCTGAAGGGACAGAGCATATAAAAGTAATCAAATTGGTTTGTGACATTTTCTTTTTCCTTGTAAAAACATTTTTTGTAATGTAAATCTGATAACATCCAATTATACAAAATTACAATGTCTTATGGGGGTGGAAAGAAAAGTCAAAACTTTCGAGGTCACTAAGAATGAAGAAAATTGTTTTCGGAGACATTTGTCTTTCAAGTCTAACTTGCTTTTTTTCGTTTTACATTTTTAAATAAAGACAACTATATTCTATACCCGGGATGAAATTTTTATTGATTTTGTTCACTCACCTGTTAAGGAAGTTTTGAGATATTTTAATCTCAAATCAAGAATCCTTATGAATTGCTACAATTTTTTTTTTTTCCTTTTTCTTCAGATGAACAAATTAGTGAAAGCTGGTGCCAGTATTTTAACAAAAATTCCTATCGGTCCAAAGAAGATTTTAGGAAACATTGTGGATTTCTGTTATGATCTCTTTTATCAAGTAACTTTGACTTTTCTCTTCTTCATCTAAACATTTCTATTTTAAAATGAAAATATTAAATAAGCAAATATAACTCAGTTTAGCAATAAATTTAGCCATTGTGTTTATTTCAAACATTTTACTTAGACAATAAATTGAATTGGACTTTGACTCTTCTAAAGGGAAAATGTAATTTGGGTGGAAGATCTGATGGAATCAATAGCCACATGACCATGTTCAAGGCAAGTCTTCAAGTTAGAGAACATTGACTGTGGTTTGACCTGGAGAGGGATAGGCTCTGCTAGATCTACTTGCTTAAGACACACTATGTATGAATGTCTACCCCTTTGGCTTTTAACCCAGAGCTTTATATGTATATATTAAGCATTATTTTCCTTCTTTTTAATATATACACTTTTCTCTTGTTGGAACATCTCTAAACTCTTCCCTTTATATATATATACACACACAGTGAAGTTCACCCTGTACAAGGCCTGGAGACCACTCGAGGTAGTGTTACAGTAAGAGGCAATTTATGCATATAGAAGGGGGAAGATAACAGTTAACCCTAAGTTTGAACAGGTTAAGATTGTCATGATCAGGGAAACATCCCCTTGGGAGTTAGTTCCTCAGAAAAATTTGATACCATGTCAAATTGATCCCTCACAAAAATAATTCTGGAAGATCACCAACAAAATTTTGAGAAGGTAACATGGTCAGGAGGTCAGCTACACAGTGACCTTATGACCACAATGCATTCTGGGCATTACTTAAATGGATTGCTCCATTCATAAAAAAGAAAAAGGGGGAGGATTTTGTAGATTAACA
The DNA here is from genome assembly GCA_963932145.1 of Acanthosepion lycidas. Taxonomy (NCBI): domain Eukaryota; kingdom Metazoa; phylum Mollusca; class Cephalopoda; order Sepiida; family Sepiidae; genus Acanthosepion; species Acanthosepion lycidas. The sequence continues at coordinate 111,574,195 of OZ010582.1, read as the reverse complement.
TTCTTTAGACCTTCCTCACTCAAAAATATTGATTTGTTATCAATATTGAAGGGAGATCTCATTTATAAATATTGATACAGTGTTAAATTGATCCTGATCCCTGATTTTCAGAGTTTTTGGCTTCAGCGGTTTTGTATACAAAACGTTTTTTTTTTTTTTTTTTTGACAGGGTTACAAAATGATTTCTCTTAAATAATAAACAAGTGTATATGCATTTTTAAGTGAACAAAATTTACATGAATTAATAAAATTGTATTCGTTTATTCTTAATTTAACATAAATAATTATGAACCTCAAATATTTATCCATGTGCTCTCCCCCCCCTGTACAAAAAGTTTAAAAATTCAGAATTAAATTTTTTTAAAATATACAGATAATCAATGATGTTAGAACATTTTCAAACTTGATATTTCTATATAACAGTTCAGCAACTTAGCCTAATAACTGTAAAAGTGAGGGATCAATTTGACATGGTATCAATATTATAAAGACACTCCTTCTAAATCGATAAATCAATATTTTTCAGTTCTGAATTTAAAGAATGCTAATCTACAAAAATTATTTCCTAAAAGAAATTTTTCCCTATATCTTATGAGTTTAAGTAGAGCTGCATTTTGTAATTTGGGAAATTGAGCAGAGCAGGAAAGCAGCAGATATAAGAATTGGCTTTAACTCTAAGAATATAACTTCAGTGAATGAAACCTGATTTAAAGCTATCTTATTTTTCTCAAGATAATTTTAGTAGTTGAAGGACCAAATTCATTTTCATGAAGTAAATTTTATAAGAATTTTACTTGACCTATAAATTCTGCAGCTATTTTGGGAGTTTAATACATTGAATGAAATCTCAAGTCCAAATCTCATTTTTGCTAGAAAGTTTTGTATTTAAACAACCAAATTGTAAACTATATAGCAAAAGTACTTTCTTCAAATTACAAAATAACTTTTTTTTTTTTTTAAAAAATATCATCCATGTTTATCAAGGGAGTTTTATATTTTTTTTTAAATTATACAGGATTATCGCATTTCACACATCCCTCCTCATGCTCTGACTGTTGCTGAGAGAGAGACATACAAAACCAGGAAAGAGATTTTGGCACATGTAGGTTCCCTTCTACGGGAAGCTATTATTGATAAAGAGAGGCAAAAGCTTAAAGACAATACAAGTGAAGAAAGAAAAGGTAAGATTTAAAGGATTTTTTCCATTTTTTTCTCAGAATATAAAATTCCTTACTGGGATTTTTGTTAATGACATTTTGGTTTAAAAAAAAAAAAAAAAAAAAAAAAAAAGCACTGTGTCTATGTGAGAAATTATTTTATGAATTTGATTTTTTTTTTTTTTTTTTTCGTTTAGCAAAATAATTTTTTCTAATGTTATCCAGTCTTTGCACTTCAAGAGAAGCAGATATGAAAGAAGTGTCAAAACTAAAATCAGATACTTTAAATCCTAATTTCCTTTAAGACAAGTATAATTTTTCTTTATCATCACTTTTCTGATTTGTAAATTATATAAAACTTATTGATATTCTGCTCTTCAAAAAAATGCATAACTGAAGAATATATTTTCAATTTATTTTTTTTTCAATTTCATAATTTCAAATAAACATTCGCATTTTTTATATATTTTTGAGAAGTGAGTTGAACTGAAAACTTTTCAGTACCTGACTCAGACATGATTATATTTCCAACCTGGATAATGCCTTGTTTATTTATTTCTTTTATAACAATGAATCAAATTAAACGGTTGTCAGTATCAGATATTCAGTCTCTGGACTTGTATACCCTGCCCACCCCGTGTGTATGTGCACACATGAAAGAAAAACATTTGTTACATGAACCACCAAACTGTCATTTTTCTGTCTCTGAAGTGACTTTGCAAATAACCATAATACACTCAAAAGAATGTCATGAGATACCAAACTTCCTTCTTATATCTTAAATTATTCTTTCTCATTACAATTTAACATAAATCAGGATGTGTGCGTTTGCAGATACATGATAAAACACAAGAAATTGCCTGAATAGGACTTTAAGAAATATTTTTTTTAAATAACAATGCAGATAGTTATAAACATTCAACATTTGTTTTCTTCTATAGTTTTGAGTTCAAACAATTGAACTGATCTAGTTTTCCATTTTCCCCAAAATGGTAGCAAATATCAAAATATGGATTCATTTCCAGCAACATATGCCTGATACTTAATGTTAATTTTTCCTCTGCTTTTACCTGATTGATGCATTTATCTATTAGGCAGATATCAAAGAAGTGTCAATAAAATCATCTTGCCATTTCCTGCAATGTTCCTTGTCACATCCCAAAGAGTCTGTATTTTTGTTCAAGTTTGAACAATCTTTGAAATGTTTGCTTTAAACTTTTTTTTTTTTAAATTTCAGACAGTTCTCAAAAATCCAAGTTCATGTTCACAGGTGTGAATCAAGGAAAAACAAAGAAATCTGAAGCCAAAAATGTTACATTTGATTTTCCAGAAGACACATATCAGAAATCAGCTGTTTATTCAATGGATCATAATCAGACCTGGTAGGAGAATTTCAGATCATTTTTTAATGTACTTAAAATATTTAAAAAAAACACTAACAATTCAGATGTTTTTAGTTAAATCAAATGTTAAAAAGAAAATTGTCATTTTTCTCCTATTTAAAAATTCAAAAGTTTTTTGTTTGTTCAGCCTAAAAACAAACAAAATTGCATCTTTTAACAAGTAGACATAAATTTCAAGCAATTTGAAAATAGTTTTCTGACTGTGATATGCAGAAAGGAATTCCCTACCCCAAGAAAATAGGTATTTTATAAAATGTTCAAAATTTGAATATTATTAAATGGGGAGGAAGTAGGTAAAAGATTTAACAAAAAAAATTAAATTTGAGCTATAGAATTATTTCAAAATTTCTATAGTTCAAAAGTAATTGCCATAGTAATATCAATTTTCAAGTAAATGAAAAACTTTTTTTTTTTTTTTAAATGTGAATCAAATCCCTGGGGTTTCATTAAACTGAGTAATCCTTATTGTTGGTGTGAGAAACAATCAAATTTTGCATAGGGGTGGGGGGAAATTTCCACACACAAGATTTTTACAACAAATCCTGAATTCATTAAATATAAATACTTTCTTCAACTAACAATTTTATACTTTGAAATTTGTTTTTATCTGATTGCAAATCTTTCTATTTGTGTTGTGATTCTGAAATAGAATGTCAAATAACTTTTTACTGACCTGTTTGGAGAATAAAGAAATGTGTGGTAAATATGAAATTCTGGTGGTTCTGGGATCATCCAGTGGCTTGAGTATGTAGCAGAGGTAATTATATTTAGTCGATCTTTACAGTGGATTCCAGGATTTGTGAGTAGGTCACATTTATGATGGATTTTTCTTTATTTTACAAACAGTTCAAATACAATTTGAAAGTTTGAGATTAAATTTGAATAAAAAGAAGAAAAAAAAAAAACAAATTAAAATGTAAAATGAAACAATTTAACTGAAATATTTAAATTGCTGTTGAAACTGATTTTTATAAAATAAAGTTGTTTCTTGCTCACTCAGGACATTGCTAGATTTCTGCTATGATTGTGGTCGTTCAATGTCTGTGAAGCTGAAGCCATGTACCCGATGTAAAGCAGTTAGTTTCTGCAGTAAAGCTTGCAAGATAAAAGCCTGGACAACAAGACATCGATATGAATGCATGAGAATCAAAGGTACAGATTCCAAAATTGTTTATATTTTGATTTTTTTTTTTTTTTTTAAACTAGAATTAGAAGTTTAATTAGAATAATCTTCAGAATTACAATAAAAAGTATCCAATTTTTAGAAGATTTGGAGATCTTAAGAGTTTATATGTAAAGTTAGGTTTGACGGCAACTTATACAGAATATATTTTCTTTACAATAGTACAAGAACTCTATTTTTGTCTTTTTTTTTTAGTTTGTATTGAGGACTCTTTCTACATGTGACTAGTGAGATATTTAACTAAGATACCTTCTTTATCTCTACAGATAGAAAAGATTTATTGAAGAGTAATCGCAAAGAGAGTACAGTAAGTTTTGTTTTCATAATTTTAATCCAAGGCTTTTTTAAAAATCCAAAACTTTATTTCAGATCCAATATGGTGTTAAACATTTTTCTTTGATCTCTAATTGTTTGATAAACAAGCTCAAAAGTGTTTAAGTGAATTTAAAAATAAACAAAAGAAATTTCAATCTTGCTATGTGAAGAAAATGCTTTAACTCCACTATTATTAATAAAATTTTAAAACAAATTGTTTTATTACAGCATTGAATAACAATATCAACTTACAGACCAAGAAAATTTTGCCCCCCCCCCTTGACTACTGTATCAGTTGTCTATAAAAGAACTGTAGAAGATAACATTGTTAAAACATTATTCTTTTGACTAGATACATTGAAGATGACTATGATCAGAAATAGTTAAATGAAAGCAGAGACTTGTTTGTATAAAGAAATGTGGAATAAAATTCAACCTGAAATAAATGTTACTTTCCTGCTTATATATATAAATAAAATGTCAACAATAATAAAAGTTAGAAACATAACATCAAGTTTTTTTTTTTAGTTGCCATTATTTAGACATTGGGCAAGTCTTTCCTGCCCTCTGAAGTAAGTCCATTTGTGTACTTGTAAAATCTGTAATAATCAAGTGGCACGTCTCCATTGTCTGCTTCCAGCTTCCTTTTAACAGCATTCAAAGCGTTATAGAAAGTAAAAGGTAAATATTTTTCAATTTTTAAAACTTTCTTAACTCCAAGGACTTTTTAAATAAACAACATCAGTGAATTAAAATTTGATTTTGGTGTGCCAATTATTTCAACTGCTTTCATGGGAAGTTGAAAAATCATTCAGGTTGATTCTTATCTTGCTAATCAGTGTTTGTACATTTTAGTATAAGCAGTGTTTAGTATTGTTATCAGTGTAGATATTGACAATGAGATCTTTAGTCGGTGAGTACATTTCATTTTCTTCTTTGGTTTGTGTGAAGATATTGTTTTAATGAATTTAGTAATTTTATATTGGATGTGGGGAATAATGTAATGGTTAGTGGCTTGGAAATAGAATTCTGGCCGAGTTTGTTACATTCATACCCCTGGGAAAGATATATTCAGTTATGAGTTATTGGCCTCTCTGGCAACCAGCCTATAAGTAAACTTTGAATTCCAAACTAGTTAGTATGTGCCTTGCCAAGACTAAATATTTTATTTGGTTGAGCTAGCTTGGACATTCATGAGTCTATCACAGTTAGAATGTCACCTTAATGACCTTCCATGTCATTACATTGTTGGTCAATGTAGGTGATTGCTGGATGACCAACCAGTCTTGTGCCATGGCTAAGTGTCCAGTGCAGTAGATCACATGCAAGTTTTTGTTTTGCTTGCCAGCAGTGTCCTGCAAAGCACATTCTGGGTTCATGTAAAATTATGGACTAATCCCTGATATTTCTACGGAGCTGTGATTTAGTTGGACATTGTATCCAAAACTATAGCATCTGAGTGTAGGTCCCATCAAGCTTAGACTCAAGGGTTTTTGTTAATGTCCAAGCAGTGGCACTAGACATTATAACTGCCTCTACAGTGACACAAAAGAATCTGTTTAAGTTGTTATATCAGATTTTCAGATTACATCCATTTTATTCAAGGTGGCCTCTCCTCTCAGTCTTCAATAAGTGGTGGATAGTGTCTGACCCTAAAGCATAGTCAAAACTATTTTCTCCAATATCCACCAAAAATTCTGCTCTCTCATTAGACCTCTCACCCTGTGACCAGGACAAAGTTAAATGTAAGGTAAGAATCTCTTTACCAAATAATTTTGCAACTTTTCACTTGCTGTATCATCATAGGAACTGTTTAAGATATTTTTTACTTACATATAATCCCTATAAGATAATGGTAAAATTTATGCTAAGTCACAACTTAATAGATAACATCGTTCTTGTTTGATTCCTGCTACTGACAAGTGGTAAGTTGTAGTCCAGTACAACCTGTCGGGGGTAGGTGGGACTTAATAGCTGTAGTGAGGGCAGTTAAGGAAAACCCTAACCAGGTGAAAACCATTTAAATCAGCTGTCATTCAAATGTAGGATAGAAATCAGGTGTAGATGGCATTACATGATAAACTATATATGTGTAAAAACACCATTTTCTCTGAACATAATAAGCATGTCAGTGAACACGGTCCAGGAAAACTAAGTAAAACAAACACTGCTACTCTCTATAGATTAGTAAAACTGGTCTTCCGTACTCTGAGAGATACTTCAAAGGGAGATTACTCAGTGTAAACTGTCAATGACTTAATAGGTCATGGGTTCCTTATTGGGTGGCAGGGAAGAAATGCTTGCTGTTGTGCAATCAAGAGAGCTTCGACCTTTGCTGGATTGCTATTCAAACTACTATGTTGAATTAAAGCCAGCAATTTCAATATAGAGTTGTTACTCCCTGTAAAGATTAGGTTTGGGGAGTGGGGGATTGATTATTTATACAGGTTTGGAAGTTTAAAAAAATATTTAAAAAAAAAAAAAAAAAAAAAAATCTGTTTTTCCAAACTCCTAACTGATACAGAAGAATGTAATGAAAGTCAATTAAGAATATGTAGAGGACAATAAGTGTGCTTAAAATTTTTTTTTTTTTTAGCAGGTCACCACTTCCAGCATTAAAGGAACCCAAATACCGCCCTCGAAAACTTCTACTGCTCACACCAGAGGCAAGGAAGTTATTTTTACGCAGGAAACAACAACAGCAACACCATTCACAGAAAACTACAGCTTTGAATGAAGAAAGAAAATCCTCGGGTAAAAATTTAAACAAAGGATCAACAGAATCCGAAATAAAAAATATCCCCAGAGGTTGAAATAGATGTGAATGTTTGCGCTGAGATTCCAATAATAAAATAAAATAAAAATTTTGATACTTGTCTGGATTTCCAAATATAGTGAAAAACTCACAAATAACTTAATATTAAATGTCATTTAAAGAAAGAATTCATTTAAGTTGATTATTTTCATCATAATTTGGAATTTCATCTTGAGTTGCCTTGTGCTACAAGACTGAATGGCCAAGTGTTTTGTTACAAATAAACACATTTGATCTCATATTTAAAATGACAATTTTATATACAACCCTAAACAAGATTAATTGATTTGCAGCTAATATGCCCAATACTTCAGGAAAATGAATTTAATGCCCCCATAGAAATCATTTTAAAATTTTACACACAAACCAAAATACTATATATATATATATATATATATATTTTTGTGTATTTAGGCAACAATCCTTCTTTCATGTACATTTCATTGAAAATGACAGACAAGGTGCTTTTATTTAGTATTTTATACAATTTCTCATGCAATCTAATAATTTTTTTTCTTTCCCGATGATAAATTATATAAAAACTGTCCGAATGTTCTTTTTATCCGAGCACTTTTGGCTATATATTTAGCGATTTTCAACTAAAATATGCAGAGTAAAGCCGCTTGGCTTTGTTGTGTATTCATACTAAGTTATAACATTCTTGCTCACTTCTGTTATTTATAGCAGTGCTTGGAAGCAGTGACCATGGCTTGTGCAGCAGTTTGATCAAGCACAATATTCCCCTCTTTTCTGATTTCCAAAAATCAAATCCCAGTTGAAAGGAACAAGATGTTGAGGAGATTAAAGAGAATGTGATGAGGCAGCTGCTCACTAAAAAAAAAAAAAAAAAAAATTCCAAGAATGCTTCCATCAATGGAAACAATGCTGGATAATGTGTGTAGCTACAGGAGGTGGGGTGTTGGGCTACTTCAAAGGAGATTAAATACTGAATTGATATGTGTTGTAGTTTTCATTTTATCAGTTTTTTTTTATTATTATTATTATCAGACCTCATATACAGATATAGAAATATTTCTTTTCTAATTAAAGGGAAGTTATCCGCATGAAATTTAATGTAACAATGGAAATTGATATGTTCAAAATTCTGCTACATTTTGTATACTCAAAATTATATGCTAGGTATCATCTCGGGCCTTGTTCATGAAGATTTAAAAGTTAGTACAGTCACAACAGAAAAAAAAAAAAAAACTAAAACTTTTATACGAAAAGGTGCTTTTTGTTGGTTAATCTAAATACAAAAGAGACGTTTTATGCTGACTTTAAATAATTCTAAAAAGTAACATACCACAGAATTAACAACATTTGGGAATACAAATGTTTGAAAGAAATTCTTTGATCTGAAGGAACATTGGGAATTAATGCTGACAATGTTATTAAGCAAATTCTTTTACCAAAAATTAGTGAAATATAATAAATTTTCAAAATAAATTATAATCCAATCAAATTCAAACACCTACAGCAAACATTAAGGCATTAATGATTACATTCGAATCTAATTGCTCTCAATCAGAAAGAAAAAAAATTAAGAATGAATTTTGATGATAGAAGTAACTAGAATATTAAAATGTCTACTCATGATTTAAATATATTTAACCATTTCCCTTGATAAAATTTAGGTAAATTCTTGAGGTGGCGTTATAATCACAAGAATGTCCAAATGTCAAATTTATAATTTTTAAAAGACTTAAATTTAAGTCATGGTAAAAGCACTTGTGCTTGCCAGCTCACTGAAGTTAAGCAATGATAATTCCTGTTCAGGACTAGAAAGCACGGTAAACACTCCGAGACACTTTTGTTAAAAAAATTTGGTAAATGGTTGGTTAAAATTCTCAGGGCCTTTTCTTACATTCCTGTAACATACTGGTCCATTTGATAGTAGCACAAGCAAGTCTAGTAGAAATATGCTAAGCTTGAAAGGAGCTAGTAGACAGTGAAAGACCTATAGGAATTTATTTATTTATTTATTTTTTTTTTTACAGCTTAAATCTTTGTGGGTTGTTTAAAGCTGAGATATTGCTTACACTACCCAGTGTTCACAAACAGTCCCCATCTAAGTATTGACAGAGCTAGATGCTGCTTAACTCCAGTGATTAAACAAAAACCAATGTTTTTAGGCCACCTATAAGAAAATATCAAGCAAAGAAAGAAGAGAATGTACAGAGGTAATGGTGGTAGTAATTTTTAAAAACCAAATTCATATTAGTACTTAATTACACATTAAAATAATTTGACTAAGAGGCTAATTAATCATGAAAGTGATTGACATGAGCAACAGCAATCAACACTATTTCTTACTTCCATTGCCTTTCCATTAAAGATTCTTCTTGTAACTAGTAAATGAGCTGTGAACAATGTTTTAAATGCATGCCTACAAAGAGAGATGGACAACACCTTATATGCCATTCAAATAAAATTAGAAAACTGAATTAAAATATTAAAGTCATTGGCTTTCAGATAATTTTGATGTTTGCATCACTATAAATAACAAAATTGATGTAATTACTGCATATAAACAAAAAATGTTCAATGAAGGCTTAATCCTAGAAAGCTAATTATCATACCATAAAAAGAATCTTAAATTTTAACAACTCTAATGTGCATGAAAAAATCTAGTTGTGTTAAAAGAATCAAAAGCTGCAAAACAAGAATATCATAGTTGGATTTAGCCGTTTCTCTTGTTGAGAGATTAGTTATCAGAAACATTTGATTCTGACAAAGAAAAAATATGTTGGCCTTTGCTAAATATCTAATTTGAAATCCAAGTGACATTTTGTGCATTTCAGAAAAGACAGAAGTAAACTATCTTGGCCAAATTTCTGCTAAGAAGAAAAAAAAAAAAGCTACACTGATAAAACATTTTTTGCGGAGAATTATTTAGAATCCAATTACTCTTACAAAAAACAAAAACAAAACACACACACACACACACTACTTGACTTAAATGTAATTGAAAGATACTAATGATAAACTGATGAGAATTTGAGTTTTGCTCAGAGACTAACCTTTATTTCTGATCTGCACTGTTTACTGATGGCCATAGACTAAATGAAATGAAAGAAATACTAAAAAATTTCTTCTTCATTAGTCTATTCGTCAAAGTCACTGTGAAATCTACACTGGTGAGCTGGAAACAAGGATAGTAGTGAGTTGTTATCA
>OZ010582.1:111453640-111546140 GCA_963932145.1 Acanthosepion lycidas | reverse complement strand
ATCCTTTCTTCTATCACTCTTATCTGACCTTGCTCTAAATTTTCTGTAACCCCTTGTGTCCTAGTGGCTTCCCGCTTTGTTTGGGGTGAAATGCTTAAAAAAAAAAAAAAAAAAAGAAGATGGCTATAGCAACATACAAGGGTGTCGCTGAGCTGTATAATAGGACGTTGACATTGGGATTGTGCGAACCAGGATGATTTTGTGGGAGAAATAAATTTTGTTTTTCTACCCCCCTCCCCCTCAATACTCCCGGAGCCGCATTAAGAAATTGAAGTAATTGTGTTGTTTCTCATTAGTTCGCTGAGTTAACCACCTGATGAGACCTTGGCAGTCAAAACTGCGGTAATGCTCCAGTAAGTGTTTTAACCTTTTTAAGATATTAAATGGCTCTACAGGTTTGACTTTTCTTACTTGAAATTGAGCACTTTTTAATGCATACGATTTTAAAACAACTATTTTAGTGTTTGTTTATTCCGGGGCATATTTGGCTCCTGACTGGCAGTTGAGCACTATAATTTTGTGTGTGTGTGTGTGTGTGTGTGTATATATATATATATATATATATATATAGATGACGGTATCAGTCTGGAGAGGGATGATCCCAGCATGTGGCAGTTTTGGAAAGTGCCTGAAACCATGTCACGGGTTGACCCAAGCCTTGTGAGAGAAATTTGGGTAGCCGGAACACTTGCTGGACCGCCGATAGCTGTGCCAGCACAAAGTCACAAGTCATTGTGACCAAGGGCTTGAGTGTACTGGCCTTGTTCAGATTGATCACACGAGATAACACGCATCCTCCCAGAAACTGTAACTAAGGTCTGCTCAGCATAGTTGTAGTATAAACCACAGGTGGGTTCTCTGCATGTTGAACAAACACAAATGTGCCTGAGCAAGCATCTGAATTAGGGAATTAGTAGATGGGTATCCTCAAATATGAGTGCCCAGCTGTTTATATATATATATATATATATATATATATATATGCGCGCGCGCACACACGCACACACACAAACCAAAATTTGTACAAATAATTATTTTGTAGGTTCTGTATCATTGCAGCAACAATGCAGAACAAAGCAGATGAAGCTTGTGTAGCTGAAGTTACCAAAATATTGACATTTTATGTTTATATAGTTATATCATTCCATTTCCCTTTATATCTTGACAGACTTTGTTTTCAACATTTCATTATTTTTTATTTATAGGATCATAAGTAAAATATCACTCACTTACAAATGTTATAGGATAGAAATCCTGAATTTCTCACGGCTTTGTGAGTCACTTGTACTTAGAGAAAAAAAAAAAAAAAAAAAAAGACAAGGAAGAAGTGTTAAAATCACAACATAAATCAATTGAATGAATGTAAAAGGAAGCCACCTCAAAAGATCTCTCTTGCTTTTTTCTTTACACTCAATTTCACGTCTTTTTATCTTTATCCACTATATCAATCTATTACAAAAACAGTTACTTGTTGCATCTTCATTTCTGTTTTGTTATATAATTATTAGTGTTATACATGTCAAGACGGCTGTAATGGACCAAACATCACAGGTTTCCCATGAATATATTTGCAGCTGCTTCATACTGTAACAAAAACCAGTTGCTTGAATCATAACTCCTATTTTCCACTATGTGTCTCTCACAATAACTGTCTTGACTACCTAAATTGACCCTCCATCACTCAAACTGCCCAAACACTCATGACAGTAACTGTGAGAGTAGTCTTCTTTCAACAGATTCTTAAGACAATTATAATCAATTTTACTAAAAAAAAAACAAAAACAAAAAAAAAACAAACAAAAAAAAAAAACGCAGATGTCTATTATCTTACATAAATAAAAAAAATTCAACGCAGATTATTTTTCTAGGTTAAACGCAGCAGAAAAGAAAAACATCAAAAGTTGCAATTGAAGAGAACAATAAATAAAATCAATATTGAAGGATACGCAAGAACACAAATGATAAGAATTGGTCTGGATAGAGGAAATGGTTTCAGGTAGTCCCAGATGAGGGCAAACATGGCAAAAGCTACAGCAATTGTGCAAATGATGAGACGTCCATCCATCAAATGATGACTTTCTATAAAACCCATTTTATCCACGAGGACCTGGTAAACAAAAACAAAATCATTCTACAGAACAGGAAGCAATTTTAGATAAGAGACACAAAGTTTAATTTTTTTTTTTTTTTCTAAGAACCGGTTTATACAGAGTAGAGAGTTCTTACTGTGGAGTGATAAATAGTAAAGTCTTGCAGATCAATTTGCTTGTGTAACAAGTTCAGTCCCCAGTATGCATATTACACTTAAGTATAAGACCATTTTTATGAATTTACAATTCATTCTATTTTAGGTGACAAGTCATTAATCTTAAGTAATTTCTCTTTGATTGGGTGCAAATTAGTAGACTGTTTTGTCTTTAACCAATGAATTTCTCTAGTTTGCTGAGCAAATAAGAAATACTATCATAAAATAAAGTTGGATGTGTATATGTGTTAATGGTTAGTGGCTTGTCATGAAAAATTTCAGTTCATTACATTCTCTTTCATGCAATCTGGGAAAAGGCACGAATCCAGTTCTTTCTCTAGCTATGGATTAAATAGTAGAACAGACTGGGGTCTCTCTTAATCCTTGGTTGTCAACCAGTCTAAGAGAAAGACAACTCAGAATTCAAAACTGGTACAGCAGGTGGCTAGCAACTATCTTGTGAAAAACCTACTTGCTATAGAAATGACAGCAGCAATATCTAGCATCTTCTACATTTGGAGTGTACTGGACTTGAGAGATTATAAAATCAACAATTTTAAATGAAATTTACCAAGAAAAAACAAGAAAATACTAATGATCAGAAACACTAAATGACTGACAGCAGCAAAAACAATAATGATGCGGCCATTATTATAAGTTGTACTAGCATAAAACCAGTTAAAAAGGAAAAAAAAAAGACATTTATGAATGGATTCACACTTCTGCCTGAGATCAGAGTATAGCATCTGCATACTCAGGGAAAAGTGTTACACATAAGCTTATAGATATGCATTTTCATATATGTGGAATTTTTGCTTGCCTCATGTCAGCTTTTATAAAGTAATTTATTAGGTTGGTGCAAAAATAATGTCGTTTTATCACATAGTAACATATGTGAGAAAACGACATTATTTTTGCACCAACCTAAGAGAAAGTTACACTTCAATTTTAACTAAAAACAATAAGTGAGCAAAAACTTATTTACATTTATTTTATTGTTGATATTTTAGTTATTTTTTTTCTTTGAAAGATGTTAATTTTTACTGCAAGTGATATATGTGTAAGAGTCAATAAAAGTTGTCTTTACCTGTTTTTTATAAGATAACTGACATTTCACCATCAGACAGACACACAGCTATGACTAGATCGACAAACCAGTGTTTTCTATTCCTAAACATTGTAAGCTGTTTTGCTGGCAAATGTAATGGAGTATTTTTTGGTATCTAAAAATTTGTCTTTGCTTGAAATTTATACATAAAAACAAAGGAATACTTTTGTTAATGTTATTTTTAACATTAGTCTGTTTGGAAAGTAATGATGTTTTACCAGAAAGGATATAAAAACAAATGTGAGTTAAATTTATTTAAATATTATTCATCGAAAATGCAATCACCTTCACTTCAACGATGGCCAACTAGTATTATAGTAGGCTGTGCTTCAATGAATACAGCTCAACAGAAAGGTAAATTTTATTTCTATTCCATGTTTAAAGAAACGTGTTTTTCCTCATAAAGACTAAAGTTTTTTTTTTCTGAAAGTTTTGCTACTTATGAAGTGTTCTGGTGATTGCAACAAAAATCTGTAGGTGTTAAATCTGGGGAATAAGGATATAAAAGAACATACCATCCTAATGATCTGGGGTTATTTTTTTTGCATCTCTTTTTGTCGAATGTGATCATGCATTCTCATGCTAGAGAATAACACCTTTTCTGTTTATTGAAGCAGAATACTTTTGATGTAATGTTTTGTTTACCAAATGCTGACAATAAACAATAAATCTTCAGTGATCATAGACAACTTTCACATTCCACCAGACACAAAGCAAGGATTTCTGTAGATGGAGTCCAAATTTATACTTTTCAAGATTTCTCCAATTTGTTTGAGATGTTCATGGGAAGTTGCACATTACACATTAAGTTTTTGTGCCAAATCTCTGGTGCTCTGATGTGGATCCAATTGTCCTTTTCAAAAGTTCATCAGTGTAGATTGTCTTCCAGAGAGAGCCTTTCACATAATCAATATTTATAAACCATAAATCACAGCTGACATATACAAGCCTTCACTGGGGCCATTCGACAGAGGTGCAATGGTTACCAAACTTTTCTTGCTAGATCAATTACGACTGAGTAGTGATTTTAATACTTACTGGATGCACCATACTTTTGGCCTTGTGCCACACCTAAGCTATGCTTAAAAAATCTCTATACAAGCCTTCACTGTATCAATATACACTGCACCAATGTTTTTAAATGCCTTTGTATCAGTAATCAGTCAGTTAAGTGCCATGCGTGATACACGCTTAGGCAATCATGTATCTTTCAATACATGACTGACGAGGCAAATTTTTTCCTGCAGTAGGTTGTCATTTCTTTCTGCGATAGATCAGTTGCCATCCAAGGCTATAGAACTCAGTCTGTCCTGTTTACCCATAACTGGGGGAGAAGAAGAGGATTCCTACCTTTCCCAAGGGTATTAGCACGTAAGTGAATGTAATGGATTCGACTGGAATTCGAACTCTGCTCTCAGATTCCTCAATCCGAGCTGTTATCCATTACTCTTCCATAGCTCCATATCAGTAATACACTTTCAGAATTTATACAGTAAGCAATGGTAAATATATTGCCTTTTAAAGTTATAGTCTTGCATGGGTTTAAACTCTGAAATGCACCATAAAGGACACATTGTCAGATAGAAGAGATGATAATTCTAGATACAGTTTTATGGCTGCTTGATACAGATTTCATAATGGTGAAGTACATAATTACCAAATTTTTTATTCTTACAAATAAACATTTGAAGTTTTCACTACCATTTGTTTACAGCATTCACCATTTTCCAGAAATTTATATTAGCAAAGTTAAATTCCACTTAGAAAAATGAATAATACCTTTTTGGCAGAATCATCCAATGAATTTTTTAAGGCCGTACCATCCCATTTATCTACCTTCACAGGTTTGTCATCAATTGACCACTGGAAAAAAAGTAAATCAATAAGTGAACAAAATACGGATACATTTGAAAGATTGTGATTAATACAAATGAAATCTTTCAGACTTGGTGCAAGTTTGAATTTTTCTATAATTTGTATAAAAAAAAACCCAAAAAACCTCTGGTCTAGAATAAAAACAGCTTTCACTGTGATAAAATATTTAATTTCCTTATATTTTGAGTAGATATGATTTGTTTTATTTATAATGAGTTGTTAAAGTTCTCTGAAAAGGAAAATTATTAAGTGCATGAACACTAAAGAAATAAAACCACTTCACTTCTCCCCCAAATTCTTTTCTACAGAGCAAATTGTTAAACTTAGAAAAAATATTTATAAACAGAATTTTTTTTAAAGTATTGGGTTGGTGCAAAAATGACGTAATAATGTCGTTTTTTCACATATTTTTTAACGTCAAAAAACGACATTATTACGTCATTATTTTTGCACCAACCTAATATATTTCAAAACATTGTAAATTACCAAAGGAATTTTATATCATGTAACTTGTTTAGAAATGACTTTCTGAGAATAGAAAGACAAAACTGAAGTTGGTGAGCAATACATAAGGAAAATTTTATAAATTCTAAGACGATTAGCACAAAAAGAACTTTGAATTAAATTATTTTAAATTGTAACAAACAAATTCCTAATAAGATGAATGATAGGAAATGCTGATTTAGGATCGTCAACAGAAAAAAGAGCAAAAGGTCCATTCAGACAGATGGGTTATGCAGTGTTACTTATGCATGATTGTGCTTTGCCTGAAAATGAAACTTATTAACAGGACATTTGTCGTCATTACTGAATGATGAACATTGATGTGGTTAGCTTTTTTTAAATAAAATTCTAACAAAAGAAGAAGCAATGCTCATCCTCCGAACAATGACTCTTGTCTTACAACTGTACTAGTATCTGTGTTAATAACTTAATGTTTTGCAGATGGATAGCACATTTTCAGTTTGGACCCATATATCTAATATCAGGTCAGGAAGAAAGCCTGTGATTTCTAACATTTGCAAGTGATGTTTTTTTTTTTAAACCTTACCCGAAATTCTTTTCAACTGATGATTGTGGTCTGGCTTAGGTATGTATAAAATTATTTTCTGGTCCTACTTGACGAGTGTACTGATCCTGTTGGAGTATGTCAACTCAGGTTATATTTAGTCCTACTCATTCATTGTATTAAGGATTGATTTATTCAGTACAGTTATCATCAAGCAAGACATCAACAGTGATCCTGCTGGAAAAAAAGCTATGCAACTACAACAAACATACCATATGTAGGGGGTTGTATAAAGTTGATGCCCCCCCCCCCCAAAAAAAAATCTGTTGGGGAGAGAGGGGAATCAAAAACAAAATTAAAAAATATATTACCATAAAATGGTAATACCAAAATATAAGAGAAAAAAAAAAGTTAACCCATTTTATCAGTCCTCTCATCAGAACAAAGAAAAATATTCACAGCAATTAAAAAAAAATATCACAATGAAATGTTATATACACAAAAATATATAACATTTAATGACTAATTATCTTTAAGCTCACCAACCACTCCTGTTTACAGAGAGATGGCTGGTAGGATGATGTACAATGATTCCAAAACTTTCAAGTGATACTAAGCAGGACATTGCACTAATTTTGCACCTCTACAAAAATATAGTTTATGAACATCAAATCTTAAATGAAAGAAGCCCACTTTGAAAATATTGATTCCCTTATGAATGTGTATATATAAAGGAGGAAACTTAGCACTCGTTAACTTTTTTAAAGAAATAATTTAATTCAACTCTCCTAAACTTCATTCCAGACAGCAAAGAATTCAGAAAGAATAGAATGTTGACTCATTAAGTTTCAATGTTAAATCAGCATCCACTGGCAACTTTGAAAAATAAAATAACATTCTCAATTTACCAACAAATCTTTGGTATCCTGACTTCATAAATTTATAGACACTACTAGATTGGCAGCTGGGTTTCAATATTTTACTGTTAAAAATACCTAAGTGTGAGCATAAGTTCTATGCTAATGGTTTCTTCTCATGCACTTCTTGCTTTCAACTACAATCTTCACATATTTAAATGCAACATCAATCTTCATCTTCTGTCTCCTTGAATCCCATTCTTCTTATTGTCCTTTCTCCTCAGTAACATTTTCTCAGATTCTTTCACTCTCATTAACTCCTTGCATTTTAGTGGCTTTATCACCTTGCTTGGGGTGAAATGATTAAAAAAAAAATTTTTTTCAAAAAAATAAAAGTAAGCCAGATTAACAGTTACCTGTATATGTTATGCATATCCTGAGCATAAATGCTTTGTCTCACATTAAAAACCTTAAATTTTATTATTTTTATATATGCCACTGAATTATGTTATTTTTAGTGGAACCTAGTTAAAGTAGGGATAGCATAGTTTTACAGACATGTTGGGAGGAATCAAAAAGTTCAGGAGAGAAGAATCAAAATGGGGTTAAAAATCAAAGTTGGATCAATTATATACACTCCTTGCATATGCAAGACGTACAGCTGACCAGGTAACAAGGATTTATGAATACATCAGAAACAAAATCTCAAAACATAATCATTCTTTAAAACCAGTTTATGAGTGTTGATCCATTGTAAGAGAATAGTTTGACAAAAGATTGCTTTTATAAAATCCCATGAAAAAATAGAAAAAAATTAACAGAAAAATCAGCTATCTTCTTAAAGCCAAACTCAAGGAACATAAGCAAATCACAGTCAAAAGAGGACATTAAAAGAAGATGGTATGACAGACCATATTTGGAGAGAGAAAAGCACACATTACTCTTGGGTGAAGTTCAGATAACTGACAGAGAATACTGCTTGAAAGAAAGAAAAGTAATGTACATAAGCTTATTGGCTAGTTGTGTTCTGGGTTACCCAGTTTCAAAGGACCCATTTCCCAGACAGCACTTTCTAATTGCACTAACAGGGCAAGGTCAGTGACTATGCTTTAATGCAGTGGGGGTTGGTAACCTTTTGCAGAGAGCGGGTCAGATAGCTATGCAGTGTCTTGAAGGAGGGCCATGATATTAAATGTGCTACAATAAATTGTCTCTACCTTAGACCATCCAGAAGGCTGCCTTGCTCTGGAGGTTCAAAGAAGAAATAAAGTTGTTATATTATCTAAACAAGGTTCCTTATTTTACTGCAGGAATAACAGAATAACAACTAGCACAATTAATGAAAAAGCAAATTCCTTACTATAAAATACTGTTATAAATGGCAAATTATTTAATGAGACACTTGTTTCTGTTTATTGTGTGATAACTTCTCCACATCAGGTAAAATATTTGTCAATGACAGCAGTAAAATATCATCTAGGTGGTCATCATCAAACCTTGTTCTTAAACGACTTAATATATTTCATTTTTGAAAAAAGTTCTTCACAAACGTATGTACTTCCAAATAATACCATCATTTCCGCATTATTCAAGAGGCTTTTAGATTTTCCACTTGACAAAACATATTTCTTGTAGAAGTCAGCTGTGGATTTGGAATTAAATTTTGATTTAAAAAATTTGTCACACTGTAAGTAGATTAAGTCCAACTGATATTTTTCTGACACTTACTCTGCAAATTAAATAGATAAGTAGTGCCCAGATATTAAGTTGGCAGGCTGGATGTGGTTTGGAGGCAGGGGGTGGCTGACCCTTGCCCTAATGTCTACAATATGCTAAAAATAGAACTGGGAATTTGGGGAATCTAAACCCCTATGCAAATATGTATATAGGTTCCCATATTTAAAACAGGCCTTGTACTACTTTTTTTTTCAGTGTGAAAAACTGAATAAATGTCAAGGCCTGCTCTCTTTGTTTATAAATTAAACATCTGACAACAGTTGTAGTATAAATTGGCTGAAGTTTTTGGATATTTGAAAAAATTTGGAATGCTAATGACATTTCAAGTTATAGATATTAAGGCAATTTTTTTTCAGTAGTTATGTATTTTAAATTAAGTTTTATTTTTTTATCTATTTTCACACTGAAAAAATTAATTTTGAATTTAAAGTAAACCCATTAAATGACATGAAGTTTCTTGAAAATATTTAAAAGATTAAATAGGAATTAACATTGAATAATTTTTAATATTTCAGTTACTTAATTGCCATCTTTTTAAGCAATTGTAACTTTGACAAAACTGGTAAGAAAGATTCAAATCAATAAATACCATAAAATTTAAGGATTTTCAGAAATTACTTTGCAATTTCTAATTTGTAAGAAAATTTGTAATGAAATTTTAAAAGATATGGCTTGTAAAAACTTGCAGCATATTCTGAAATGAGCAGTTTACAGGATATTTGCTCAAGAGGATCAATTGAAGCATGTTTGTACGGATTCCCTCTAAAAAGTGAATAAAATTAATGACAAGGATATAATGCTCCTCCCCCCCCAGACTTATAGACTGCTGATTCATTCAACTATCACCTTACTTAAGAAAAAAAAAGATTTTTTTCTTTTTTTAGTAATCTTTAAAATAAAGACCCAAATAGCTTATTTGCTGTATTTCACTCAAGTTAATTCTCCACATCTATAGGGCATGGTTGAACTGAAAGTGAAAAGATAGACATTCATTAACATTTTGGATAAGTTTTTCAAAATTTGCACAAATAACCAGGTTAAAATATGGTGCAACATTTTAATTCTGCAGAACAAGATTTATAAAAATAACTACCAAGTCTTGATGTATGTAATGTAAAATATTCCAATTCCATTGACTAAGTTTATAAAAACTTGATAATTTGTTGAATGATTAATTCATGTCAAGTGAAAAATTGTAACATTATATATAACATTTAGTCTAAATTTTTCAATTTTGATATGAATAAAGTTTTTTTTTTTATCATACACTCTAGTCTAGCTAGACTATTGCATTGTACCGGACAATAGCCTAGTCACTGACCAGTACTTTAATCCACTAGGCTCTAGTGGATTAAATCTAATGTTCTAATCCCCTGTCAGAGTTGTACAGATTCAAAAGAAGTGAAAAAACAGCAAGTAGTGCTGGAAAAAAACAAAAAAACAAGACATCTCAAACTGTGAACAATTGAATGAGAACAATCTATTAATAAAATGAAAGATTAAATTAAGGATTCAGTTTGAAATTCCCTGAAGAAGACTAGAACATATAAAGGTTGAAATGTTGTGATAATAACAAACATGAGGATATCATTCCAAATGCAAATAGCTTTTCAGTTTTTAACAATTATTAAAAGTTTTTTTAAAAAAAAGAAAAACCGATTTTGAAGCTTTCATTTTATCTTTAATTGAAAGCTAAAAGGATTTCAAATTTACTATTTCCAATAAGTAAAATACTTTGGCATATTTCAAACAGAAATTATATTGATTGGAATTAATTTTTTTTCAGTTAAAAATCGATAAAATCGATGCCCATTTTGACACATTTGTAAACAACTATCAGTTTTAAAAATCTTGCAAAAATAAAATATATTTCTGAAACATTATTTGAGGAAAATTAGCAAATTTAAAGTTAAATAAATCTGATTTGAAACAAATATTACTTGTTTATATAGCATAAAATATTGCATACAAGCATTTCTTAACCACGAGGTCTAGTGTTTCTTATGTGTTAATCAATTTGACAACTGAATGACAGCCGAATATGTTCATAATTAAGTACGGTGGAGCAGACAAAATTTCTATGAGGGTTTTCCTCTTTGTAATGGGGGACAACCCTTAAAACACGTGACCTTTAATGATAATGATAGGTTTGAATGAACACCCATACTTCAAAAATTCTGCACGTATACACATACAAAAACAAATCGAATTTTTATATTCAGGGTCGTCAGCTTGTAATAAGCTTTATGGTTAAAACAAATCTTGTAAAAATTCATTTTTTTCCGAGCATATTGTCTGTTATACATTCATAAAAGCAATTAAAAGCGTCTCTAATTAAATAATGGCTTAATTGCATTTACTTTCCGATTCAGAACAGATTTTCGGTAAGACGGAGTCTGATTTTGCAAAAAAAAAAAAAAAAACAGTGATTTAAATTCGTCAAAGAATTCTGCTTTTTTTATGCTCACTACAAATGATCACGTTGAATTTCTTAAGTTTCCAAAATAAAGGGCGAAACATACGTAAAAAATATATTTACCAACATTTTAGGAAAAATAATTTAAAAAATAATTTAATTCACTTAAATCCTGAAAATTTCATTAAAATCTGGCAATTATTTGATTTTTGCTAGAATTTTTACAAATTAATCATAATGTCTGTCACCGCAAAAAAAACAAAAAAAAAACGATTTTTTTTAATCAAAAAAAAGGAGTAAAACTATGTTTTCATTACGTTTGTTTTTTGTTTGTCTTTTTTTTTTTTTGAGCATGTTCATCAAGGTATGCTGAGTTTTTTTTTTGTTTTAGCAGTTTCGTGGATGTACCTGTAAGTGTACTAGTAACCTATAAAAATATGTACTTTTTTGATTTCTGTATCTTAACATATTTTAAAATAAAATTCATCAAAGGAATTTACAAAAAATTTTTTTTTTATTGAAATCACCCCAAACAAGCCAGTAAAATGCCACTAAAACACAAGAGGTATGGAAGAAATATAAAATTTTATGTTAGGCAATTTAATTTTCATTGCTCCATTAAAAAAAAAAGGGTCCACTTTTTGTAACTGAATCAAAGATCTATGTTTAAATATTGTGATTTCTATGCAAGTATTCTTTGTAACACTTCTTGCAAAATTTGATGAGGATATTAATTAAAAATTACCACTTTGTACATTAAAATTTGATTATAGAAAATAATTTCGATAAATTTTTATTCATATTCATCAACACATTGTATAAAAAAAATATGGTTAAACAAAACGAAAAAAAACATAACCATATGGATATAAAAATTAAAGACTAACATCGGACCTTCTATGAGTTAGTTATATTCAGTATTCATTTTTAGCAGTTATTTAACTAAGACATGCTATATTTTTTTTTTAATATTTTGTCTTTGCTGATGCAAGAACGTAATAATGTAGTTATTTTAAAATTTAGATATTTGATTTTACACCTTTTTACCGGATAAAATAGAATAAAACTTTTAAGCCTTAAAAAAAATAAAATAAAATAGTTTCGTTTTACTTTTACAACTAAAGTCATTACAAAAGCGCACTTATTTATAAATTTCTTAAAATGTCCCCGGGTAGTGAAAGAAAACTAAAAGGGTGGATGAAATTGAAATTTTAATGGTGTTGATGATTTGACTGTTTAGTTGAGGAATTAACGTTGCGATAAGAATTTATCTGAAGAATTTGGAATAACAAAAACTTAACGTATTACTATTAATAAACAACAAAAAAAAGAAAACAACATAAACATAGGTAGGAAACTGAAATGCGAAATGAGAGACCCATATAAACAAAATGGTTAATAATACCAGAGCAAAAGGACCAAAAAAGAAAGTGTTACTGAATTTTTAAACTAAGGAGAAAACAGAAAGGGTTTTTTTTTTTTTTTATGAAAATGCAGGAAATTTTGCTTTGGTACAATATTTTAAATTTGTATTAAACAATGAAATATAAGTAATTTCAGCTTTTGCTTTTCAAATATTTTTATAAGATGAACAATGCACTTTCCTATTGAAACGTTAATTGAAATTAACAACAAACAAGGATTTTATTTTTAAGAAACCAGGCATAGAAAACAGAATCTGAATACTACTTGAAGAGAAATTTTAATTCTAGCTTTAAGCACAGAATGAAAGTAACAAATTCGTCTAGAAGGATCTACTTACTTTGTAAAGCACGTTCCTACTAGACATTTTCTTTTTTTTTTCCAAATCAGCAGCAAAAATATGAAAAAAAACCCCTAAAATTTTCTGCAAGATGTTGGTAAGAACAGTTTAACTACCGGAAGTCCACGTTTTATATGAAAACGAGGCTACTTCCGGAATTTTTATCACTTCCGTTGTCAATGCAAACGAAAAACTTATCGCCATAGAAGCAACCAACTGAGAGATTTTATTTTCCTCTCCGGTAAATGAATTACTTAAATAATCTATTTTTTATTCCAATTTCTTATATATTTTCTTCACTAAAAAATAACATTGGTTTCATTTGTCTAACGATAGTTTCACGATAGTGATTTGTTTAAATTATTGGTAACCATAGACGCCAAAAACTTCCGGAAAACTTTACTTTTATTTTTTAAAAATCAACATTGCTTTTAAAAAAAATAAAATTCAATATTCGAAAAGATTTCCATGAAATCCTTTTTGAACATTTATTCTTTGAGGTTAGAGTTTATTTTACTATTTTTTATTTCTACACTTTAATGACAAAAGTTCGTTATTAAAATATAAACCGTGTGAAGAGATTTTTTAAAAAGTTTTATTGATTTATTTATCAATATTTTTTTCTTTTTAAATTTATTTGCTCATTTGAGATGATGATGTATAAATAAAAATCGGTACATTCTACAAAAAAAAAATGAAACATGCAAGATCAACAAGTAGACCTCATTTCACCACGTTCTTATTGTTTTAAAAACCGAAAACGTATATTTTTTCATTTTTGTATTATTGAAAAAGAACTTCAACTCTATATTTTTAGTTAGTTTTGAAAAGTTTCATGATAAGTTAAAAACTTGGTGTCAAATAAAATCTATCAGTGACGATTTTGTTTTTGATTTGTTTTTTAATGAAATAAATAAATTTTATTTCTGTAAATGTTCTCACCTATCCAACATCCTTTCTTAAAATGAGAAAAATGATTTTATTTTTTTTACAGATGAATAAAACTTTTTAGAGTTGGAACAAAAAATTATTAAAACTGAAAGCACTTATTTAAACTTTTCAATTTGGAATATTAGTATTCTGCTACAAAAAAAAAAAAAAAAAAAAAAGAAAAACGAAAACAAAAATCAGTTATGGTATTTCTGGATAAATTTTTAATTTGATTCAATCTTATCAAATCATGAAATGAAAGTGATCTTGAATGACTACTCATCTAGATCTTTTTTACATTAATGTGGATGTTCTCCAGTACTCTATGCTTGAACCAACTTTGTTCTTAGTTTTCCTCAACAAATTTCTCAACATCATTAGTTCTCAACTTGATATCTATGCTGATGAGATTCCTGTCTAAATGGTAAGTCTGATATGGTCAAATTGGCAGCTAATCTTAAAAATGACCTGCAATCTGTTGTTAACTGTGGCAACAAATGACTTGTCAATTTTAACACCTCTAAAATGAAACTGCTCTCTTAATCACCTTAAGAAACTCTTTTTGCTTTTTCATCAGCATGGTTGATGCTAACATCCAAGAGATTAACTCATTCTTGGGCTAATATTTTCCACTGCCATGAAGTGGAATGATTATAGTGAATCAGTTGCTAGGTCTGCTGCTAAGAAAGTCATTTTACCATGTTGTGCTAGAAAACTTTTCTTGCTAGAATCTCTCTTACACCTTTATAATTCTGCTATTAATTGATGCATTGTATATTGCTGCCATATCTGGTTTTGTGTTTCTGCTATATACCTAGTTATTCTTGACAAAATTAAAAGAAGAATCTGCAATGTTATTGATCCTAACTTGGCATCTCAGCTTCAGCTTTTTCTCACCACTCTAATTTTTCTTGTCAGAATTTCTCTTACACCTTTATAATTCTACTGTTAATTGATGCATTGTATATTGCTACAAGATTTGGTCTGGTGCTTCTACTTTATACCTAGATATCCTTGACAAAATCTAAAGAAGAATCTGCAATGTTATTGATCCTGATCTGGTAGCTCAGCTTCAGTCACGTTCACAACACCCTAATGTAGTATTCCAGTACGTTCTCTTTGATACCTCAACTTTACAAATTTAAGTTCAGTACTAGATTGGCAACTAAGTCTCATGATTTTACAGCTGAAATTGCTAGATGTAACCATAAGGTCTATACTAACAGTTTCTTCTGCTGCACTTCTCGCTTGTGGAACTGGCTTCTTGCATTCCAGTAAACTTTGATCTTCAAAGATTTAAATGCAATATCAATTGTCATCTTCTGTCTTTTTTAATACTGTTCTTTTATTGTCTTCTCAATGTTTTTTTCAAATTCTTTCACTCTCAGTAACCCTTTGCATCTTAGTGGCTTTATCACCTTCCTTGGAGTGAAATGATTAAAAGAAAAATTAATTTTTTTTGTAGATGATTTCTACCTTTCAGTTTCTGTTTGAAAGATATATTGATTTCTATATGGAAATATTTTTTCTCAAATATCTAATTTAATTTAAAAAAAATGTTATTTGGGTAATTTAGATAATGCTTTACACATTTTGGTCCAAATCTATGAAAACATGTCAAAAGGGCAATTAGATATGCACACAGCTATTCTTTCAATTATTTTTTTATTAGGTGCCTAAAACAAATTTTTTGTATCAAATGTTCCTTCAATCAAAAATAAATGAAAAATCTGCAGATGAACAAAATAAAGAAAATCCTTATATGATCTCTTTTTCTGATTCTTTTCCTTTAAAGCAAAACATATCTTATAAGTAAGAAAAAATCATTTTTTTCTTAGTAAAAATAATCCTTTAATATTTACTTTTCAGGGATAAGAACATAATTAAAATTTAAAATGGGGGAACAAGTCAAATTTATTGTCCAGGAACTCAATAAAGAACCATTCAAGAAAAATTTGAATTTGATATCATTTGATTCACTTGAACCATTGTCTCTGCTGCAAATTTTAAGTGATGTTCTTGGTGAAATTGATTCCAAGGTAAGTCTTTGTCTTCTTGTGCAATTCTTAATTCAGGTAGTTATCAAATTATCTAAGATTGAGATTATCTCATCATAGGGCCTAAATGTACTGAAATGGAGTTGTTTGTTGATGCCACACATATCATTTATGGTAAATATGAAATTGTTATATATGACATATCATTTATTTTTTATTTTGACCGGACAACATTTGAATAAAACTGGGCTTTATCACTTGAAAAATTTTAAAACTTATTAACAAGATTATTTCGGAAAACTCTAAATCTGTTAATCTGAAGTCTATAAAAACAAAGTAATGAAGCCAATTTAGAATTCATATTAACATTCAACTAATTTTATTTTTCCTCTTGTCTATAAGGAATTTATGCTGATATATCACAATTGGGCTTTTTACTCAGACATACAACAATTCTAGCACTGCTTATTTCTCGATTCAATCTTTCAAATCTAAAAACTCAAATAGCCTATCATTTGTTGTATTTCACACTAGACATGTATTCTATTAATTCAAGACATTTTAGAAATTCTTTTTACTTTCACATAATGTGAAAGTAAAAAGAATTCAATATAATTTTTTAAAAAGTTCGTTTCTGATTTTAAAAAGTTATGTTTAAGCCCTGATCTTCACAAGAGAATTAGTATATTGTATTTTTTAACAGCACAAACTTGACATACGACAAGAAAGTCCAGATCAAACTGCTATTCGTATCGTGAATACTTTGAAAATTTTAAAATACAGACCACCAACAGACAGGGAATCACAGTAAGTACCATTAAATTACTACATCAGTTATATTGAAATTGATTTCCCTCCTTCCAAACTAATTCAATGATTTTTGTTCAAACTTTGTTTAGTGAAAATTCCACATTGGTTCCTGTTAATAATAATGACTAAGTAAACTCTAACCTGATGTCTTTTTTATGTCATAATATATTTAGAAGAAGTAAATGTAGCTTTTTAGAGCTCACTTGTTAATAGTACTTATCTTGCAGTAGACAATGTTATAGGATACTAAAGAATATAATTGTGGACATTTGAAAGGGTTGATATCAAATTGCTGGATAGTAGAAATACTACTTTAAAATATGTCACTATTCAAAAGATCATCTCTTAAACTATTATTGGAAGATGTCAGATTATTAAAGAGAATAAGATGACCAAAATTAATTTTGCACACAAAAAAATAAGTTTGGTTTTCTTTAAATTTTGTATGGAATCATTTATTATAGCTCTATAGTCTGAATATCTTTGATTTTTTGCCAAGAAAGAAAGTCATGTTTATTAACTATATGCATTAATAAATTAAATAAACAGCACAAATTTTAATAAAAACATAGCTGTCAAACTAGAGATATCAATAATTGTGATTATTCAGTATATTTTTCAAATTGCTCTCTTCAATGTTTTTAACAACTATTCAGTTGATATGTTCTTTGGCCTTTGACAGATATATGTTGTATCAGATCTTTATAATTAATTTAGAACTTTGTTTCTTTTTATACTCTTTTTTATCTTTTCAACAAGAACAAGTCAATCAAACATAATCCCAGGACTCAGAACTAAGTAACTTCTAAAAAATAAACACAATATATGTACCTGAGCAAGGCAGAATAATGTATTGGCTAAAATATTTTATTAAAAACAACAAAAATGAAGACAATAGTTTGAAAAATCTATGGAATAATGAAAATACTTCATTTCAAAACTTGAGAAAGCAACTGGAAGCAGTCATGAATTACTAAAATGTTTTTGTTAAATATAGATATAAAATTATTCATGGTTGATGAGAGATTAGAAAGTAACTAATTGATATTCATACTTGTGTGTGCAATTTTTTTAAATGTATATGTGCACCTGCATTTGCTTTTGGAGTATGTATGCGTGTGTGTATAAAATGTTTCTGTGATGTTATGTAAACATGAGTTTAATTTACTCATATGTTGCATATATCTTTTATTTTATTAGATCTGATTTTAATTGTGGTCTTGTACAAGCTGACAAACCTGTCATCTATCCTATTTTGGAATGGTTGTTGAAGGGACTACCAGAATTAAAAAAAAGAGCCTACCTTGCTCAATTCCTTGTTAAAATCAACATTCCCTCAGATATTATTCAAGAGGACATGGTTGCTGAATCTTATGAACAGGTAAAGATGCAAACATTATCTATGTTCAACCAACTGTAAGTCAACATGAGAATGTTCTTTATACTTTATATCCAGTTTATGCTTGATTATCTGTTCATGAGTTATGTTTTGCTGTTAATGGGTTATAATAATAATGTCTTCAGTATGCTTTTCTTTATTTCTAGACCAAATTTTTCAGTATCAGAAAATGTTTCTCAGCAAGTATATATCTATCATTTAATATAATCCATACACTTGTACAATATTCAATAATGTTAGATTGGAGTCTTTAATATCCATTTAACTTTGTCAGCCTCAACAATAATCTTCATAAGAATTTACATTCTATATAATAAATGTGAATGTCAGTGTGTCACACTTTTTCAACTTTACTCCTAGAAGCCATAGACCAACATATCATATTGTTTGGGAATGAGGCTGACTCCATGAGCAAATTAAAAACATTCTGGGCCAGGTCCGGACCAGCAAGCCTGAAATTTTGGATTCCCAAGTTTTCATTACTGCAATTGTTTTTGGATTCCGCCATTTTGGCTTCTACTGATAAAAACAATTAAAGGGACACAAATCTCTAACTTTCAGTAGCTCATGTTCAAATGGAAAGATTACTGTTCTCAAATTACAGTGTTTCAAAATAAAATTGTCTGTGTTTTCCATTTTACTCCTAGAGGCCGTAGCCCAATATATCATATGATTTTGGATTCTCAAGTTTTCATTACTGCAATTGTTTTCGGCAAATTTTTTTTAACTTGGGAATAATCAAAATTAATTGTTAAATCCAGCAAAAGTCACCCATGAAATAAAAATAATTACATCAAATTGTCTTTAAATCAAAATGGTGGCAGAAGAATTATTGTTGAACTTTTAAAAGGCAAGATTAAATATTAATGCAATTCTTACCATTGTGGATGAATGAAATACAAAAATATTAATTTCTGATCATCTGCTTTTATGTCATTAAATTATATTGAGAATATTTTGAGCTGATCATATTTTTTTTTATTTAGCAACTTTGAAATTGAAATGAAAATTGAATGATGTTAAATTTTGAATCAGAAGTTAAATTTTTGCTAAGATATCATGAATCTTAGGCTTTGCCCATTCTATATTTTATCCACCATAATCAATTGTATTTTGTTATTTAAGTTTCAACATGTGAATTAAAGAGAAATCAGCCTATTAAAAAAGATGTAAAATATATTTGAATTTTTATTAATGAAATCAACGTGACAATTTTAAATGCTTTTTCTGGGTTATATTGAAAGTAACACAACTGTTATAATTATACCAATTGATTATTTACATTAAAAGATATTAAAGTAGAGTGCATGCACTTGAAGAAAACCACTTAACAATTTCCAAGCCCCAAATTGAAACAGCTTTTATAATAGGTTTAGGTTCTTGTAATGGATGTGCATGTAGCATAGTGGTTACTGTGTACAAAGTGGACTTGGCATGCTGAGTTCAAATTCCAGCCAAGGAAGTTTTGTTTGCTTTTTCAAAAATAATCTTGAAAAAGTACGAATCCATCTCTTCTCTCCTGAGTTAGGTTTTAATAGCAGAGCAGCTTTGGCTCTTTAACCATGGTTGGCAGCCAGTCTAGGTGAAAGACAACTCTGAAACCAAAACAGGTTGGGCATGTGGCTAGCAACTCTACCCTGCAAAATCCTACTTGTTATAGAAACCACAGCAGCAATGGCGAGGCTGTAGCTCTATACTGCACTGAGGAGTCTTCAGGACTTGCATATGTTCAAATGATGCATTATCTGAAGCATTCAAAATGATTAAAAATTTCTCTCCCATGTTTGATATTGTTGCCTTTTTAGCAAAAAGTTTGATAATTAATTACAGCATAGCTGGTAAGTTATCAAATGTGTTGTATTGAAGAAAGGGTAAAATAAAGGAATTGTTGTAAAAATAGGGCACTTAATTATTAGTGTTTTATTTAAGAGATATTTTACATCATAATTCCATATGACATTGATATCAATCTTGCGGTTTGTAGATGGTATTGATAAATATCACTAAGGTTGACTTTGGCTTAAAATCTCCTGAATAATAACTATAGCTTGAGGATAATTAGTCATAAAAGCTTGAGGATGGAGAATGGAGGTGTTGTTTTATTGAAGCTCAGAAATGTTTCTGCCCTTTTAAAAACTGATTGGAGAGATGACCCAGAAAGATGAGAAATTAAAACTGGCTTTGCGGCTTACATTAAATTCTTGTAACAGTAAAATAAGATACTGCTGGAATAATATGAAAATCTTGAACATGGAAAGGATTATATTGGAATGAAGGATAAAATATATGTTCTTGAGAATAATAATCCTGGAAAGATTTGAGAAATGGAAATGACTTTTTTTAGTTGAATAGAATATAATTTGAGTGGCATCTATAGAGAAAAAAAGGCAAGTGAAAAATAAAGTAGGTATATATAGTTAAACTGTTTAAAACTGAAATGCAAAAACAGCAGCAGTTTTGTGAGAACTTAATATGAACATAGGAAGCAAAGAGATTTTTCCTAAATTTGTATACTTAACAGAGTGCAACAGCATTGATGATCTTCACACTAAAATATGAAAATTGGCATTTCTCAAATATAAGAAAATTTTTTTATTCACAGACATGTAGGTACATCAATAAATCAAGAGCCTAATGGTAAAAAAATTATTGTACACAGCAAATATTTATTTTTTCAACATAATCTCTTTCCTTGTCAGTACACTTAATTAAATGGTGAATATTGATAACATAGAGCAATTATTATACAATGAAAATTTCAGACCAAAATTAAGATAATAACTACATATCAGGATACAGATTTATTGATCTGTCATCATTGTTTCTATCTTAGCAAAAATCACATAATAATGCAATTTACTTAACAGCACCATTCATGATCTACTTCAAAGAAATGTAGCCTGACATTTCTTTATTACTTATGATAAAATTGATTCTATTTTTATTGTTGCTTCTCCTTTTCTGAATATTTTTTCTGCTTTCGGCAAATCCTACATAATGATTACTGTTGATTTTTAGATTAAATCATATTTGTCTAGCAGTACTGAATGACCTCAAAACATTATGCCTTATTATGTCTTAACTACATCCCCACTGGATGTAAAATCACCAAAAAAAAGTAAATACAAAAAGTTTTGAATTATTTTTATTTATTTCATTTTATCTAAGTAAATCTTAAATGGCCTCTAGTCTACAGTTTTTACTGTCAGTTTTTCTTTATTTTTCAATGCGATAATCAGTAAATCTCAGATTTTTAATGTGATTTCAACTTTAATTTATTCATAGGAATACATTAGCATATATGTGTGTCTGTATATCACTGTATAACACAGATTCAAATAAATGAAAAAACATTTTTGTTTTACAGTATGAAGAACTTATCAAACAGTTTAAAGAATGGCACAAGCACTCAGAACAGTTGAAAACATCCAGCTTTAACACTCCAGAAATTCGCCGTGACATTTCACAAATGGAAGAAGAGAAGGAACAACTACTGAAGCGAATTGAGAGATTAAAGAGAAAAGTCAGTAGATTCTATTGATTTTTTTGTCTTATGATTTTCTCTTTAGTTTTTGCAAAGATAATCATACAATTTTTCTGACTTTCTTACTTTATATATGATTGCTTTTAGAATGACTTAGTTTTTTTATTGATTTTAGATTGAAGAGTTAGTTTCAAATATTGAATGCTTGTAATATATTAGGGAAAGTAAAAGGAAATAAAAGTTAAGTGATGCACTAATTGAGGATGTGCAGGTAGTGTAAAGGCTGTCATTGCAGAAAATGAAATCAGTAAGCCAAATTCACATCAAGTCTGTTGTGTTCACTTATGGATTCATCTCTTCTCTTCCTGGCTCCTCTTCCACTAGCAGTAAGTAAAAGTAGCGTGACTGACTGAACTCTTTGGTTGGTAACCAGTCTAGGAGAAAGAAAAAAAAATGCCTACTTGAAACTGCAGCAGTATCCCCTATTACAGTGTATGTTGCATCACTCTGCTACAAGTTGGTGTCTACAGGTTCCAAAAGAAGAATGCACCAATTCCATTAGAATGTTGAACACTTTTTGTTTGATTTTTTTAGAGAACTGATTTTTTTGTCTTGTTTTCAATCTTATAATGCATGTGCTTATATATTGATCTTGCTAATTATTTGGATCAATGCCATATAGCATATATGGCTATTACATGCAGTTGCAATTGATGATTTGAAGAGAGACTTTTATCAAATACTACTTTGTTACATACATTCAATTTATTCTCAGAAGAATGATAAGCTTCTGAGACAAGAATTTTTTCTTAATGATTATTAGGTCAATGAGTTGAAGTAGAAAAGTTGTTAAATTATTAAAATAAAAACAATGAATAATTATGCAAAGAATTATTTTCTTTTAAATGTAAAAATATGGTTTATATTAAGTTTAAATAATGCAAAAATGTAAGCAAACTAATATTATAATATTTACATTGTAATGTATGAATTAATGAAGTTAGGTCAGCTGCTGTCTTGACAATAATTTGATGGAAGAGGGTAATAAATAATAGAATCTGGTTGTTACTATGACAAGCTCAAATGTCCCTAAGTTTCTTTGAAATAGCCATTCATATATATGTTAACTATTAAAAGGGAATTAACTGTCTTAGGTAGGTATCAGTTTAAAATATTTTAAGCTCTTTTCACTCAGTTTCACTTCATATCTTTGCATATAATTTTTTATATATCAAGAACATTTTAAAAAGAAAAGATATATGACAAATTGGGAAAAGTTTTTATGACACATTTCATCTGTTAAGACTTCATTGTATTAGGGTTGTTTACATTTGTTGTGACTACACATGCATATAAACGAGAGACACTGGCAATTTCAAAATTTAGAATATATTATAAAATATTATTATAATTTCTGTTTCTTGAACTATGTAATTTTTATTGATTATCTTTAGAGTTCCTTGATGTAGGGGGCAAATAAGGTCAAAATTAAATGTAGTGAAAATGTTACTTGATTTTAGAGAAGAACAAGAAGACATTCTAAAGATTCCTTTACTAATTCTTTAGATGGAATCTTGGGATCTTCATAAATGTTATATTAATAGATTTGTTTTATAATTGTATTAAACATGATGAAAATGGAGTTTATGAATAAAACATTTGGAAATGAGGGTGACTATTTACAATTGAAAGAAATGGGGAGTCTCTTTGCCTGTGGGTCAGGTGTGGAGCAAACATTTTCTTGTCATTGTCAAAGCATTACTTTACCTTTTGATGACTTCTAAATTCCTGAGCTGGTCAAACAACTTGTGATTTGCTGTTTTTTAACATTGCCTTTTAACTGTTGGTTATGTCATGAAAACATCAACTAAAATGTTTCTTGGAGACAGAATCAATGTATGCATTCATATTTATCATTCAACAAATGTCAATTATTTCAGTTCATTTGATAAATCATCACAAGAATAATTATGTTAAGTGGACAATAATAAAAGATTTTATATTGAGAGAGAGAGAAAGGTTTGATGAAGAAATTAAATTTTTTAGCTTAAGTGTGTCTGTGATATCTTTTATTACAAAGTCTGTTAAGGAAAATCAAAAATTTCAAATTTATTGTCATGTCTAATTATTACAATTTTACAAAAGCTGAAAAACATTAAACAGTTACATCAATCTTAGAAAAAAAGTTTTGTTAAACAATTTATTCAACCTAACTGCAGTTACTCTAATGCAATTACCTACATTATTCAAGCTAAAGCAAAAAGCGGTAAATAGATGAATGTAAGAATTCTCGATATCAAGCATCATCTCTGATATAAAAATAATAACTGGGAAATTGCAATTAAATGGTGAAAATGTTAAAAAATATATCAAGAAAATTGCAAAAGAAAAAAACAAATTTTATAATTTATGCTCATATGCATAAATATAAAGGAACAGGTTCTAAGAAAAGAAAAAAACAGGTAATGTTGAGTACTAGGAAGGTAAAACCTGGCAGGAGTTGATTGCTGAAAAATTATCTCAAATTTAAATAAAAAGGAAGATTACATTCATAGTAGCTTTCAAAAGAAAAAGATGATAGAATATCTATTGCGTTACTCACTCAACTACAAAGCTAATTAAAAGAATGGAATGTTGACAGGCTCAGATATAAGATAAAAAGAAAACATGAGATGGTATAGGGGAGAACAATCACTTTAAAAGTGATAGCATAATGCTAAAATCAACCTGAAAGTAATACTTGTCCTTTAATTACATCAGATTTAATAGTAGAAGCCTACAAAGCATAATAAAATGAATACAAAAGTCTCAGGATTTCAAATCTAGTCCTCAGCATAGTCATCTTCCTTCTCCATTGTGATATTCCACCTTTGAATGAGGGCACATATGCCTACATCATCAAAGCTTGCAGCATATCTATGGACGATAATGGGTATGCTTCCATTCCCATAAATACAGTAGTGAATACTGTATGTGTGGGTCTGTGGTTAGAGATTCATTGTGGAATTCACTTGACTTACTTTTAGCAGTTGACTACTACTTCTACATGCTGCTGGTGATTCTTATATGTGTTGTTCTTGTCCTAAGTATTATCGTTCATTACCAACCTTTGTTTGATTATTCTATTCAGTAACCTTCCCTAGATTATAACACATACATAGGAATGTGCAAGTTGCATCTCTCACCACATCATCATTAAAAAAAACTGTCAAATAGATGAAAGTTTAAGGGTGCTAAGTTAGAACTGTAGGGTGAATACAGCAAAGTTATCTAACCATGTACTAAGATTGCTTATTTGGCCTTTAAGCTGTTCTGAGGCCTTGAATTGTCATATTGCAAAAGCATATACTCATCTTCAAATGTGACTTAACTCAAAGCAAAGCCTTCTCTGAATATTGACAATGTTCTCATGTAGGAACCAGAATTGATATTTGCAGACATAAACTCTAACTTTATAACTCCTTTTTGCTCCCAAAAGACAGTGGCCAATACTTTCTCTTCAAAATGATGAATTCAGGTCTCATCTCCTATAACTATCCTATTTAGGAAGAAGCTAGCCATGTGGTGCAGCTCCAGAAGCTCTTGGATAGTAATCTCTCTCTAATTCTTCATAGTCTGTTAATATTCTGAAAACGCACTTTACAAAGACCTTTCAGTATTCAAGAGACCACATTACACCATGGACACTACCTTAGCTCATCTGAATCCTTTGATACTGTTTTGCAATAGTGATACTTCTGTTGCTGCAATGAAAATATTAATTACTTTGGCCTTATTCTCATTCACTGCAGCAGCTGGCCTGCCTGTCAGTAAGGTTAGTTTTTCTTTTTTCTATAAAATTGCCATCAGCTTTATTGACCCATTTCTTTGTTATATTTACATCAAGGGAAGCTTTGCATTAAATATTCAACCTTATGTGAATGTTTGCAACACTTTCTCCTTCCAAAAACAAATTGTATAACAGGCGCTTTGCTTTTTATGTGTGTCCAGAGGAGCCACAATTTTGAAAGAGGATTATCAGTAGGAAGGTAATTCCATAAATTTTTCCACTGGGCTTCTAGACACTTTATGATCCAGAAGTAAAAAATAAATAAAAAAAATAAGAATACTTGTAAAATTAATTTAGAATAGGCATTATTTTTTTTACCAACATTCATAATAATTTCAATACTTTGGTAAATTCTTGACATCTTTTTTTGCAGATTTTATTAAAGAAATAAATTAGATTTGACATAAAGACAAGGAATTAAAAATATTAACATATGTTGGTTGGCTGTTTTTGTTTAGCAGCATATCAACCCCTATGGGTTATTTAATGCCAAATCTAAATATTTTTTGTACACAATTTTCTGATTTCAACTACGAATATTTTGTACATAATTTTATACTTTCAGGGTAAATATAATATACAATAACTATTTAAGTATGAAAACAGTCAATATATTCAGGGATTATTTCATAGAAAAAAATATTGCAGTCATTCACAACTTGTACTTTTAAAATCTATAATGGAAAACTAGTACAGAAAAAGCATAACAACATTTAAAGAAAAACTTTTATGAATAACCCTACTTTTAAAGTTAAAACATAAATGTGAATACAGTTAATATAGGAATCTATTGCTTAGATATTGAAAATTTGTTCTTATAACTAGAATTAGATTATAGAATTTTAAAAACTTATTTCAAAGTTCAGTTTCCAAAATATTTGCATCAAAATGTTTGTACTTCTGGTAAAATACTGTCTACTATTGAGTCTATTTACTGTAACATCTGTAATCTACCAGTGATGGAAGAAGATATTTCTGGCTTGATACAATTGTTTCTTGCCATGAATGTTAAAAAATGCTTAAAACTTTGTTCTGTAAAAAATGAATTACTTGTAATTCTCTTTCTTTACTCTCTGATCTAGGTCGAACCTCATCCCAATGCACAAACTATGATGAGTGTAGCTAAGAACCTGAGGCAAGAAAAGGACCAAGAAAAGAAGTTAGCTGAACAAAAAACCAAACAAAATGAACAGGTAAAAATTGTTTTGGTTTTCTATTTCTCTAAAATCCTTTTAAATGCTGCATTTTTCAAAATTTTATATTACTAGGAACACTTTTTAAAAAGTGTTTTTTAGCAGAAGAAAAGTGAGAGACTTGGCTGGACAGATAAGTTTGGTTTGTTAATGTGCTGTAGTTTTTTGGGTTAGTTAATAGTGGCTGGACAGATTTGTTGGGTTAGTTAATATGCTGTAGTTTTGGGTGTCTAAAAAAGTAATTATGACATGACCTCTCCAAATTGAGTGCTCCTTCATGCTAACAGTAATGTC
Source organism: Acanthosepion lycidas (assembly GCA_963932145.1). Classification (NCBI taxonomy): domain Eukaryota; kingdom Metazoa; phylum Mollusca; class Cephalopoda; order Sepiida; family Sepiidae; genus Acanthosepion; species Acanthosepion lycidas. The sequence continues at coordinate 111,519,195 of OZ010582.1, read as the reverse complement.
TTTGTAGGATTAGATGACCATATCCCATCTAATTGGTAAATGTGCAATGGGAAAATAAAGAGAACAGATGCTAGCAGTCAAAAACATATTTATCACTTTTTCACTCAGTCACCATATTCTAGTTCTAAATGCATAAGTTGCTGATTTGAAAATATTTCTTTTCTTTCAGTAACTTTGAAGGTTAATGACTAGTATTTTTTTGTTAAAAATGCTTTAAGAACAAGCAGTTGTTTTCAACTTTCTTTTATATCAAAATTCACCTAATTCAAGGTTTGATAGTCACTAAAGGTAGAGGGTTACTGCTAAAATGGTAAATATGTATGATATGAGTGAAAGAGAAGGTGGTAAGAAGTGAAGATTATGAGGATAAGGAGGATAGATAATGATTGGCCCATGACTTGAAGAGGTCAAGATTGTAGAATTCAAGGAAGTATCCACATGGGATTCTGTTTCACAGAGTAGCAGTTCTTGGGGGAAAAGCAATACTTCATACTTGGAAGCAATATTAAATATTTGGTCTAATCAACCACTTGTAAAGACAAAGCATGACAAAAGTAGTTGCGTACTTACTGGAGTGATAGAAAGAGATAACCATTTTTCCAGTGTCTTTTGCAATGGATCATATATACTAACTTTGCTTGAGGTCTGAAATGAATTTAAGATTCAATAGGTGTTCAAGGCTAGGAGCCTCATTGAGGATGTAACTCTGTTCATGTTATCTCTATGGGAACTGAAAGGAATACATTGCACACATGACTACTTGATGGTATTGTTAAAAAATTAACTCTTTCAACAATATCAGTCAACATAATCATTAGTACTATATCTCTCTAAATTTGACAGATAATACAAATGGTTTCTGTCTGTAAAAAATGGTTTGCTTTATTTGCTTCTCAAATGACAGAACTCTAAAATACAATTTTCATTTTAGATACTGTTACAAAATGGCTTGTAAGACTTAAAAAAATTCTCATGCTTAAAATTATTGCTCATAAAAGATTTAAGTTGAAAACTGAACCAATTTAAGAATAATTAACTGTATTCAGTGGATTTGTTAATGTTTATAATTCTTAGTTTTCTGGGAATTTCTCACCCAAATGAACTGACTTAAAATGGATGTTTGCAGATATGGGTTTCATCTGGTTAATTCCTCAGAGAAATTATCCTCTTCAAACAGCTGTGCCATTTAACATATAAATTGATACTTTGTTTTTATTTAGATTCAAACCTACAGAAGATATGAAAATATTAGCTGGTGTCAAATTTTACATTTAAAATTTCTTAGCTGAATTGCACTTTAATTTAAATATTTAAAAAAAAATACTTATTTTAAGTATTTAAAAAAATCTGGTCATCTTTTATAAATTATCAGCAATATTCAAGTTCAGAAATGGCTTGATATTTCAGATTCACCAAGCTGAGCAAAGAATTTGGAGACTACAACAGCAATTAAAGAACACACAACAATCTCGAGATGGAGCTTCTCCAAGATGTGAGTATGGCAATATGACATTTATTGCTGTTTTATAAAGTCCAATCTTTTCACGTGGAAAATTACTTTTCATTTTTTCTATTGATTTTCTCTTCTTTCCATCATTATAAAATGGAAAACTTTTGCAATTAATTTTTTTGTAGAAAATGAAATGCAAAAAAAAGCAGTGAATTTAAATGAACAGATTCATAAACCATTAAAAGATAGTTGTGGTTGTGGGATCAAGCAATTATTTTTTATTTTTCATGAAGGCCTTCTGACTTACAGGTAGACAAGTAAAGAATATTAGGACAAAATAAGAGAAAATATATGGTAAATTTGTGGATAATTCTTTTACTTTCATCAGAAAATATTTGCATACAACTTTAAGAAATAAAAAGAAAAAAGTTGCCATTTGTTTACATTGTAATTTTACATAATTTGTTATTTGAATGGATTTACAATCAATTGTATTCCAGTGATTCTACAACATATTGAAGAAGAGAGTAAAACTAACAAATATCTTGTTAAAATTCAACAAGTCAAAGAATTGGAAGAGAAAAATAAGATTTTAGAGGATATGCAAAGAGTTGTATCAGAACCATTACTTGGTCAAACAGAAATAAGTGAACTAGAAAACAAGGTAAGGATAATATTTCTGTTAAGATTTTTTTTCTCTTTCTTTATGAATTATACAACAATTTATGACATTATGAATGTTTGGAGGTAATTTCTTATTTTATATGAAAATGACAAAATTTGAATATTATTTTCTGCTACAATAACCAAAGAAATATTCTTGTTAAGCCTTTAAATTTAAATGGAATATCAGAAAATATCTGCTGCCTTTATATTGTAATTAGTGTTTTTCATAGCAAGTAGAAATTTATCTGTTACAAATATATTGCTGAATCTATTTTTTGATGGTTTTGATCATTAAAAATTTTCTTTTAAATGACAGTATTTTAAAACAAAATAACTTTAAAAGGATTTAACCAAAAGTATATAAATTGTATTTATATTATTCAAACAGTTTATGAATTCATAGTTGAGGTAGTGCCACAAAAGCATTTAATTATGGCTTTAAAAATGTACATTTTAAAAAGTATATATTAGCATAATATATAGAAATATATTTAAACAAAAGGAAAAAATAACAAGGAAAATGAAACAATATTACTCACCTTAAAGTAAACAAAAAAATAATAGCAAAAAGAAGTTAATCAGTTGTTGTTCATTCTTCAGAGCTCAATCAAAGACAAAACATATATGTGCACAATGAGTAAAATTAAGAGGGGGTGGGGGAGCCATAATAAAATGTTGTAGCCCCCACAATAGCATTTAACCATAAATAGCTCTGAATAAGTATCTCCATTCATACACAGCTGATCATAAATCCTAAGCTTAAAAAAGAAAGAATGAACTAACCTCTTTCTTCATGTTTGCATGATCTGTTGGTGTGGAATGTTTTGGTTAAGTCAACATAAGTGATTTACAGCTCTTTTTTTCTCTTGACATTTTTCCTAGGTATTCCTATAGACAAAAGCCATGTGTACTGTGATTAACTTTAGAGAAACTTTTAAGAAGGTGATCTGCCACAACAGTTGATACTAGTCTCTTCAATAGGGTCTTCAATCCATCTATTCTCTTTTGTTTTTGTAAAGGGTTATGATGACTGTATCTTTGAAAGTATGGGATATTTAACCTTTACCTCAGTAAAAAAAACAACTAGTTTGTACATGCAAAGCAGGGCCATCATATTTATAGATCTCTGAAAAGATACTATTAAAACCAGTGATTTTGTTATGCTTCAGCTGATCAATTGTTTTTGCAATTTCTTGTACTGTTGGTATCCAATCCAGTTTCAGTTTTACTGGTTGTTGTAAGATGCAATCAATAAAAGCTTCCTGGACCATGTGATTTGTAATGATTAGTGGCTCAGTATGGAATTCTTGTCAGCATGCAATTATGCCCTGTCTTCAGCATACAAGAGGTTCTGGAGGAGCCACCATATACTACTTTTAATGCTTGATAGAAACTTTTGTAGCTAACGTTATCAGCACAAAATTATTGTTTTCCTGTGTCCTTGGTCCACTACTTATTTTGTATAATGCAGAAGTTGTTTTGGAAGATGTTCGATGCTTGGCAAAAGGGAACTTTCCTATATATTTTAGGATGGTTCAGATCTTATTTTAGCAGGAATATCTGAAATTTGTGAGATTTTAGGAGTCTATGAGATCTTAATGTTTTGAGAAAGGATTTAATGTTGTGTTTGATATTTATAATCAAACTGAACACTATAGACATATCTATAGTATGAAACAATGCTGAAATTTTGGTGATGGTACTTTTTGTGGTCTTTCTTAAAGAGTTGTTGGTCAGAAAAGTCTTGAGGTACTCTCTGGCCAAGTATGTATCTTCTGTAAGAGATATATTTATGTGTTTGCTGAAAAATCTCCTGGGAATATGATTATGGAAGAAAATGTGCATTATGGTTGCAACCTATTTTTTGTAACCTACTGGAATAGCATAATGAATAGTGCATGTAGAAAGTTCCTGTTTATTCTTTGTCCACTGAGAGAGCCTATTTTTAAAAACATGAAACAGTACTGAACAAGAACCATCATGTAGGAAGAAAAAGGTTGGTCAGTCTTTTTGTATGTGTGAGTGTGAAAGTGACTACTACTTTCCTATATGAATTCAAGTTTATTTCTAGGTATATGTTCATAACAGCTTATGAAGGACTCTCTTTCTCTAAGCTGATCTGTCACCCAAATATATAATATATATATATATATATATATATATATATATATATATATATAGGATTCTTTATCTACCTTACCATCATTATTAATTAGTTGCTTACTAGCCAGATGCCATAAGACAGTCTCTAGTTTTATTTTGAAACTTTCCAACCACATGTAAGAAAATATAGTTCTAGTGCTTTCACTGCAACATAAATCTAAATCAATATTTCCCTTCATCCACATCTAATCATAAATCCTAAACCTTCAAAAAACAAAAACAAAATGATCTATGTCTTCATCTATGTATGACCTATGATTGTGAATAACTTAAAGATACAAATAATCTTGTTAGGAAAAACTGGTAAGACTCTCAGAACTAGTATCATACCATTACTTGACAATAATCATATCACAGGAGTATCTCATGGCATCTATATGATTATGACTTCCAGTTACCTTTAGGGACTGAAGAAAACCCTAAACAATCTTAGATTAGAAGAGTAATGTCAGAGGTACATCTTAATGTTTGCAGCAAGGATTGAATGATCCAAGTGTTCTGGAACTAACAGCATAAATAAACCTTGCGATGTATATTGCATCACTGAATATACAAAATAAATGCTCAAATTCCTTGATGATTATATAATTTATTCATTCAAATGAAAAGGAAAATTTTGGTTATTTTATTTACTTAATTGACTTATTTTTATTTAAATAGCTTCAGTTTATGTTATTGATTAGTATAAACCAAGAACCATGAACAAAACAAGTCAACTTTAGTTTGAAATAAATTCTATCTGTGTATTTGTTTTGTACATCAATTCTGTTTTATTTTTCTATATTGGCAGCTGCATGAAGTTACAGAAGAAGTAAATCAACTAATTGAAAAGAAAGGTTTACATACAGATGGAGTTGATGATAAACTGCATCTGTTTAGGAATCAGGTAACAACAACAACAACAACAACAGTTGTCAGTATTACAGAATAAAAGTACATTCCCATTGAGTTTAGAATGAGAGAAATACTTTCTTCTGCTAGTAAAGATCCTGCAATAAAGCTAAAAAAAAATCAAAGTAGAATGGACTGATCTCTCATAATAAATATGTAGCATTCTCATGTACAATTTTCTTTTCATTTTTAACTGTTCTATTATTAGTTTTAACAGCATTAGAGTTTTAATTTCATCTCAAAATCTTAATTTACCAAATTAACCTGATTTTGAAATTTATCAACAAATCAAATTTTTAATATTCAAATTGTGAAAATATGTTCCTACAATAAGTGGGAAGAGTTTCTTTATAGGGATAATGTGTTGAAAAAGTGACATACAGGGTGTTCAGGCTAAATTTGACAAAGTTTAATGTTCTTATTTTTTCAAATTGGTTTGGAATATCTGTAAAAAGTGAATGGCATTGTGAAACCTAATCACTACAGTTTTAAAGATGTCAAAATTAACTGACATGGATAAGTGGAAGCCACCTGAATATTGGAAAAGGGTAACCTGCATCATGATGATTCATTATGACAGCTGCTCAATGCACTTTGAACACTGTGAAAACAATAAGACATGAAATGGAAAGCTGCAACCTTCACTATAAGACCATGGCTTGTAGGAAAGAACATGGCAGATATTCTGATTGCCTCCATGCACCAGAATTCATCCAACAGTTGCAGGAAAAAATGATGGAAGACCCAGGCCATTGAATGCAGGCTTTGGCACAGGAAATCAGTGTTTCAATTTCCACCATGAAGCTGGCCTTAAATGAGGACCTCTGCTACTAGTCATACAAGAGATGTAAATGTCAACTTCTTTCAGAAAAGGCTTGAGCAAACCGTCTGACAAAGTCAAAGAAACTTATAAACAAGATGAAACATCCTATTGAACCAGGGACAATCTGGTTCTTTGATGAAAATAATTTTTGTCAGGACCAGCTGCACAATACCCAGAACAACAGATGGCATTTCTCGTGTCATGTAGACCAAGTTTCCCCAATCAAACTGTGATGGTTTTGGGGTGTTTCTCCAGTGTAGGTGATGTTATGCCACTTCCCATCTTTAAACAAGGTCCCAGGTTCAATTTGGATGGCTATATGGAGTTGCTGAACACTGTGGTCAAGCCCTGGTTGGAGAGGGTAGCTTGCTGGAAGACCACGTGTGACAGCAAAATTCAGCTCCCTGCCACACCTCCAGGAAGACTTAGAAGTGGTTGTCAGATAATTTTTATGACTTCATCAGCACCAACATCTGGCCCCCTAACTTCCCTGAGTGTAACCCCATGGATTATGTGTCGGGCATGGTTGAGAAAGACACCAACTGCACTGCCTGTAAAATCAAGGTCCTGTTGATCAACAGGATTAAGGAGGCATTTGAGGCTCTTCCCAATGAAACCGTGAAGACCACATGTGCCAGATTCCAGAGTTGAATTGAGGCCATGGTAGATACTGAAGATGGCTTCTTTGAGTGAATTGTCTTTTGATTATTATGACCTGAATGCCACTTTTCCAATAAATTGATTTTGGGCTGAGATATGCCCATTGTTTTGCTTTAAAAAGAAACTATCAAATTTATCCCAAACACCCTGTAGAATTTGCAGCAATGTCTAAAAAAACTAAATATTTAATGTGAGAGTTAAAGTAGTTTGTCTACTTACAATCCCTATTGTTTCATAGTTTTAGCAAAAATATGTTTCTGAATTTATTTTTACTGTTGTCATCAGCATTTTGCTTTCTCTCTTACTTTAGGCCACAATCATTTCTAGGAAGAAAGAAGAAAAAGCAGATGAACTACAAAGAATTAGGGAAGAGATGAATAAATTATCACAGGCATTAGAAGAGAAGAGGCAAGTGTTGAAAGAGTCAGGAACTGGTGAAATTCTTAGAAAGGAAGATGTAAGGGTTTCTTTAAATTTTTCTCACTTCAAAACAGTTAAATATGGCATTACCTATTACAAAATAGTTGTATAATCTTTATTTTTGTTATTTAACTAGGGTTTTAGTCATTTTCCTACAAAATAATAAAAAAGAAATGTCTGTTCTTGCTTCATTTTTAGAGTAAGTCTGTTATAAAAAAAAATTATAATAACATTTGATAAAAAGATATGCATATAAAATAAGTCTGGCAGCATTGGATGATATTTCTCTGATAATTTTTTTCTTATTTTCAGTACATGAGGTTTGTAAACAAACTGAGGACAAAGAGCAACATTCACAAGAAAAAGAAGCTTGAACTTGAAGAAATGAGAGCAGAACATGGTGTCTTGTCCCGTACAGAAGAAATCCTTTCAAATAGACTTGGCCTTGTGGACCAACAATTGGTATAAATTCTATAGTGAAGAATTTGTGGAATCCTTTAAAAGAAAAAAAAGTCATTTGCTTCTCTTTTTTTCTTTTCACACTTCCCTGAGATCCAAGAGAAATTAGAGTTTTATCTTTGTCAGAATCAGAAAGTTTGAATTTGATCTTTGTCATATTTTACAATTTCAAGTGTTTCTATCCCTTACATAATTTCTGGCCTTTGATTGAACTTTTTACCTTTGTTTGATTTGAGAAAATAGTCTAATGAATAATCCTTTTGAAATAACAGCATGCAGGATTCTCTAAGTTGTTTTAAAGTTTTTTCATGCCTCAACTATATTTTTTGATAATTCAAGAAAATACATATGAATATTTTCTATGATTGACTTGGAAGAAAAGATTGTTTAATGAATGGTATTTGTCAATGAATCAGTCTTTATTATTATTTTTAGGTGCTCCTATGTTTGATATGAAATCTTTATAGGTTGTGTAAAATATAGATAACTGAGGTATTAAATGTGCAATACTATAATAACAGAGCAAACTAATTTATAATTCTTTATTATATTGAGACAAGCATAATCCATGCCAAAAATGAATCAGTACTTCTGCCTTGGATTAGAGAATCTGTTCTCTCTACATAGGATTAAAGTGTTGTATCTGTGTTCTATGAGAAAAGTGTTACAAGTTATATATATATTTATTTATTTATTTTCATCTACTGGCCTGAATATTCAAGAAGTCTTATTAGAGAAAAATATTTGCTTTTTGGCAGGATTCAAACGGCATATTTTTCTCTGATAAGATTTCTTTAATATTCAGACCAGTAGATGAAAATAAATAAATATACTGTTTAATAAATAAATGGAGCATCTACGCAAATACATGTGTCCACTAAAAATAACGTTTAAGTAATAAAAATCTGTCAGATTAATAAATAAAAAATCCATCCCCTTTCTTTACAAATTGCTTTGTTTATATTAGGATACAAAACTAAGCAGATATGTCTATTTCAAGAGTTCAAATCCTGCTAGAAAGTGTATATTTTCTCTAATAAGATTTCTCAAATATTCAGGCAAAAATAAATAAATACATTTTTTCATAAATAACAGAGTGTCTGCTCAAATACAAAATCCACTAAAAATAACATTTAAGTAATAAAAATCTGTCGGATTAATAAATAAAAAATCCATCCCCTTTCTTTATATATATTCTTTTTGCCACTAAATGAGATCAACATTTATACTAATGAATATTTTGGTAAGTTTGCTTAATATTCAATAGAGTGATTGATTTTCCTTGAAATGTTTGTAAATAATATTTATACAAAGTTTTTTTTTTCTTTCGTAGTCAGCATTAGAAGCAGATCAGGGTGTGGCTGGATATCGTGAAACTCAGGAGGAATTGGAGAAAGTTTCAGCCATCAAAAGTGAGTTTGATGAGATGAAGGATAAAACTCTAGAGGACATGTCCAAAATGGTCAACACATTGAACAAAAAAGTGGAAGAGAAAAAAGGGGCTTTAGCTCCTGTTATACAGAATCTGCGGCTTCTCAGAGATGAGTTCAAAGTTAGTTGATGCACACATATACTTGTTTATGTCTGTGTTGTGTTGTTAAACTCGAAAGTTTATTACTGCAAAGTGTCATGCTATCTAAAAAATGCAAGCTACTTTAATGGTTAAGGCCACATTTTGCATGCATTTCAGTTTTTAATCTAATTGTATTGAGTGCATGTAGCTTTGTTCCATTTATAAAAACAAATAAAGGACAATTTCAAACTGGATTCTTTTGCCCTGTTAGGCTGTCTCATAAATAAAGTATAATCTCTTTCTTCTTTGAACAAACAGTATTATTATTATTATTAAACAAATTACTTTCTTTTGTAGGTAATCACTCAAGAATATGAAGGAAAGAAGTCTGCTTATGAAATGCAGTCAGCTAATCTAGAAACACAAAGGTCCCAGTTAGAAAAGGTAAAGACATTTGTTATTTATTCATTCTGTGTTAATTATAAATAAACACATTATTTCAGTTTTATTGCTTCAATATAACAAATTTCATAATGATATTACACAACCAACGGGTGTCTGAATTGTCCAGGTTCAGAGTGCAGTATCTATTCTGGCCAGTCTTATACCAGATATACTTTTAAAGGGTGGTAGATTTCTTCAGCTTCACTTGACTATCTACTTAGGATGGAGAAACATTGTATTTCATCCTGATGGGCCATGGCAAGTAAACCTTTGGTTTAAAGGTTGGGAGCAGAAATAATGCACACCACATGTCATAATAAAACTACATCACTGAGAAGGACTGAAAGTTTTATACATAATTAATCATTTATCAAATCCTACAGCAATGGCAGTTGGGTAAAAACAACAGGTAGAAGGTGATATGGGAAGCTGTAATTCCAATTTCCAGATATGGAACACTTTCCTAAATCTTTAGTTATAAAGCCAAGCCACAACACAATCAGTAATTTGAAATTTTGAAAGTTTTACAACATTTTTCTGAATTAAGAACAACATTGAAAGAAGCCCCAATACATATAATTATTTCGTAAACACTTAATTCTTCATATGTTTTACATCAAATATGAAAATAAATGTAAAATATATTAAAATATGGAAAGATGAACATTTTTAGAAATTGACTTGTAAAATTTATTTATTCCATGACTCAATTCATCTTTTTTTATCAGTTATTTAGAATCAACACAGGAACATAAAAGCATCTTATGCTATCATATTGTGCAAATGCTATCCGTCCAATAATTAGTCATTTTTAAATTTCACTGACATTTTTCTAGGAAGTACGCAGCTACCGTGAAGAATGTAACCATCAAGAATCACGTTATCATTTACTTCATATTCAAAATGAAATATTGGAAAGCCAGAAATGCAGAATTCAAGATGAGATGAGTGCCTACAAATCTGCTGATCCACAAGATAAGAAAAAGACATTACGGTAATTTGATATTTAAATATAGCTTCTTTTTGCCAAATTTCAGATATACTTGATGTTAGAAGATAGCTTTCAAGTTAAGTTGAAATTAGTGTGAAATACTTTATTTTACAACTTGTAGAATTATTTAAAATGATATTTATGCAAAAAACTTCCATATTTTTTTTACATTTATAACACTAAATGAATCACAGAAAATAGTGCGCATTTCTCTCCTTCGTTGAAATTAAACGTCCAGGAAAGAAATTCAGTTATTTTCAACAATATTGGTTTCTAGATTTTCATTTTTATTTCAGATGAAATAAAAAATTTTATTTTTTGGGGGATATCAATGTACATTTGTTGCCACTTTTGTAATGTCAATGAATACTCATTGTCACTTTCGCAGTGCTTGTTGTAGTAGAGACTTTGTAATCGCAGATACAACTATACCATTGAATAATACTGGCATCAGATGCCTTCAAATAACACTTGTACTAATAGTACTTGCTTGATAATACTTGCTTGAATAGTAACCACTGAATAGTGATTCGAATAGTAATCCATATAGTAATCACTTAGACGCCACACTAATTCTCATATATGCATTTCCTTTACCATCATGTGATCTACTTATTCAAAATAGGATCACCTGTGTTTGCTCTCTGGTGATCTGTGTTCAAACTCCAGTGTCGGCAGCAACACTTTATTCCTATATAACAATTTTATATTTTTTATAAATCAGATGATATTCAAATTAGATGCATTACTGACCCCTAAGCTAATTAATGATTGTTTTTGTTGTGATCAAGGCTTTAAATTGGAATTGGCTTGGTGAATCAGTTGCAGCAATGAAATGAAAAGTTTGTATTCTCATTAATCATTTAAAGAAATTCTAATCAGAAGATTTCAGCTAAAACAATTTCTTAAGAGGATTATATTGGCAGTTATAAATTGTTAATGACAAATGTATGATGAAATAAAAGGTTAGAGATTAAATATTCCCACACACCATTGATTGTATTGTGCTATTTTGATAATCATTGTGAAATTTTACTTGTTTAAATAGATATAGTATTCTATAATTACTACTGATTGGTTACAAATAAAATATCTGATCACTTATGATGGAGGATTACATGATTTATTTTCTTTTTCTAATCTTTGAATGGAAAATATAAACACTCAATTTGACATTTATTACAAATGAAGCTTGATTTGGGACAGAATTTTAAAATTTTAGTATCTTTGTTTTTTATTTCCATTCATTTATTTTCACTTTTTTATCTCCCCAGGGAAACATACTTAAAAAAGATCAAAGAACAAGAGATTCTTGGCAAAAAATTGCGAGAAGAAAAGAAATTTTTACAAGATAACCAAGTCCCCAATTTGAAGCAAATGAAGCAATGGAAAGATTTTATGCGTATTATGGAATGCAAAAAAAAGTGTTTTGAACAGATGCACAATGGTGAGGCCAATGGCAAAGCACGTCATATTGGAAATGCACCCACTTTACATGAAGAAGACCGACTTATTCTTTGATCAACTTGCAAGTTGTGTGCAGATCTTCAGCAGATTTAATTTATACAATCTTTTTTAATCTTTACAGTTTTCTTCTACACAAATTTAAATTCGGGTTGAACTTTCTTTTTTGTCAAAAGATTTGTTTTGAGAGATTAATTACAAAAATTGAAAATATGTTTAATGTAAGTAAACTTCTGAGCTATTGATCCTTTGAATAATAGCTGACATTTATTTTTCAAGTGTTGTTTTGATCAAGCAATGTAATTTTTGTATATTAAGATTAAGAAATTTTTATCTCTTTTTTGCCAAAACTTTGAATTTGGTTTTATTTGTTAGATGCAAAACACTACACCAAAACTGATATAGATTATGAATAGAATGCAATAAAAATTATTCAGATGACTTTGTTAAATTAAAAGACGTTATCTTTCTAATAATTCCTTACTTATTTTCTAGCATTTGTAGTCTTCTTGCTTATTTCAAGTCTTATGAAGATTTTTAACTATCTTTCATTCTCTTGAATTAATAAATATAAGATACACAAACTGTGAATGAATTGAATCTTTACTTGGATAAATAAGAATTGATTTCTGGTATTGTAAATTGTAAATAATTTATTTAACTGTGTTCATGGGGATTAGTCTGATTGTAAACAGACCATCATAATTAAGCCTTTTCTTCTAAATAGATTTGGATGACTACAAAACCTAATATTGTGACAGTAGATTGAAATTTCATGGGAAATAGTGAAAAAGAAATATCAGAAAGGTGTCAATATTTGGTTAGAGAAATCACATCACCTGCCGTACATGAGGCTTTTTTGCTGCTACCTTGTAGGTTTTATGAGGTTATAAGAATGCAGGAACTGGTTAAGTGAAAAATATCCAAGATGAATTTTTTTTTAGTATGAGGATTGATTTATAAAATATACAATTGTATGAGAGAATAAAAAATATATTAATTGCATGTGTATTCATAAATTTTCCAGTTGACAAAGATCCAGAGAACATTGATGACATGTCGTTTTGAGTCTATAAAGTAGCCTTAGACATGTCCAATAGAAGTCATTTCTGTGTTTGATCATGTGGATTCCGGGATGAATTCGGTCTCCAAGGAATGACAAACGCAATAATTAAATATAAGAAATAAAATGTATTTACACAATCATACAAAGAGTAATACTGTTAGTAAGTCCAGGAACGTGGTTAGTAGCAAATACAGATAGATATATACAGTCTCGAAGTAGGACTTCCTTAGAGTCTACGTGCTTGTAACTGACTTCTACAAGAGGTTATCTCACTTTATCTGACTGTCGACTACTGAATACTACTGCCATACGACAACTGACACTGACTGTAACTCTGGTTATTTAACGGCAGCAGTCCAGGTACACTTGGTAGAGTCCACTTATATGAAAAAGGGGTGGACCCCATAACAGATCAATTAATACAATACCAATCATATTTATTCTGATAATGGAATGGATGTGACACAATCCAGAAGAACTGCTTAATGCATTTTGACAGAAACCTATGGATATCAGGCAAAGACAAAATTTATCAATATATTTGCAGTGCAACTATTTGCAGTAGCATTCTGTAACCAGATAACAACCAATAATTCTGTCAGCACTTATTCTGAAGAGTTGGCACACTCACAGAACAATCACATTTGAAATTTTCCCCAATTAAATATTAGTTTTCACAGTTAAACAAGATGCTTTTGTTGATTCTCTGTATTAACTTTATATTATATTATAACAACTTTGAAGATCAGATCAGTTAAGGATTTACAAAGTCTATTCCCAGCATCAAATTTATTTATATCTTACAGGGACCATTTATAACTTTATTTATAACTGTTCTCTGCATATTTGACAACAAATTATCAAAATTTTTATCTAAGACACTTAAAGAAACTTCACATTATTTTTCAACTGACTTTATTCTAATTACAATACAACAATTCTTTATATAGAAACTAATCGTTTGGGCAATGGCAGCAATGACTTTTTATCTTTGAAGAAATTTTAAAGATGAAAAGATAGCAAATTTTAACTAGTTTCATGGTGATTACCTGTCATCTTGTAATGACCATATTTATAATAGAAACCTTTGAGTACCGGGCAATATTATTAACTTACCCAGCTTACTGGAAAGAGATTCTTTTCTCAGTAATGTTTCTATCCAAGCATTACAACTGTATTTGCAGAATTTTTGCAGCAGATTCCTACAACTGAATCAGAATTTGATGTGTGGATTTCAATGAAAACTCAGCCTTGTTTTCCGCCTCTCTTAACCTCTTTTCCAAACAAACTTGTTCTTCATTAGGTTACAATACTATTCACTCAATGTTTTCATTGGGGCAAGAGAGCTCTTTCTGCTCTCATCTGAGAAAATGATTCTTAAAACAACAAAAGCAACCCAAGAGTCTTCTTCACATTAAAGGTGCCCCATATACAATAAGGTGCAAAATTTCTAGTCACGATACTCCCAATATTTCTCATCAAATTAACCTATTTTGCATTTAAAACTTTCCAATAATGATAAATACTTAAGTGCAACATTGACTTAATTTTTAAACTTATTTTTTCATCTAAGATGTTGTTAGCATTTCTTCTGTAAGTATTATTATCTAAGAGGATTAATATTTGAGCTCATAATTCTAAAAAGACACTCTGTTACAATTTCCAAAACTCTAAACAAAACTGGTTTGATAGAAGCCATTATACAAGATTGGCATTTATAAAAGCACACACAAATAAATCAGATGTATGATTGTGGTCAGCTGAAACCAAAGTCAAATTATTTGGCCCAAATCAAAAATGCTATGGCATAAAATTGGCACAACTCAACATCTAACAAATATCAGCTTCATTTTCAAACATAGGATCAATGTGAGATACTTTTGGGATATTTTTGTATCTGAATCAGAACTTTGTCTTGTTATAAGAGTAACAATGGACAGTACCATGTGTTACTAAATGCTTGAGTAGATTTCCACGCATTCAATCAAGAGCATATACTTCGATTGCAATTTTAACTTCCAAGCAGACCATGACCTAAAATAGAGACCAAACCACTAAAGAATGAATCAGATGAAAGTAAATCAATCTTCTGGAAAACATAGATTTCAGTGTCTTTTAAAATGTATGCTGAGAGCTGAAACTGATAGCTGTTCATCACTAATCAATATCAAATTTAGTGGAATTGAAACAGTTTTGACATGAAGAATAACTGATGTATGAAAAAAGAATTCTTATCTGGTTATTGTAAGCAATTTTCTCCCCGGAGTCGATCCTCCAGATCTACAAAACAACAATTCGCCCTTGCATGGAGTACTGCTGCCATATATGGTCTGGTGCCCCTTCTGTTTGCCTCGGGGGTTCTTGATAGGCTCCAAAGACGGATATGCAATGTAATTGGCCCTGCCCTGGCGTCTCGTCTACAGTCACTTTCTCACAGACGCGCCGTCGCCTCCCTCTGTCTGTTCTACAAATACTTCCATGGAAATTGCTCCGAGGAGCTGTACTCGCTGGTTCCCAGACGTCATGAGTTCAAGCGCCATACGAGGCTGGCATCCCGCTCTCACCCCTTCACTGTCGAAACTCCTAAATGTAGCCGTCTCTTCTATTCTAATAGCTTCATGTTTCGCACCTCTCGCCTGTGGAACTCCCCTCCCTATTACTGTTTCCCTGTGAGCTATAATCTCCAGCTATTCAAGTGTAATGTCAATCGACATCTCCAGTTGCCTTGATCTATCCACTACCCTCATCCTTTCTTCTATCACTCCTATCTGACCTTGCACTAAATTTTCTGTAACCCCTTGCATCCTAGTGGCTTCCCGCCTTGCTTGGGGTGAAATGCTTAAAAAAAAAAAAAAAAATATTTGTCAAGAACAACAAATAATTGTGGAGAGTGAGCAAGGCAATGGACTGTGGGACTTTGGAAAGATTAATTTTTGAGTAAAATAAATCTCTAAAATATCTCAATATTTCCCTCCTTTTTGGGCTACAATTAATTTTTGACTAATCTTTCTTCTATCTTATTTCTTATGATTTTTATCACAACTGCCAACTTGGTATTTTCCTGAGCAGGATGTAAAGTTGTATATCGTATTGGCCAATACTCAAGTAAGTAGCTACACAATCCAAATATGGGCAATCCCTATTCTTTTCTAAGGGTGTCACTCTTCCTATATTTAAATTAAACTACAAGGAAATTGAATATAGGATAGTCTGTGCTAGGGATAGTTTTACCCAACACCAATAACATCTTCAAAGCCAAAACATTAACCTAAGAACACAAGTCATGTTCTTAAAACGCCTTATCAGATTGATTCTCTTATATGCATGTCATGCATGGTATCAAACTCATTTAGAAATGTTTAAACTGTCAGCTGTATACAACTGCTTTCTCAGATCAACAGTTAAAAATAGCTTTGAATGAATGAAGCAAGGACCATGCTTTTTTTTAACCTTGTGGCCTGGCATTACAGAATCACAAAGACCTGTACCAGATCCACCTTACAACAACAGCAACAACTAAAATGAATAATACATGTAACTTAACTAGGAAATAATGACATAATCAAGATGTTGACATTCCTTACTACTTTCAGCAAAAAGTTAGGAAGGAAATGCCCATCACTACTAGAAAGAGCAATAACAGTTACTGGATTTGAGAAAACTATTTTTCTGAAAAATTATTTCAAGAGAAAAATTTTATAAATTTCAACTGAAAGTCATACTAGCTTCTTGGTCAATGAATGCCTAATGTTCCCCTATGTTGAAACTGCTAATACTACCATTACCACTACTGAAGAGGTCTGCATCATTGATTACTTTTAGATGCAAAGTGTGTTTGATGCAAAAGTTTAACTATTTGAATGATTTGTAACATGCAATTTTACAAATTTCCCACATAGAAGGTATAGTTTGTTTTCCAACCAACTGCATATGATTTATCAAACATATATTAATTATTGTTGAAATTCAGTTCTACCACTTGTTATCCTCTTTTCAAAAATGGTGAAATCATTGCTAAGATGTTAGTCAGCTATTAAATCAGATAGAATTGAACAAATTTGTTTCTTTGTAATCCTCACATTTCTCTTTTGTTCTGAACCTTAGACTGATGATTATGAAAATGATCCAAATAAGACTTCTTTCATTCATTTGGATTTTATTCATTAATTTATGAAAAACCGAAATATTTTTCTTTGACATGTGTAAAATATTTGATGTATCCTTCATCAAATGAGAAGTTTCAAGATTGCTGAATTAAATAAACTGTTCTTTACAATTATATATAAAATAAATATTTAACAAATGACTTATTGACACTGTGGAATTGAAAATTTGGCCTTGTAAAAATATTCAACTCATCCACAAAAAAATGAAAGGAAAAGAAGAAAGTAAATAAAATGCCATCCAAAATTGTTATATTTTATTAAACAGTTGAGGTAATTTACAAAAATTATTCCTTTTACTTTTTTTTTTTCAGTTCTTCTTGTGAAGACAGTTTTCATATGACAGGACACAAGATTTCTTAATGACTCTTCTTACTACTTCAACTCAGATTTTTACTCCAACTGTGAACTGGCAATTTGATATATTGTCCTTTCATTTATACATAGCACATGGATCTAGTAGTAGACACAAAATAAGCATGAATATTCAACAGAAAATGATCAACTGTATTTAAAAATGTTTTTTGGTTTTAATCTTTTCACTTATGCAAAGCAGTAAAACCACTAAGACAAAAGGGGTTACTGAGTGTGAAAGAATAAGAAAAAAAGAAACATTATTAAGGATGGAGAACAATACAAAAGTAATCAAGAAGTGGTAGATGATGATTGACATTCAATTTCAATTTTTGAAGGTCAAAGTTTGATGGAAAGCATGGCGCTGGAAGAGATATCCACAAGCAAAAAGTGCGATAGAAGAAACTGTTAGCATAGAACTTACAGTTACATCTACCCATTCCAACTGTAAAAAAAATTGCTGCCAGTCTAGTACAGTCCTTAAATTCATAAAGTGGAAAGTATTTATAGAAAAGGCACAGGGAAGCTACATTAAAACAGTGGGAAAGTGACTGAAACTAGGTTAGGACCAATAATATTGCTGATTCTTTGGATTTTAACAAGGATCTTTAGATAAATAGCAGGAGCACTGGACAGTATGTCGCAGTAATATTCTAAGCATGGACAAATGGTAGACTTATAGACATGTAAAATATGTTCTGGAGAGAAAATTGCCTAGCATGACACATTGAACCAACTTTCTTAGTAGCAGGCCTAGTAATGGATTCAATATAATCTTTCCACTTCATGTCAGTGGAGATTGTTAGCCTGAGAAGGCACAACAAATCACTCACCTGGAGGTTAGCATCAGTCTTAATAGAGAGAAGCCATTCCCTGTCCCAGTTAACAGTATTGTAGGGCATTTTTTTAGCTCAGCTGCCAATTTGACCTTATTGAACTGATTGAGCTTGCTATTGAGACAGGAGTAAATAGTTGTATCATTGATATAGATACTAAGTTGGGAACTGATGCCATCAGGAAGGTCATTGGTGAAAATTAACAAAAATATAGATCCAAGGATAGAGCCCTGAAGGACACCTGAGTTACTACAAGAAGATCTAGAATAGTAGCCGTTCAGGACAACTTTCATTTCATGATTTGATAATGTGCATGCGCGAAATTAAACACAAAATGGCGACAATTTACATATCGCACCCTGTATAAAATAATTAAAGTGTAAATATTTTGAGTTTAAATCATGTATTAATTGTTCAACAACTCACTGTGCAGGTATGAATTTCTTCGCAGTTTTGTCTTGATTTAAGAAAGACATTTTGAAGCAGGCAAACAGGCAAGACAACTTCGAAAAGATAGAGAAAAACAAAGAGGAAACAGAAATTAGCTTATCACGCATTAATCAGTCAAACCTGGCATTTGTGCTACAAGACTTTTTACAATATTTGGTCTTTTAGCCTTTGAGGTGACTTTTTTTCTAGTTCTTATTTTTTTTTAGAAATTTTAATTGCCCGTAAATCTTTAATGTGTGTAGGAAGAAATTTTTCCCCCAGACCTCACTTACCAACTATTCTGATGAGTCATGTTGTTTTTCAACCTGAAAATGCCAATATGTAAAGTTTCAAGAACTGTCTTCTGCAAAGTGTAAATTCTTTTTACAATGACCAAAGAGAGAATTGATACAGTTGGATTAATCTATCATTAACTATGAAACTCGTAATAATATAAAGTAAGTTTCTACATAGAAATGGTTCCAGGAAATATTTAAACCACATCACATAAAGTTCTTCCAAATACATTAATAAAAAGTGCTGGGAGAAAAAAAGCTCTTCTAAAATTTTTATAACCATAAACATAATTTTTGAAACTTGTAAATACGAGAATACATAGGAAGCGAGATAAATTCTACTGAAAAGGATGTGAAAATTCGCTTATCTAAAGCCTGGGACGCCTTGAATAAAATGTATGTAATCTGGAATTCTGATCTACAAGACAATTTCAGGGATTCTTTTGAGTCACTGTAGAGGCGGTGTTAAACTATGGTGCCACTGCTTGGACATTAATTAAAACCCAAGAGTCTAAGCTTGAAGGAACCTACACTCACATACTGAGAGAGCTACGCTTAACATCTCTTGGTGACAACATACAACTAAATCACAGCTCTAAGGGACCCACCCCTGATATTTCTACAATCTTATGTGAACTGCTGGCGAGCAATAAAATTGGCAAGTGGTCTACTGTTCTGGATACTTAGCCATGAAGCAAGAAGGATTGGTTGTCCAGCAACCACCTACATTGACCATCAATGTTATGACAGAATGCCACTCTAATGACCTTCCAACCTTGAGGAAGGACTGTGATGGTTGGCGTGATAGACTCATGAATGTCAGAGCTAGCACGATCGAATAAAAAATAAATACGAAGGACAATTGATTGATTCTTCATATTTGTAATTGCTAAATGTCAAATTTATAGGCTTGTTTCAATTTTTAGGTATAACCATATTTAGCACTTACATGTGTGGAGTTACCCCACTTACTTTCCTGACTAAAACCGCCACCAGAGGATGATTTCTGAACCTATAATTACACTAATATTTTTATATCATTCTCTTTCTCCTATTTAACCCAGGGATGGTAAGATGTAAGCCGAACGCGGAGAATAGCACGTATGCACGCCAGTTCTTTTTCTTATTTTCCTTAAACACGCTAAGATGTAAGTCTATCGTGAAAACGATTTTTCCCACGGGAAACGCACATACAAACACACGTACACATGCAACTTCATTTTACTTCAGTTTGTCTAGGACTTCTACACACATTTTACATACACGAACAATTCACTAGTCTTTCAATTTTTTAATACCTGTTCATTGTTTTGTCACATACATACAATATCATTGTCTTTGTCGCTAGCAACAATGTAACTTTTGTCTTGTTAATAATACATTATCGTTTGTTTGTTTGTGTATATATATATATATATATATATATATATATATATATATATATATATATATATATATATATATATATGTATTGGTTTTAGTTATTTCTTGTATTTTATTATCCTGGCAAGTCCGACATTTTTATTGTGAGATAAACATTCCAGGAGACAAGTGTTTTTTTTAACTCACACCCAACCAGCATGCTTCTGCAACACATGCAACCGGATCCTGTACGATCATCATAATTAAGCAAAGTCGACCCTGGCCAATACCTAGATGGGTGACTGCTTGGGAATACCACGTGCTGTAGTTTGGATGTGCAGGTGGTGTAATGGATAATGGCTCGGAATTGTTAATCGGAGAGCCAAGTTCCAATTCCACTTCGGTTCGTTATATTCACTTATGCGCAAATACCCTTGGAAAAAGCATGAATCCACCTCCTCTCCCTCTTCTATAGGTTAATTAGTAAAACTTGTATCGCTAAATCATTATTACCTAAAAAAATTGTTATAATTTAAAATATTTTCTGGCTTTAAATAACCTGCAATGAGTTGATAAGCCGTAAAAATCGAATCAATCAAAGCACCTTTGTTTATTTCCATTGCCTATAACTGTACTCGGGATATCCTAAACATCACAAAAGTGTTTTAACTTTAGTTATGCTGGTCTTGTATTAGAAAATTCATAATCACAACATCAAAGAAGAAACAACTCTTTAACATTTCAAAATAACTGTAAATATTTTAATTTGATTTATTTTTAACCGAATCAATATATTTATTTGTAGGCAAAATTTAAGTAAAAATCAACAATTAATCATACATTTTTATTTCTGATAATATAAAAAAGATATGTAGAATATTTATTTTATTTTGTGGGATCCAATTAACATGTTTCTTTGTCAAATTCAAGAATTCATTTGTCGGGAAAACCATGTTTCTTATTACATTTGCTAATTCTGTAAAACAGCTCGGTAACATTCACGAAGTTTATTAAAGTTCATTTGCACAGATACGTGACATAATCTTGGGTATAGTTGAGAAATTATTCTGACTTGAAGCATTTGGTAAAATGGATTAATCAGATAAGATTTTTGGGAATTTTTTTTTTTAAGGAAGTCGCAGAAAGTGACACAAATAAAAAATTTTCCTCTGAAAATGAGTGAGAAATTTAATCTCTTCAGAAAGAATATCAAAACGACAAAAGAGATTTCCCGTTTCATCAGTTTTGCTCCATGATCATTTAGAACTGTGGCATTGTCATTGCCAGAATTTCAAGGTCATGAGCAATCTTGCAAAACGCCTGTCATAATTGAAATTAAAGATCTTTATCGAAAATATCATTAAATGCTAATTTTGTAGTAGACAATAGCTTAATGAATTTATTTAACCAGAGTTTTGTTTGTCTTGTAGGAAATCCTTTTAATTATATAATATCAAGCGATGAAAGAAACGGAGAGGAAATAAATCAGAGGAGAAACGGAAAGCGAGAAATGAAATTTAAGTATAGATACGAGTTGAAAAAAGAAGAGATGAGGAAGATGAGAGAAAGGATACTGACCTATATATGTATATATAAAGGTGACAAATAGGTAAGACAAAAGAATGAAACAAAGAAATTGACATTTAATGACGTCGCTTAAAATGTAGTTAGCCTGTAAGCTACGATGCCAATCCTTTGTAGATTGATAAAAATGACAAGGGAGCGTAAAGGAAATGGTTTAAAATAAGCACAGATAAAAAAACAAGTTTTTATCGCCTTAAAATTTCCTCGCTAATTGAAATGAGTTTTAGGGAGCTGATGTTTGCGCATGCGTGGATTACACACGTTAAGATGTTCAAGTTAATCATCTAAAATCTCACAAATAACAAGTGTAACAATTTCGACTTTGCATTAAGTTAAGCTTAATAAATACCTAAAAGTCTCATTTAACTGAACATTTATTCCCTTAAGGCACATTAGGTAACCTCGGTCCTCAGGCCAGACCCATCTCTCGAGGTGTTATAGTGAAACACACCTATTCTATAGTTAATAGACTCTCCCACCTATAATAAGTAGGAGTAGTAGGAGTCAGGCAGTCGTTGAGTCAGTCAGTCGATGTCGGACGACAGTTAGTCGAATACTAAAGTATCAGCGACCACCACTAGATTACTCTGCGTTATACTTATTATATCAAGTTCCTAACGTTTTGTACGTCGAACCTATTTTAGGACCGACTTAGTACAAATACAAGCCTCCACTGTGAAATCACTCAACAACACAAGGTGATTCAATCAACCGGTCCCCAAGCAAATACTGGAATACTAATATCGAACTCTGGGAGCAAACCGCCTGCATACAGATAAAAAATCAATTCAGCAAATACACAAAAATAGAAAGGTACAAGGATGTGTCTTCTCACCGGATTTATTCAACCTTTACAATGAGGCGATCCTGAGGGAATTAGAAGTCCTCCCAGGATCTATTACTGGTGGCCACAAAGTGAACATAAGATATGCAGATGACACAATGTTCGTAGCAAATGCAGAAAGGAACTCATATCATAGAGAAGGTAGTAAAAGAAAGTGAGAAGAAATGAGTAAATATCAATTGTAAGACGACAGAATGCATGGTTGTCAACAAAAGAAACAACCCGAACAATGAATCAGAGATTTCTGAATCAAGCAAGTATAAAAATTTAAATATCTGGAAAGTGAAACAGACGACAGGAAAATGTGACTCTGAAATCTGAAGGCACATTGGGATAGCGAAAGATGACTTCCGAAAGCTAAGCAAATTATTAACAAACAGGGAAAATTCTGTTATTTCTTCATTGTATTGAATGAAGATAACACAATCAAGAAGTAGAATGTCGCTTAGAGTCGATGTAGTCTTGCTGAAATAGGTAGTAAGTAGATAAGCTAGATCTTTAACTCTCTACTTGTTCTTTCCTAGTATTTATTGTACGAAACTACAAATAAGCCACGTGTGCAAAACTGGAATAGAGGGAGGTTGATCTTCATTTATTATATCGATAACCGAGCTAGCCTCAATTACTGAGCCACTTGTTCGTACATTGTTACTTTCACCAAAACATCTCATCTACACAACACAGCCATACACATACACCATAATGCCACATTTACTCCAAGAATACCTACCTAATCCAATATGTACAGTCTTGTGGAGGGCTGAGTTGATACAAATAAATTGTTCTCTCCTTTTACTAACGATTCTCAGTTGTAGTCGCTATATATTAAGACGAGTCCAAGTCCTCTTTGGAGAGGTGTGTTCATCTCCACAACAATTTCATTAGAATCAAAGAAAATTATACTGGACTTTTATCAGTCCTTTTATATGGCACTGAGTGTTGGAAAATCTCCTCACAGATGAAGTAGAGACTTGAAGCAATAGAAATATGTTTCTTCAGGAAAAATGAGAATGCTATGAATGAAGCATGTAAACAAAGAGGAAATTTTAAGGCAAATGCAAATAAAAAAGACACATATTTAGAATAAAAAAGAACTACTGAAATTTAATAATAATGAAGGAACGTGTTATGGTTATTTACCCATGCACACATGAACTCTCCCAGCTATAAATAAGAGCAGGTACTGCCTTTTAGAGGAGTGTAGTTTCCAGCAGTCAGCTCTGATAGTCGGACCGAATATTCTTGCTGTAACACTCTCGTTTATATTACTGTTTTTCTGTTAATATATTTGTTAACTCATTTCTTCTCTTTGTGTCTTTATTTCTGGCCCTAACAAGGCCACAACAGAAAGAAAGCTTGGAAAATTTGATACTCACGGGACATATTGGAAGCAAGCGGAATATAGATGAGCATCGAATAACCTACCTAACAAGCTTGTATAATGGTTGACAGAACAGAGACTAGGAGGTATAGCAAAAAATAAATAAATAAATAAATAAAAATAACAGCTACAAAAATAATAGCTACAAAAGACAGGAAGTCGGGGATTGCCATGATCGCCCTTGTCCTGGGTGGACACCGAATATAGAAAAGAAAGAAACTGCTTATCCGGATTACGAACGATTTTTTCTTATTTTGGGTTTTTCACGTGACCACAATTATGAACTATATACGGCGATTTGTTACGATCTTACACAAGTCCCAAGCTCAATTTTATTCTAAACCAAACGTGTGTCCTGGGTATGACGGTAAACTACATCCGCGTCCTGGGTACGGCGATAAACTGCACCCAACAGCAAGGTCTCAGATAATGTTTTCAGAAAAATAATGTTGCCAGCTCTAAGTTTTTGAAACAATAATGTTGCCAGCTCTAAGTTTTTTTTGTAAAAAAGTAATGTTGCCAGCTATACGTTTTTTTGTAAAAAAGTAATGTTGCCAGCTATGCGTTTTTTTGTAAAAAAAAGTAATGTTGCCAGCTATGCGTTTTTTTGTAAAAAAGTAATGTTGCCAGCTATGCGTTTTTTTGGTAAAAAAGTAATGTTGCCAGCTATACGTTTTTTTGTAAAGGAATAATGTTGCCAGCTATACGTTTTTTCGTAAAGGAATAATGTTGCCAGCTATACGTTTTTTCGTAAAGGAATAATGTTGCCAGCTATACTTTTTTTTTAAAGGAATAATGTTGCCAGCTATACGTTTTTTTTTTAAACAATAATGTTGCCAGCTATACATTTTTTATTCCATACAAAATAGGCATTTAAAATTCATATAAACTGGATTTGGCATTAAATAACCCACAGTGGTTGATATGCCATAAAACCCAAACAAACAATCAAACAAACTAAACCAAAAGCAGGTAAGAATGACGAGAAAGCAGACCCCACCTTATGATATAATCGCTTTGCACGGTCAAGCTTTAAAGTGCGATTGTTTAAATTTGTAAACACCGTCCACTCAATACGTTATCTGGCGGCTCCTTCAAGACGTCGGCGATTATGGCTCTCCACAATTTCCTGTCCTTTGAAGCTCTTAATAAATTTTATCTTTTTGTTGTTTCTCCTAAACCTTGATTCGCAATCTATTTACTCAAGTTCTCTACGTAGATTATGCGATGTTTTCCTCTGTTCCTCGTGCTTTCAATCTATCTTGTGAGTATCGAATTTTCCAAGTCCTTTTTCCTAATTATGTGCTCTATAAATTTCATTTTAAGTATGTGTACTTTTTATTTCCATTTTCTCTAAAACTGCGTTGTTGCTCACGTGTTCGGTCCATGTTATACTCAGCATCCTTCTGTAGAACTGTTATGGTGACCTGTTTTACATTAGAATGAACTCTTCCTCCTTTATAAACGAGACTTCCTAAGCGAAGCAGTCGGGATGCAGTGTAACCTGATAATTTGGACGGACACTTCTATCTGCCGACTAATAACGCTCTTATTTTGTATATATGTTCTGTTATTTTAATACACTTGTTCTTCCGCGTCTTTCTTTCTGGCCCATATCAGGCCACAGCAAGAACCACATTTCTGTTGCTTCAAGTGTCTTCTTTATCTGTGAGGAGATGATTCAGCATGGTTTAGAATCATAAAGAGACAGTTCGTATTTCTGGAACATATAATGAGAAAAGAGTGCTTGGAGAATTTGAAACTCACAAGAAATTGAAGGTAAGAGTAGCAGAGGGTAACAGCGTTTAGCCTACCCAAGGAGTTTGTATAAATTAAAGACAGGACATGGACTGGGAGGTATAATAAAGTGAAACACATTGGTTAGATCTAAAAAGGATTGGAAGTTGTGGAAAGGCATGATCACCCACGTCCTGAAGGGACACGACACAAAAAAGAAGACCAACAATCGCTAAAACCAATGAGAATAATTTATGTCAACGGCCAAACATCAAAGGAAGAGAACCAGAAATAAAGAACTTCACATTCCAAAACGAGTAAAGATCAAACTGTGACATCGATAGACAGAGGGCGTCAAAATTCATTCTTTGAACGTATTTTAAAAGAAAGATTCATTTGTGTCTATAGAAACCAGTGTTATATGTGGAAACATGTATATGGAAACTTTGAGTGCAAAGAGAGAGAGAAAGAGAGAGAGAGAGAGATAAACATTTTCTCTTCTCAATATCAGGAAGTGTCTATTATAAATGTCTGATAAGCGTTTAGCCTTGAAACATTTTTATAAGCTAATTAGGCCTCGGGCAAATAGATTTTCAACCAAAAAATCACTCAAGTAAAATAGATTATTTTACGTCTTCCTGTCATTTCAAGAAATTTACGGCCAGACATTGAGAAAAACTTGATATACATTTTTTTTACACCTTAGAAACATTGAAGCCTTGAAAGTTGAAATGTAATAAATATTCTTACAAGGCGTAGTTTCATTTGTTTTATTTATGCGGCGTACAATCACTTACCTTGTCTTTTTTGTGACAGATGCTTTTATTGAATGACGACATTAAACCACAGTTTAATCAGAATTTCTTTACTTCTGAACAACATGTATTTTATGCCATCAAAATCAAGAATCTTCTTTTTTTTAGCTAAATTAATTTCATAGAAAACAGAGTAATTTTCATAATCGCAGACATTCCAGAATTAGAAAAATAATTCTTTCTTAGGCAGAAAATTACAGCTTCGTCTTCCCTTCGAGAGAAAAAAAGCCAAGTGCCTGTTCTCATAAACTTTGGAAGAGAATGATCAGTTACCGTTTGATTTATTTGCCTGCAGAGGGAATTTTATATTATTTCAATAGATGGCATATATTTTTAGCAACTAACATTATTCTCTACATTTAATTACAATAATAAAATTATTACAAAACTGAAAAAAAAAATTAAAATAACTTAAATAACGTTTAATTTCGATGAAAAAAACTCATTGATATCAGGAATTCAGAATAGAAGCGTTGTTTTTCATCTTTCGAAAACAATATATATATATATATATATATATATATATATATATATATATATAGTTTATTGTTTCAACACAAATTTAGTAATAAAATATATATTTCAATTACCTTCCACTTTCTTACTAAATTAATACTGAACCAATGTGTCACATCTATCTATCTCTCTCTCTCTCTCTCTCTCTCTATATATATATATATATATATATATATATATATATATATATATATTAGCATATATATATATTAGCACATATATATATATTTACACACGTACACGCATACACACACACACACACACATATATATATATATATAGAGAGAGAGAGAGAGAGAAAGAGAGAGAGAGATAGATAGGTAGATAGTCAGGGAGTGAATGAGAGATGAGGAAGTACTAAAAGATTCCAGACTCTGACCAAATGATCAAGCATTAGAATTTTTGATTGAGGTTTTCTAGTTCGGTCAGAGAATGTGTGTATATATATATATATAGTGGACTCAACCGCCGTATTCGATGTATGAGGATCAAGTAACTCAGTTCCTAGGGACCGTGAGCCCAGGCACCAGCACATATGATTTGATTATAGTGGTGAAGGCTTTGTGCAGAACCAACTACATTTTTTGAAGAGCTGAATACAGAGCCACAAGTTCTCCAAATGGTCAGAGTTCAGAGTTGTCCTTTCCCTATGCCAGTTGCCATCCAAGGCTATAGAACCCAGTCTGTCCTGCTATTTATCCATAGTTAGGAGGGAGAAGAAGCGCATATATATATATATATATATATATATATATATATATATATATATATATATATATATATATATATATATGTATGTATGTATGTATGTATGTATGTATGCGCGCTTATTGGTGCAGAAAGATTCTGGTCGATTTCGTTACGTTCACGTTGTACAAATGCCCTTAGGAAAGGCATTACTCCATCTTCCTCCAGCTATGGGTTAAATAGCAGAGTTGACTGGGCGGTCTTTTCATCCACGGCAGCCAAAACAGGAGAAGGAAAACTCATAATGTCATTTATTTCCGAGGATGGTTATGTTTAAATATATGAACTGTCCTTACGTTCTCACATTATTGCGAAGAGGTCAGACATCGTGACAATAAAACATGATCAGGACGGCACCATTTCTCTGTTATCTTTTTTTTTTTTTCAAAATGTGTAGCTGGTTCTATATAAGCCATCACCACTAAGCAAATTATCTGTGTATGAGTAATCTATTGATTCAGTTCTAAACTCAACTGATGAGTCCTGATATTTCGAAATCGACGGGAGAGCCCACACACATACATACGCATACACACACATGCACACACACGCACATACATGCACACACACACACATGCACACACACACAGAGACAACAATCAGCTCCACTGTCAACATATATGTTTGTATATATATATATATATGTGTGTGTGTGTGTGTGTGTGCATGTGCGTGTGTGTGTTTGTGGGTGCGTGACTGAGTGCTTAGAATGGTCAGTTGGGACCCAGGTTCGAATCTCATTATAGTCGATTTGTCAGGAAGTTGACTTCTTGATGTTATCGATCTGGGGAGGCGCACACGGTGTACCTGAAACCTATGCCACGTGATCTAAACGTGTCGATTGGGTCGATGGAATTGTTCCCGAGCCGTCGATGGCTGCGCTAGCACAAAGCCACAAGTCAACGTGACAGAGGGTTTGAGGGTACTGGCATTGTTCAAACTACTGATAATGACAGATTTTGTTTTCTTTCCCAGAAGCTGTAACAAAGATCCGCTTAGCATTGTTGAGTACAAACCGCAGATGGGCTATGTGGGTTTTGAACAAAGACAAACGTGCTCGGACAGGTGTTTGCGTCAAGGATTGGCTAGCCGCCCTAGCAAACAGGTGTGCTGAGAAAATGAAAATATCCAGTCATTACATATATATATGATAAATAGAGACACGCACACACGAGCACGCGCGTACACTGACACACATATATATGAAGAAATATAGTCTTAAGGTGTGCTATATTTATGGGATAAAGTGCTCAATATGAGAGATAGAGCTTGTGTAAATATAAAAGTGAACATAGAAGTCGACACTTAGAGGCGACAGTCTGTTTTATGCGAGACGCAATCGTCAGGCCTGACGATTGCGTCTTCCATGAAACAGACTGTCGCCACTAAGTGTTAACTTCTATGTTCACTTTTATATATATATATATATATATATATATAGTCGGGTTTCGATTCGAGCTAGAGGCAACCAGATGTCTAGCCACACTGATGAGCTGTGAAACAGCGAAACAGTCTGTCTGTGGATGACGTTATATATATATATATATATATATATATATATATATATAGTGTGTGTGTGTTTGTGTGCGGATGGATAGCTGATCCCTGTTGCAGACGCCTGCTTAGGCACATTTGTTTTTCTTCGACACTCAACGAACAAACCTGTAGTTTATAGTTCAGCTATACTGAACATAGGAGAAAGCTGATAATCTGGAGCGATCAATAGTTCAACAAGGCAAGGACCCTTAAACCCTCGGCTTCTGACTCCGGGCTATCACAAAAATCGATGACTACCGAACGGTTTCACTGGAAAATCTTCGGTTCTGTCGTATGCATCATGTGGTATTGCATCGCTGAATTCTATTAGTAGCTTCGTCGTCGTGGGGGCTGATAAAAAAAATGTAACCTCTTTGACAAATCGACCATGGTGAAATTCGAACTCGAGTCTCATGGTCAGGACGCTAACGTTGTAAATATTCTTTTTTTTTTTAATTCTCGATTATTGTCTTTAATAATTTAGTTCCTGACAAGATCATTACACACACATATTTTGTTCGATTCTTCCCTGGTAATAACTTCTAGTTCGAATGATTTCAAGTTCGAATGATTTCTGTTTCCTGGTTTTTTTGTTCTTCAAATAAGCCCATGCATTTTTTAATAGGGTTTACCTCAGGACTTTGTTGCAGGTGGAGGTACGAAAATAACTTAATTTTGCTGTCATCAAAGTTATTTCGTAACAATTCCTGTCGTGTATTTCCCTAAAAACACCTTTCGTACACTTTTTTATATTATTTTTAAGAATACCCAAATACTGCTCTTTATTCAAATTATTCTGTATTCTCACCAGTTCTCCTGATTCAGGAGCAGCGTAATATCCACAAAGTATGATGCTTCCGCCATCGTGCTTAATTGTAGGCAAGTTTTTTTGTTTTTTTTTACTATGTATCATGCGTGATACACGTTTTTTCAATACATGACGGACGAGGCAGATTTTTTCCCGCAGTAGGTTGCCATTTCTTTCTGCGGTAGGCCAGTTGCCATCCAGGCTATAGAACCCGGTCTGTCTTGCTATTTACCCAAAGCTTGGGTGGGGAGAAGAAGAGGATTCATACCTTTCCCAAGAGTATTAGAACTTACGTGAATGAAATGGATTCGACTGGAATTCGAACTCGGCTCTCCGATTCCTCAATCCGAGCCGCTACCCATTACTCAACCGTGACCATAAAACAGCGATCCAATATTCACTCTCATTATCTATATAGTTTCTAGCATAATCCGCTTTTTCGGTGTTTCGCCTTAAGCAAAGGAGTTTTCCTTAGACGAGCTCGAAGTCCTGCTCAGTTAAGACATCTAGTGCATGTTGATACATCCAACCCTGCTTTCTGCACATCATTAACAATCTCCTTTGCCGTTATTCTTCGAGATATTTTCTAACTATTTTGTATTCTTTCAGAAATTAACCGTTTTCTGCTAAAAAAATAACTTATTCTCAATAAAACGTTGTACTTGATAATGCCCTGAATTGTCGATGTAGAAACACGAAAATGCTGGAAAAGTGTTGTATATATATCACCTTGCTTGTACGCATCAACTATCTTCATGCGAGGCTTCTAGTCAAATGCAGCAATTTTCGCAATAGTTGCAGAACGAATGAGTTATTGCGGTAAGTGGTACTCAAATATAGCCTTTATCAGAACTTTCTAGAATGTTATAGTATCAGGTCAATATAATTTCATATTCAAAGGTTTCTTGAAATTAAATGTTAAATTAAGAAAAGCAAAAAACGTTACAATTGCCATAGAACAAAATTATTTCATAATTTTCATAAGAGGGCGAATAATTTAGGACTGCACCAATTTTTAGAAAAGCCTATAGTTGAGAATATAATAGATTGAAACTTTATAAAGATTCACGATTTATTTCAAAACTAAACACAAAATAAGCTATGGAGAATTCAATAAGGATTTGTTTCAAATATTCACATTTGCATAGAAAATATACAAATATTTAGTAGGGGCGAATAATTATGATACCAACTATAAAATATCTTTAGATGTATTTATTGAACTCAAACTGTATTTTGAAATATGTTTCTATTTATTCCAAAAAACAAAAAAAAAACATTTGGCTTAAGTAATTCTCTTATCTGTCTGCCTATAAAAATAAATATCAGATAGTTTTGCGCTGCATTAGCTGTTGAGTAATGCTATCTGAAACTGTTCTTGCCTCGACAACAGACCTATGTCGAGAATCAGTATTTTGAAATAGAAAATTCAAAAGCGAAACAATATTGCATCAACAGATGTTAGTTAAAATATTAACTCAATTTCAGTAATAAGGATGTTTTGCTTAAGCGGCCACAAGAATATTCTATAATCTCAGAAAATGACGACACACTTTCCTGTTATTTTATGGTTATTCTGACTCCAGAAATATAAATACAACTTTTAAAAATATCGCCCTGCAAACTAGAAACAACCAGATAAAATCTACACAGAGTGTATCAAAAGGATTTTCGTTTTGTACAGACCTTTACTCCAAAGTTTATTTCATGTACACATTTAAAGACTGTCTGTAATTCCACATTATTATTATTATTATTATTATTAATAATTATTATTATTATTATTTCCTTTCGATTTCTGTTGTATACGCATTTTCTTCCGCGTCCCAACTAGTGACCTAAGGCCAGAAATGGCTTCATGACATTCTCCACTGATCATTTTTGTAAAAAAACAAACCGTACAATCACAGACATTTTATACAGATAAAGCTTTTCGTAATGTGTGAGCTGTACTAATGAGTACAATATTTTGTATTTCTTTAAGGCATGGACTACTAACAACCACTTCAATGAGTCTATAGGAACCATTTCCAATCAATCTCAGGGCCCCAAATTATTATTATTATTATTAATATTAATATCATTCAGTTATACGCTGTTTTATAATGGCATAGGGTGAAAGTACTGAGATTCTTGAGTTTTTAGGCATTATTTGTTAATGGCATTAAAGACGGTTATCTTGTACATAGAATTGAGAAAAAAATGAATTAATGTGACTTGTCCCTTGAAATAAAACACAAAATTAGACGGCTACCGTTTATAGGGGTGAATCCAGCATTTTCATTTAGAGGGAACATGTTGCTCAGTAAAAATCTCAATTCAAATGAGTAGAAAGTCTTTATATATATATATATAATATATATATATATATAATGTATAATATATATATATAAATTCGCGTTTGATATGCAAAATTGTAAATTCAAACTTTTAGATTAAAAATATAATTATATAGCGTTTATGAAAGAGGATTTACTAAAGTCAATTTTCGTGGGTTCTCATTTGCATATAGGTTTTATGATCATAGTCTAACAGAATGACCTTCATGAACATACAAAAGACCAAGCGCGTTAAATCTGTCTTCACTCATTATAGCTTACTTTATCTACTTTGCAACAAAAAATATTTTCTCATACATTTTAGGGGGCGTGCACACTCTACGCACACACCAAATGCGCCCCTGAAAACTCTTAGAAGATCTAGGATCATCGAAATGTACCATACGCAGAGAATTATATGTTTAAAAAACACACAGGAGATTGCGCCATGTTCCCCATTGATTAGAAATCGAAAATCCTTTTTTATAGACTCTAACATAATAACCTGTTCAAATGTGATCTTTGAAGAAATAGGTCGATAAAACAATGTATTTTCTCACCTTTCAAAAGTTTCTTTGCTCAAGGAACATTTACTTACCTTCAAGATGTAAAATATGACACAAAGTATTTTTCTGCAAAATCGTTCTTGGTAAGGAGATTTTGAAATTTTCTCCGACACTCTTTATCATAAGCCTGATCATTGGTACAAATGACTTTAGTATTACTGGAGTTAATAGCAGCTTTTTATTCTAAAGATGATATTTTAATTGGTATATGCATTGCAAATATTAAAAAGTATAAAAATAAAATTCATTGGCAATCTTTTAATTATTCATTTAAAAAATGGGTCGAAGAAATAAAAATACGAGTTTTTAATTTAAAAATCCGAAGCAATTACAATGAATATCTGAAATAACAATAATATTTTTTATTAATAAAAAATAAGAAAGTCAAAATATTTGAATATAAACGTTTTTTCTGCTTTTTTTTTATCAAATGCAGAGTTAATCATCTTTTGATAAACAACCCAAAATGATAACATTTGAGCATGTATTGTTTTCTCTCGCTTTTAAAAAGCTCAGATTGTTTATTCAAAAAAGGTCAACTTCATTTTTAGGAGCTAATTTTTTTCTTTTTTTTTTTTTTTTTTTTTTCTTTTTTTTTCTTTTTTTTTTTCAAATAATATCCAGAACACATTATTTTGTTTTTCTTTTACGCTCCTCTGGACATTTCCAGTCGTTTGTAGTCGGTCTGGCTGTGCATGTCTTGACGATGGGATTAAATACGAGTTCAGAAGCGCATTTCATTATTTTCTCCTTGCCAAATTCACACTGAATGTACAAATGGCATTGGTTCGGGTGTGGGAAATAATTTCCGGTTCCGGCCCGGCGGCAAGGAAAAAAATCAGGACATACAAAGCCAGAAGTGTTTCGAACGCAGGAAGCTGATTCGAAATCAAAAACAAAATCGTTTGGACAACTCTTATGCTCTGGCTTACCGTTCACACAATGATGGAAATGATTACACCCAGCGGGATGTGGATGGTATTGATCTCTTAGAGACGTTGTGCATGGTTCCTGAATCGGCCCTGACAAAGGAAAATTATTTCATGAACTAATCAATATTACAAAATATATTTTTCTTACGAATAATAAAAGATGAAACAAAGCAATATCAAATTCATATGTTGCATTACAGAAGGGGTGGGCATACTACGGCCCGAGGGTCACATGCGGCGCGCCAAAAGAATTCATGCGGCCCGCCAAGCCAAATGTTAGTAAATTTGAAAGAGAGAGTTACCAAGCAACGCCAAATAATTGTTACAAGCAATATGACGCCTAATTTTAACAAACTGGTAAATAACTGTAGTCAGATACATTATTCTCATTGGGTCATCGAGATCCTTCTGTTGCTGAGTTACTTTGTTTTTCATATAAATCTGTTTCATGTGAAGTTACTACTTCATTGAAGTAGTAACTTATTTAAAAAAAAAATTATTGATATTTTGAAGTAACTTTAAAAGTAACTTTATCGTCTAAATGTTTATGTTATTAGGAAGAGGAAATACCAAAGTTTTTTTTTAATTATTTTTTAAAATGTTTCATTCTTTTTAGAACATTCTAAATTTTGATTAAAAATAACCTTGTTTCTCTTTGTATCACCGGAACTAGTAAAATAACATATACAATTTTTAACACGTTTTTTTTTTTTTTTTTTTTTTTGTATGACACACATTAATTTGGAAAATCTTGCAAAAATAAAAATAATTGTCGGATGTTAATGAAACTTTCAGAAACTATTCAAAGATGATGGAAATTATTATAAATATCTTATTTTATTAAAGCCATGCCAGAAATATTTTTTTATATTTATTACCCCCCCCCCCAACTAATTTTACGAAAACTCTAGTAATTCGTTCGAATCCAGTTTAGTGATTACAATAGTTAAAAACACAAGGCTTTGAGGAATGCAAATCATGTTTTTTTTGTTTTTAATTGGACCTCCCCCCACCTACCAGAAAATCAGCTCTGAATTGTAACATACAAAACTCAATAAAACAAAAATATTATTTAATTTCAAATGCTTTTATTTGCTTTTAGTTGTTTTTATGAATATGAACAATATTTTCTGAAAGCAAAAAATTTTTTCAATGAAAAATGAATTTTTAATACAATTATTTGTTATTTCTTTAATTATAATAAATTTTTACATTTAAATTGTTAAAATATTATAAAATTAGTTAAAAGCCACGTCCGCTTTCGTAAGTGTCCTTATGAGATAGATCTTTTTTTAGCGCGTTGTAAATTGTATCGTTTTGACCAATCAGAAGATCCGCAGTAATTAAGAAATGTAATTTTGTGTTTATAATAGGGCTGTAATTATAAAGTACGGAAGACCAACCAGAATACAATTAAGTTGCGTTATTTGAGTTAAGCATTGTTCTCCGCTTTACTTTTGCGAAACACGTGTGAAGAAGTTAATTTGATTTTTCAATTTCAACTGAGAAGAGTACCTACAAGTATCAGTATCATCTTATAAAATTTATATGATGAACTTATTATTATATTAATCTCAGTTATGACATTTTTCCATAAATGAAATATCAAAATTAATAATAAAATGAATGGAAATACGAATAACACAGTAAAATGTAATAAATGTACATAAAATTATAGTATTTTATGTACACTTCTGATAAAATTTCATAAGAAAGGTACCTATAAATTAATTAGATACCTTTCTTATGAAATTTAATCTCACTCTTAACAGTCTTATTTTAATTTCTTAATTTTTTAACGAAAATTTCGAACGTGCTAGGAACGATTAAAAAATGTAAAAAAAATACCCCCAAAATACTTTGATCTTTCCTCTTAATAATAACATGAAATTCTAGACGATAAAATTTTGTTTTCGTCAAGTTTGGAGTCTTTTTCATCATGTTATGCTCTTTTTAGCGATCTCATGGAGGTACCTACTTTATATGTTTTTTATTTGAAGTTTCTACTTTCAAAAGTGTTCCATGTAAATCTTCAACTTAAAAAGACTTATTAATATTTTTTCTTTAAAGTAATTTAAACTGAGTTCCTTTGTCTTTCAAATAAATGCATTTCATGTGAATCTTCTACAGGACTTTAAAATATTAATCAATAAAAATTAATTGCATTTTTTTCTTTAAAGGCCTTTTTTTACTATTCTAAATATGAATTATTTTGGGTTGATATACTATGTGGCCCAATAAAATTATAAATTTTTTGAATGTGGCCGTTGTACTGAAAGTCTGCCCACACCTGCATTACAGTCTCTTCGATTCACTTGTAATAATAAGCTCAACACGAAATGTTCATTTTGCATTTAGGTAAGTTATTTTATGAAAGCAAGTAATGAATTAAACGAAGTCAATACTCAACATGAAAATACAAACTACACTACATGAGTTTAAGAAAAAATATGTTGAACTACTTTTTATCTTTCATCTCTTGGTAATGAATTTTCATCTCATAAATCATCCTGAAGCCATTAAAAGCTGGAGGCGGCCATTTTCTAAGACACTTTTTGACTGAAATTAATTACACTTTTTCTTATCAACTCAGAATCAATATCGAGAGAATCTTTACAGAAAGAAAAATAAATCGAATCAACCAATTACTTTTGTCTGAATTTCTACGATGACGAGTTACCATTATTTACAGTCGGACAAGTGTTGTCGTTTTTGTTGTCATCATCCTAAGGGACAACGGCCGAATGGTTTGTAAATTTGGTGACATAGCAATTTTGAGTTCAATCCTCAGTGAAGATTTAGACTCGGTAGAAATATGGTGAGCAATAACTGAGCAGTACTAAATTTAACTCTAGAACACTAACCATTCAGTAGTAGTATAAATAAGTAGCCAGTGCAAATTTTCCTGTTTTTAATTACAATATTCAGTACCTGATTTTCTTACCTAAATAATGTTGTTCAGTTCAAGTACAAAATTTGAAGTGCCTGCATGTAAAATATTTCAAATAAAGATTTATATTTAATATTGTATTTGATATTTTCAAAATCGGGTATGATATACCCATGGTTAGTAATGGTGCAACTTTAATTGATGGTTAGTGTTATAATATGGTTAATACTAAACTATACGGCATTGACAACAGAGCGAGAACAAACTACTCCTGTGTAGCCTATTCTCGTTCCACTGTCTATGTATAGTAAATAAAGCAACCAGGGTGAACCTTTTTCGAGCAGTAGGCCACGTGATCTACGGCTCATCACCAGGCAGGCTGAACTAAAGCTTCAAGGTAATTTTTCGTAGTAAGTACCTCAGTTATTTTCGCTACAAAAGACCATAAGCATAGACCTTAGAAATGGGGATTTATTTTTCTTTGGAGAAAAGATTTTTCTATAATTAAAAAAACTGAAGTCTTGGTACAAAATTTCCTAAAGGTTACCCGGATCGACAAGCACCTGATGATGAGCACAACAGCCGAAACGTTGTTATGATGATAACACAGATGAGGACAATAGTCGGGGTGTAAATAATGTAATCAACCACTGATTTTGTTCAGAATGTCCATTGGCAAAATAAATTAACATAAAATTTAATACCCGTGTTTTTTTTTAACCCACTGTAATACATAAAACTCATTTTCTTTGTTTAAACCAGTGGTTCCCAACCTTTTTTGGCCATGCCTCACATATGCATCTATAAAATCGTGATACCCCACTGTCTCCGTGACATATAATTCTTATTATTCATAAAGTGAACTCCTATGCACGTAGAGGAAGCCTAAAAGGTCATTAACTTAATATCCCTTAAGAACTTGAGACTGTATATAGGCAGTAGTATTATCGTTTAATTTTAGAATTTTGCAATATTTATAAAAATACTGTGTTACTAATATAAATATATAATACGTAATTACACATGTATTTGTTATGAACACATTCCAACAGGTGCGCAGGATCGCCTCATCAGTGATGTTATGACTTGGGGTCATGACAAATTTCGGGTCTTTCAACATCATACCTGTTCACCCAAGAGACCCTACCAAAACAATTCTTATTCCAGCAAGCGATCCTGAAGCAAATTTCCAACAAGCACACAGCAACGGACATATAAAGAACTGCCACAGCTGATCTTTAAATAGCAAGCGACCAATCGGAAAAGCCCTACGACACTTCTCCCACGGCCAAGACATACACAAATAGTTTTATGCATGCATGCTGTATATGCACCGTCTGTAGTAACTCGCGCACACACTTATACTCACACAGACTCACTAGAAAACAATTCACTGATAATAACTCATTTCGAATTGCACCCCCTTAAATATAAAATTTCCCACATCTGGGTGAGATATATATATATATATATATATATATATATATATATATATATATATATATAGAGAGAGAGAGAGAGAGAGAGAGAGAGAGAGAGAGAGAGAGAGGAGGGTTTCGGTTAGCAAGGTCGATTTTACTATATATATATATATATATATATATATATATATATATATATATATAGTAAAATCGACCTTGCTAACCGAAACGCTCCTATATATATATATATATATATATATATATATATGCAAATCTGCCCGGTTTTCAACCGCAAGGTCTCCTCGGGCAAGTAGAAGAATGACAATTCATTGAATTCCACCACTATATATAAACACCGGAATGTACAAAGAATGGTGAAAGAGGATGGAAAAAATATTCATTATATTCATCTGGGTTCATACATACCCAAAAGATACGTGCTCAAATGCCTGCATTTAGATAATATCTCGTATCTCTCATTAAGCAGCACATCCTTGTTAGGACACGCAGCGACAGGCAACTTCTTCCTCCTACACAGCCGGCAGCAGCTCCCACAGAACCCGTCCAGCTTCACCCTTCCAACTACACTCCACCTCATACAGGTTCTTCCGCCATCTACCCTTCCCAACCTCCAAACGCAATCCGCAAGCATGGCGCGACTACCCAGTCCTAAGGAGGCAACATGGTTACAAAATCTCTTCCTAAACGGACCCTCGGCACAACATATTGTTCTTTAGACTTTATCTGAAGAAATATAGTTTTAAGGTGTGCTATATTTATGGGATAAAGTGCTCAATATCAAAAAGTGAACATTGTAGTCAACACTCAGAGGCGACAGGCTGTTTCATGCTGGACGCAATCGTCAGGTCGCGAATGCTGGATATTTCCTCGGCTATTTATATATATGGGCCAGTTGTGCATTGTGGGTAATCTATTCTGGCAGTTATTTTTGCGGGTGTGGCTTGTTTTGGGGTTAATTTATTTTACTTGTTTTTCATTTTCATTTTGTATTATTCATTCTT
Source organism: Acanthosepion lycidas (assembly GCA_963932145.1). Lineage (NCBI taxonomy): Eukaryota > Metazoa > Mollusca > Cephalopoda > Sepiida > Sepiidae > Acanthosepion > Acanthosepion lycidas. Next base: position 111,479,628 of record OZ010582.1, on the reverse strand, counting down.
TTCGTTTTTTGATGTTTTATTAACGTAGTAAAAAGTTTGGGCGGGGGATTTTCTTAGGTCACTTATTTAATAGTTTGTTTTGGTTTGGGAAGATAATTAAAAGCTATTTATTCGCCCAGTGTTTAGATTGCTTGCCGTAGCCTATTCCATTATTTTGGCTAGTTTTTAATTTATTTATTTGGATTGATTATTTTTACTTGTTTTTACTTATTTAAGCTTATTTTTATTAGATTTAACGGTTATTTTAGCTGGGGCGATTTGTTAATTTGTTCATTTATTTGGATTAATTTTTATTATTTTTTTTTTATTTTAATTTGGTTTTCAATTTTTGAATGTTTTTTTTATCGATATATAGCAGTCATAGCTTCTATATATCGATAAAGGTTAAAAAACAATATGTGCTTACACATCGTGTTAAAATAAAATTAATACTCGTCTGATATAAAAAAAAATAATGTCTTAAAATATGTTCCACTAATGTAGCAATGAACACTCAAAGGTTAAAATGTTACTACAGCATTGTCAAATTCAAAGCAATAAAATAATACCAATTAATGATTGATTTTGGCTACTTTTTTAGTTTAAGTAAATTACAAGTTTCATATCAAATTTGAAGTCAAATTTGAAGAGAAAATATAAAATCTATATGAAATTCTTTTCTTCTGGACTGTATTTATAAAAGAAAAACAAGTGAAAGAAATAGGCCTTCTATCATTATATCGAAATAAACTAATTTTATGTGCGAAAAAGCAAAATTTAACAACTGATATTGGGAAAGTAAAATTTTAGGATATTCTTCGTTTAAAAGACCCCCATTCACCGCATCTGAACGTCTCCTTGGTATAAACTTTCATTCGCATTTATTTCTGTTAGTAAATTAAACACTCGAAATAAGAAAGCAATAAGACAATAAACAGAAAACATAATTTAAACAAACCAGGACCATAAAATGTACACTCGATGATAATGTTTGAATTTTAACTGTCTTATTAACTAAATTATATATATATATATATAAAATAAATCCTAATGAGCCAGGTACTACCTACCTAGGTTTCACCACGTGGGATTCCTTGTGGTGAAACCTAGGTAGGTTACTTTTGCTCTACTTAGCGTATTGAGCACTCTTCGTTTTAATTTATTACTTGCTGATTTTTTTCTTTGTGCAACAGATTTAACGTACTGAAGGATTCTTTTCGCCCTGTTCCGGGGTTTCTGGTGGTTTCTTTTTTTTTTTCCTCGGATGGCGATTTGTTTAAAAATTGTGCTCTCCAGGTTTTTTCACCCGCCTAGTTTAAATAGATTTACATGATATATATATATATATATATATATATATATATATATATATATATATATATATATATATATATATATTCCGGCCATTATCAATTTTCACTTCATATAAGGTGTACGAAAGTAGGTATATAGTAATGAAAAAAAAAGTCCTCACAAAATATGTTCATATGATCAATACAATATATTTTGTGAGGACTTTTTTTTTCATTACTATATACCTACTTTCGTGCACCTTATATGAAGTGAAAATTGATAATTTTATATATAACTAAAATTCTAAGATGAAATATTTTCAATATTTCACGAATTATTCAGATCAGTCTTCATAATCAGGCGGGAGGGTGTGGGCTGCAAAAGTAGGTATACAGTAAGTATTAAACCAGTATTGTTATGTTCATATGATCAATACAATATAACAATACTGGTTTAATACTTACTGTATACCTACTTTTGCAGCCCACACCCTCCCGCCTGATTATGAAGACTGATCTGAATAATTCGTGAAATATTGAAAATATTTCATCTTAGAATTTTAGTTATATATAAAATTCATTCCTCCATTTTTTGTACGTATTTCCTTGTCGCAAACAGATTTGTTAACACCGTGCAACCTGATACAAGATGGATTTCGGGTTAACACAATTTTTCAGTATGTGTACTTGGTGATTTTTAGTTAGCAAGCATCGGTCCTGTGCTGTAAGAATAAAACCTTCGATTTCAGCTTTTAACCCTAAACCACGTAACCACTGTTGGGTAAGAGGTTTGTCTACATCTGCTTGTTTGGTACAGACAGAGTATTGACTATGAAAAGATTTATCGTGCCATCGTTTTTGCATTTGGTACATTGCATTTGCATTTGTTTTCTTTTTTAGCTTCTTTGCTGCTGTAGTAGGTGTATTATGGTTTATTTGCTCTTCTTCACACACTTGAAATTCCATTTTGAATTTGTTGGCTTCATTACTGAATAAAGATTCTTATTTCTTTCATGTTCTTTGACACAGATCACCATCCAGTCTTCTGTAGTTTCCAATTATCATTGAAACCGATTGCTATAGTTTTGTAAGACAGTTCTAGTTGAACTAATCACCTGCCTCCTTCGGATCTGGACATATACAGACGTTTAACATCAGCCATAGGACGATGCATGCTGTGGCAAGTGAGGAGCTTTCTCGTTTTGACATCCATTCGCTTAATGTCAGCTACGGTCCAATTAAGGATCTTGAAACTTATTGCACCACAGGGACAGCCAAAGTGTTTGTGGCTGATATTCTGTTTTGTGAAATCAACTCGTTATTTAAAGCCAGAGACACACGCCTGTAGTATTAATTTTTTTACTTTCTTTCTTCATTTAGGTTTGCTGTATTCCATCTACTTCTCTGACCCCTAGCTATCTATAGACTTCTTGTTCAAGTTCCCTAATCTTTGTTCTAAAATCTAGATCTATTGAGTGTGTGTCTCTCGTTCTCCATTTCTTGAATTTTTATCTAATCCGAAATCCATACCAGTATGACTGTATGCTTGGTAATATTTGGTTAGCAAGCCTTGGTCCTGTGGCGCAAAAATAAAAGCTTCAGTTTCAGTTTTTAAACTGGCATTATGTAAACACTGATGTAATTGCTTTTATTTTCTTTTTTAGGCTCTTTCCAGTTGCAGTAGGTGTATTATATTTTAATTACATTCCTTCACCCGCTTTAAAGTTTATTTTGAATTTGATGGTTTCCTTTATTACTGAATACAGTTAAATACTGTAATACTTAAATTTTTCATGTTCTTTAGCACAGATCCTCATCCAGATTTCTGTAGTTTCCACGTATCTTTGAAGACCGATTGCTGTAGTTTTGTAAGACTGTTCTAGTTGAACTAATCATCTGCCTCCTACGGATCTGGACATATACAGACGATCAACATCAGACATAGGACGATGCATCTCCTTCGCTGACCCCTAGCTATATATAGACTTCTTGTTCAAGTTCCCTAATCTTTGTTCTAAAATCTAGATCTGTTGAGTGTGTGTCTCTAATTCTCCCTTTCTTGAATGTTACTTTTGCACATTTATCTAATCCGAAATCCATACCGATGTCATCACTGAAACTTTTTACAGCATTGAGGAGACTCTTCAACTCATTGTCGTCTTTGTTATCATCCATGTAAAATAGGTGATTAAATACTTTTTTAAAAATTTGTATCCATTGTTATTATTGTTCAGTTCATACGAAAAGGGGATTAATGACAGACAGAATAGAAAGGGTGATAGAAAGTCTCCTTAAAAAATTCCTCGTCGGATATTCAAACAATTGGAAATAGCATTACCTTTGGTGCTATTTAGTTATATTGTGATTTTCCAGTTCCATGGTATATTTAAGGAAATTTATTATCACCGAGGAGACTTTGCACATTTCCAAAGTTTTAATGATCCAAGCGTGTGGCACACTATGAAAGGTTTTACGGTAATCTGTCCAAGCTGTACTGAGATATCTACCTTTATCTTGCTATTTTCCAGGATCGTTTTATTTATTAGTAGTTGATCTTTGCAACCATATGAACCTTTCCGACATCCCTTCTGTTCCATGAGAAAAGAGTAAGTACAGTTCGTTAGGACAGACGTGATCAATTTATATGTGGTGGACAGACATGTTATTGGCCTATAATTTTTTTGGATCATCTCGTGAGTATCTCGTGACTCGTTTTTGGTAGGTGATATGTAATACTTTCAGTGATCCATTCTGGAATTTCATTGGGATTAATAAGTATTGACAAAGTTTGCGCAAGAGTTTTATGGATTTATGACAGTTGATAGAGCCAAAAGTTGAGTACCTTGTCATTTCCTGGGGATTTCCATTTTGGGGATTTTGTTAAAGCGTGCCTAACATTATGTGACTTCCAAAGTATTATTATTATTATTATTATTATTATTATTATTATTATTATTATTATTATTTCCTTTGATTTCTGGTGTATACTCATTTCTTTCCGGGTCCCAACCAGAGACCTAAGGTTAGAAATGGCATCATGGCATTTTCACTGAACATTTTTGTAAAAAATAATAAAAATAAAGCAACCTAAGATCAAAAATATATTTTACATAGATAAAGACCTTCTTAAAGTGTGGACTATACTCAAATACAATTTTTGTATTTCTTTGCGTCATGGGCTACCAAGGATCCCTTCAATGAGTGTATCAGAACTTTTTCCAATCAAAGCAAGGACCCTAAACACAACTGGAATTATTGATATCTTTATATGCCACATTTTTTTAGATTTCCACTTCAAGATCCTTGGATTTTGAGAGTTTTTTGAAGATCTTCAAAGATACTTGATACATTACAATCTGTATGTACTGCCATGTCAATAAGAAAGCACATTCTGTTTTGTGGTCTTTGATCACTCTGTGTGAGCGATTTACTTTGATTGTTCTGTCTATATGTATTGTAAAGTCCTATAAAATTGTTACAGGTCCTAAGTATTATTATTATTATTATTCCACAAAACATATGCTGATTGTTGGTAAGAAGTTTATTTTCATGTCACTTCTTGTAACTTAAGAAAATAAGCCGATAATTTATCCTTTTCATCAACAGGCTGTTTCCAATACTATTCGAAATATCTTTGCTGTTACGGGCAAGCATGGTTTGTGTAATGGTTTCATTTTGAAATTACAATCCAAAATCTGCAAGATTTTTCCAATTTTTTTTTCAAAATCCCAGTGCTCAAATAATCACTGGTACTGTAATTATTTTCTTTGATAATTTCACAATTTCATACTAAATCACTTTAGTTATCCATCTTCTCATTTTCTTTGTTTTCTGTTCTCACGTCAAATTAAAAGAAGACTTCTGTCAGGTAGCAAATCTTTTTCCGTTTGTCCAGCAGTATCTGGTTTATTGTATTCTACTGTTGTCACTTTCTGCATTGGAATAACTCCCACGATTTTTACTTTATTATTTTCCAGCACTTTCTTCTTTGTGATAACATGCTTTCTATTATTTCTTTCTGTCCCGCCCAGAGACCTAAGGTTAGAAATGGCATCATGACATTTTCCACTGACAAAAAAAAAAAAAAAAATATTTTACATACATAAAGCCCTTCGTAAGGTGTGTAAGGGCTGTACCCGTGAGAACATTTTTTTTGTATTTCTTTAAGGCGTGGGCTTCCAGATATCCCTTCAAAGAGTCTACTGGAATGTTTTCCAACCATTCCGAGGGCTCCAACTACAACAGGGATTGTTGATGTTCCTATGTGCCACATTTTCGAGATTTCTATTTAAAGGTCCTTGTATTTTAATAGCTTTTTGAAGATCTTCAAAAATACATTGTAGTTCGCAGGGACTGCCATATCAATAAGGAAGCACTTTTTTTCGTTTGCGGTCTCTAATAATAATAATAATAATTATTATTATTATTATTATTATTGTTGTTGTTTTATTTCCTTTGGTTTTTGGTATATACTCATTTCTTCCCGGGTCCCGACCAGAGACCTAAGGTCAGAAATGGCATTTTGATATTTTCCACTGAGCATTTTTGAAAAAAAAAACAGCACATATTTTACATAAATAAAGCCCTTCGTAAGGTGTGGGCTGTACTTGTGAGTACAGTTTCTGGTGTTTCTTTTAGGCATGGGCTACCAGGGATTCCTTCAATGAGTCTATGTGAATCTTTGTTCCAATCAATCTGAGGCTTACAACTACAACTGGAATTGTTAATGTCCTCATGCGCCACATTTTTGAAATTTCGATTTCAAGGTCCTTGTATTTTAAAGTTTTTTGAAGATCTTCAAAGATACACTACAGTCTGCAGAGACTGTCGTGTCAATAACGAGGCATATTTTATCTTTGCGGTCTCTAATCACATTGTCAGGGTGATTAGCTTTGATTGTTCTGTCTGTGTGTATTGTAAAGTCCCATAAATTTGTTACAGGTCCTATCTCCGTAACCCGAACCGAGTCTGGACGGTGTTTTTGTGGAACTCTCCTGTCATCCTGTTCATTCCTTCGGGGCGTAATTTACATATGCGTTTTAAGAGTCGAAAGTTCGGTAAATTCTGAATATTTTTTCCAAAATGTGCACCTTAAGATGCTTGTCGAAAGCTCCGTTGATATCACATTGTTGTGTTTGACATTATACCTGTGACCTTTGAATCTTTTAATTTTTCCGTTGTGCAAAAATAAATAAATAAATAAATCATAAATCTAACTTGAAGAAGATATATGTCGAAATATTGTTTAACATTGTCAAACACTGTTTTTTTTTTCTTTCCTTAAATCACGCTCTTAACGTCTTAAGTGTTGAAAAATATTGGAAAAGTAAAGTTATATGATCAATCATTTTGTTTATTATTACATATTATTATTAAGGAACAATAATCACTGACAAACGAGCAGTAAACAAACAAAAATTAATTTCAATTTTGCAATAAGAAATGTTAAATAGCTGTTCAAAAAGTTTATTTATTCGAATGCCACGTTATGTCTTAGTGGGTTTTTTTTACTTCATTTTCAAAAAATCTTTTCAAAATCGAGAAAACATTATAATGAAGCGTTGAAAACACTCAAACAAAACTAAAAGATATTAATAATTACTGCGAGAAAAATTAAAGGCGGTCAAAAAAATAATAATGATGCTTAGAAATGATTAATTAATAAATGCAAAGAAATTATTAATAAAGGCAAAGAAATTATGAATAAAGACTGTCAGAGAAATTAATGATAAAGACAGTCAAAGGAATTAATAAAAATGACGTTTAGAGAAATTATTAATAATGAAACAAACAGTTATTAATAAATTATCACAAAATTGCAAAACAAGACAAAACACACGATTAGAAAATCTTTAGAGAAGAGAAAAACACAGAAAAAATATAAGAAATGATGAATAATAAAATTAGAATTAATTTTATGAATTTCATGGGAAAGATTATAATCAAAACAAATTATATAGTATATGTTTCGATTTTTTCAAAAGGTTTTTGTGATTCAGTAGTTGCCAAAATGTAGAATTTCATTTATTCAGTGAACATTATTTCATTAAAATTTATTCAAAGCAATTAGCTTAAATATCTTCCACTCAATAAAATATCAATGTTTTTTAAACGTTTCCTTTATTAAACACTTATGCAGCTTTGTCTACGGAATAAGGAGATAAATAAATCGAGTACGCCAAAAATACTGGTTATTTTTTTTCTGCGTTTTTACGTTTAATGCAGACAATGATGTGAGATGAAGCAAATGAATGGTCACACAAGCAGAAACTAAAATGCATTTCTTTCATTCAATCTAACATTTATTCTGGGCAAGAAAATTTGTTCATTTTTGTGCATGATGATGACAAAAGAATGTGTGTAGATGAAATTAGCATTCGCTTACGATAATAATATTCCGCCTTCGGATTTACTATTTAGAGTAAGATTATCTTCATAGCGGCCACCGTTCCGAGCATCTTTTAGGATTACTTCTAGATCTTTAGAGAGAAAAAAATGGAAAGAAAATAAATAAATAAATAAAAAGCATATCAAGAAGGATCAAGAGTTATCACCCTTTTTTATAAGGCTCAAACATTGTTCAACCAATCAATAAAAACTAAAAAGATATGCTTATTGTTCTTGTTCTAAAAAATATTCAAATAAAAAGCAGCTTCAATTATTTGTTACTTTATATAAGTGAACGTCAAAAGGTTTTTTTGCACAATATTAGCAAACAAAAAATTAAAACAAAAAAATACACAGCAAAAAAAACAAAAAACAAAAAAAAAAACACAACACACACACAACAAAATACAAAAACAAAAATACACTAAAAACGATGCGACAGAAATTAGTTTTTGGTCTTTTTAATTAGTATACACTACAGGTAATATTTTTTGGTTATTACTAACAAATAAGTAAATAGTCGCTAAGCATTGTTGTTAGTATTTTTAATTTTACAAATATTAATGCGTTGATATCATGCGTTATGACACGAGAATGCGTCATTAATCCAGTAAACTTCTTGGTGTTTTTATCTTTTGATTTTTTTTTATATAGATCCTATCAAAATTTTGAAAGCATATAAAATAGAAAAAATTTAGCAACATCGACACTATTTAATGATAATCGTGAATAAATTCCAATGGTAAAATCATCATTTGAAAAACAGTGGTCCCCAACCACCGGGCCTGGTCCGCACAGAAAGAACAAAAACATTTTTTCTCCATTTTGTTTTATGCGCGTGGCCAACACTGGCCTCCACCCCAGCCCGTGGAAAAAAAAAGTCTTGCATGATATACTTGTACATAGAACAACATGACTCAAAAAATAAAGAGAAAATTATATTTTTTCGTGTATATAGATAGTTAAAAAAAAGAAAATATATTTATGTATTTAGCCGTACTCTGTGTGTGTGTGTGTGTGTGTGTGTGTGTGTGTGTGTGTGTGTGTGTGTGTGCACGCGCCTCGTACTTGGATTGAAATTTAGTAGTCAGCTGTCCGTGGAATGTCTTCCCGGAAGTAGACTAGATAACGTTTTGTACCTACTGTATCCTACGGTTTAGAAAGTGAAAAAAAGAGAGTTTATGTACCTCTCTTATGTAGTCCTGAATACAAGGCTAACTAGCAGTGTTAAGCGAAGTCCTTTAGCAGACAAGTTTGAGAGCCGTTCAGAAAGAAACTAGTGCTACCTACGCAAATGGGGGGGGGGGAATCCGAAAGAAGAAAATAAAAAATGATGAGTGTAGGTCAGGTGACTATTACGAAGAAATGTCCCTCTCCAAATTTGATGATTTGTAAGGTGCGTGTGTCCTCAAGGTATGAAAAATAAAATTAATAGAACTATAAAAGAAAATACGGGGAATATACGAGAAATTCTTGTTTAAAAGAAAAGACTTGATTTTCAGGCTTACTTTGTTGACCACAACTTGGAATGGCCTTTATTCATTGGACAGCAACAGTGAAAATTTTCTGTACTTTTGTTAACAAGATTCACTTTAGACACTCCTGTTAAATTTCTCTCACCTTATATGGAAACACTAATGATATTAATGGGTGTTAGCTTGTGTTAAGAGTTGCGTAATAAATAATAATCTTTAAAAGATTCTGTCACGATTCTATGCCAATATCATTTTCTACTATTATGTATGATACTAGTTATATTTATATGAAAGTTAGTATCAGACTTATATATCAGTGGTTTATATAACTGATATTAGAATTATATCAGCGATTTATAATTTATATAAAAAAAATTCATTTTGTTTTTAACAAAAGTAAAAATTACCAAAGAAACTGAATGTGAAAATTCTTTTCAATTATTACTGACATATTTGGTAATTTTTTTTTATTTGTTCTGGTAACCTAGTGCGGGAAAAATCTGCCTCGTCAGTCATGTATCGAATGATACATGAGCGCCTAAGCGTGTATCACGTATAGTACATAACTGACTGAATATTTATTTTTGGACCTTCTAAAACGGTAATTTTTTAGCGTTTTCTAAAAAGATTACCGTTTTATTTCACCGACATCAAAGGATATTTCATAAAAAACAAGTCTTCAAAATTGCTTTTTGTGCATGTTTTTTTTTTCAAACCGAAAGTAATTCATAGATGTTAGAGAAAAGGAAACTGTGGAGAGCCACGACTTCTTATGTCCAGAAAAATCGTTTATACTTGTACTCAATAAAAGATAATTGAGCAGAGTAAATTGTTTCATGTAATCCCAATTTTATGTCGCTATATAAGAAAGACGATAATATTTTTGCTATTTGTTCATATAAACTGGCTTTCCACTGAGATATATTTAGGCATTACTTAAATTGAAAAAAAAAAAAAATGTAAAAATAAAATGAAGAATATTTTTTAAATAATTTCTGTAGATTAGCATTCATTTGACTTTCCTCTACTCACGACATTTGTCAGAATTTAAAATATTGATTTTTAGTTTCAGTTTAGAAATGGAGGTCCTGTTCACGGTATATGTATTAGGTTGGGGCAAAAATAATGACGTAATAATGTCGTTTTTGACGTATTTTTAACGTCAAAAAACGACATTATGACGTCATTATTTTTGCACCAACCTAATACAATATCAAGTCGACTTTGGATGGCAACTGGTCTACCGCAGAAATGGCAACCTACTGCAGGAAAAAAATCTGCCTCGTCAGTCATGTATCGAAAGATACATGATCGCCTAAACGTGTATCATGCATGGCACATAACTGACTGACACTACCTAAGTATGGAAATTGTTCAACATTTCACAGTTTCCTTTTCTTTAACATCTATGAATTACTGGAACTACTTGGGAAGGATAATGGAATAATTTCCTGTTGTCTTATCCAGTTTTGAATCCGGATTTGTTCTTAGACTGGCTGTTACCCAAGGTTATTTAACCGATGACTGGGACTAAAAAAGAAATGGATTCATGCCATTTCCAAGAATGTATTTTTTTATTAATCCGACAGATTTGTATCACTTCAAAGGTTATTTCTAGTGGATACTTGTATTTGAGTAGACGCCCCGTTTATTTATTAAATATTCTTCTTGGACGCTCTTCAGCTCCGTCGTTACGACCCTCTTGATGGCCTTCACCCTTCAAAACGGGTCCCCTTGATGATCTACTTCAGCTTAGGGAAAAGAAAAGTCACACGGATCAATAACGAATAGGGGGGGATTGTTTCTGTACGGAGATGTTCTTCTCGGCCAGAAACTGCCGGATGCTCAGGGCGTTATGAACAGGTGCATTGTCGTGATGAAGCAGCCATGATTTGTCCTGCCACAATTCTTGAAGCAAACGCCGCAGAATCTCTTTGTTGACTTGTTGATTGATCGTCTCGACCTGTGGCAAGAACACACTGTGGACGATGCATTTCACATCGAAGAAGTCGCGTTACTTTTCAGCCAGACCTTATATATATATATATATATATATATATATATATATATATATATATATATATATATATATATATATATTATGCCTTTGAATTCCTTGAGGAACATATGGCTGCAAGATATAGTTGCGGTTTATAACAAACCAGTTTTTAAGTGAGTAGGTTGTTAGCCTACTGCACAACTCCCAACCTGGCTTTAAATTCAGGGTTGTCCTTCTCCTAGACCTGTTGCCACCCAAGTCTTGCTATTTACCCATAGCTGGGGAGAGAAGAAGAGGATTCATACCTTTCACAAGGGTATTAGCACGTAAGTAAATGTAATGGATTCGACTGGAATTCGAACTCGGCTCTGCGATTCCTCAATTCGAGCCGCTATCCATTAGTCCAACGTGCCTCCAGACCTTATATAACCTATACCAAAATATGCCTTATATTATTTAACGGCTGTATTACAATTAAGGATCTTTTTTATTATCATCTAAAGGGAAGAAAGTTTAAAGAAAGCCTGAAAGATACTTTGGCTAAAAATTTTTTTTGCAATTGTTAACGCCGCAAAATTATAATTTTGTGTTTATTACACTTTACTGCTATTTTTCATTTTAACCTATTTCTATCAATATATTTACTTTTAATGCATGTGTGAGTTTTCAGTGATATATACCATTTGACCAGGATTTCTTTTCGCTTACGGTAAATTTATTCTATTTTACTTTTGAAGCAAATATATGTGATTATATATGATTTTATTCTTCACTAGCAGCATGGCCCGGCGTTGCCCGTGCTTGATTCAAAAATCGTACGACTCATACAGCAATCGCTATCACTTGACTTAAAATATTTTTGCCCTTCCTTGCCTTTAAAGGAGTGCCCTTTGCCGTGCAGATGTTGCTACATGCCTTACTTCTTGCCTATCTCACACTGCGAATTTTTTCTAAGCTCTATACTAAACATTAAATCTCTTACGAAAAAAGAACTAAACAAAATGAACACAAAACGATCAGCTTTAAAAAAGGACTGGTAACTGGAAAAACCGAATGAAAAAAGAATGTTAACAACAAATACTTTTTCACACCCAACCCAGTTCCGAGGAATCAGAATCAACGTTGAGTTTAAGCAAGCGAATGAGCTAATTGGAGTAAAGAGCCATGCAGATTTAAAATTTTCCCCACAGCTATCGATTTTTTTTGCATGCTAACATGCTAGTTAACATTCGTGTCAGTCAGCTGTTGGCTCTCACGCTGGACAATAGAATCTTCCTGCCTATTTGTGGCAGCCAGCTATAGGCTCTCACTCTGGCCAGTAGAAAATGGCCGCAAACTACATGAAAACTGCTGTAGAAGCATGAAAACATCTATTATTTCCACTATCGATGGGAGTTGGGAAATGCAAAGTCGGTCTTGACCTTTCCGCTAACTTGGAGCATGTGCATATAAATTTTGGTGAAAATCCGTCGAAAATTGCGGCCGTGTATTCATTACACACACACACACACATATCTTTTATAGATAGAGATTCACGAACAAAGTTATTTTATTCTACCAAAATCTATTTAAAATCATTTTCAATAAACTTATAACGAAGCATATCAGAATTGTTTACCTACAAAATATCCTTGTAAAATTGGTGAGTTGTGCGTCTTATAGGCAAACAAATGTGGTTATTTCCATTCATAAAGCATCAATTTCGTATTACTAAAAGGGAAAGTAATGTCAGAGTTCTTACCTTCAAATGGATTCTGTGTCGTAGATTTCCACGGGATGTGCTTCAACTGAGCTCCAAATTCGTTGTTGTTATTGTGATGCCTTGGTGTCTTTCTCTTTTCGTCGGTTGATATTTTTTTCGGCTTCATGGCAGTGTCCGAAGAAGAATTGTTCGCCGCAGACAAAATGGGCGTATTCGAAGGTGATGCAGATTTCGCAGACGTCGATGATGAAGTCAGCATCGCTTTTGTTGTTAACGTTGTAGAAATCGTTGCAGTCGAAGAACTGAATGTGGAGTTTTGCATTTTATATTTAAGAGTGCACTCAGCGCCTTTGGGTCTTAAACTGCACACCTTGAGCTTCGAATCAAACCACGTACCTTTCTGGCAGGACTGGATTATTCCAGTTCCATGAACACACTGATAAAATTTATCGCAGAAAAAAGGATGAGAAATCAGTTCCCCAGTGTTTCTAGTTATGCATGGGTCAGGCAGCGCTGTTGAGAAGAGTAGGTATAGCAACATAAGTAGAATATATATTCACATCTGTTTCAGAAAAAGTTTTTTAACTGCCAAATTTTTTTAATGCGCATTTTTGCCCCAGACAGGTGTCTTAGGAGTTTATTTATTCTTTACGTTTAATTTCAGTATTTACCATTGTCGTTTTTATAGAAACTAGAACATCAAATATATATGTGTATAAAACATCAAAAAATAATATTGATTAGAAATAATAAAAATACTTTTCAAAATAGTCATTACTTGTGAAATGTAAAATTACGACAGAAAGTGTCTTCTATGATTAGTTACGACTAATAATAAAAACCTTAAAGGCTAAGTGTTGTAAAATATATCTCTGCAAATGCAATGTATGTAAGCAATTCAATGTAAATACAAGGAATAACATGTAGTGAGTTTAATTTTAACAGATCCCCAAATGGGGCTCATGGCAGGTAATGGGTTAATACAAATCGTTGCTACTTTTTTCTTTAAATTCAGTAAAGGAAAATATCACATTTTTTCTTATTTATTGATGCATGGTTCTTAGCAAAAGGGACAGGTTACAAATTGGAGATAACAAAATAAAATGGGGGAAGAGGGCTTGTAAAATTGAATACTCACAAGGCAAATTGAAGGCAAGAGAAAACAGAGGAAAACAATGTATAACCTATCTAGCGGGATTGAGTAAATGGATGGTAGAACAAGGTTTAGGAGAGATAACAAAAAGAGAAAAATTGTTGGGTTCTCTAAAGGACAAGAAATCGTGAAGATCTATGATCGCCAACGCCCTGAAGAGTCACGTCACAAAGATGTAGTAGTTCAACCAATACAAGGCACAAGGGCCTCTCAAGGAGGAGGGTTACTGAGGGAGATTGTAAACGAGACGGAGGGAAAAAGTGAGAATATTATAAGAACTAATAGGATAGATATCGGCTGATCCTGACTTAAAGATACTAAGATTGCAGTTGTCAGGGAAGTATTATCTTGGGAGTTATTTCAACAAAGTAACAGTACTGGGAAATAAGTTGTCTGAGTAGAACTTGCTTTTTATCAAATGAAAACGAAGAGAATGGGGTTGGTTTCCCATCGTGAATGCAGCGTGGAGAGTCCTAGTTGTGAAAATCCGAATTGGTAACACTAATATAGCTCGTCCGAACATCTGTCATAGTAATAGCGATATAGTTGTCTGTGGGATAAGGGTTGCGGGGTGGAAAATAGTTCATCACCCACGAGGCCGCGTAAACATTTTTGAACTTCCTCGAGGCTGGGCAACGAGCATTGGGCAGTATCAGGCCATATATGGTAATATTACTACATTCTTGGTTTGATCTGACTCTTAGAAAGATAAAGCATAACCACGGGAGTTAGGTCTGGATCAATACAACGAACCAAGCGTTCTTCCAGCATCTTTTGCGATGGCACGAATATATGCATTCTATTTGAGACCGGGATTAAGCCTTAGCTCCAATAGGAAAACAGCAAGTAACCTACTTAACAACTTTGAAGAAATGGTTGGAGGAACAAGTAGCACAAAAGACAAAAAAGACGGTTATAAAGGAGTAAGATATTGTGGAGGAGATATTGCACACACACACACACACACACATATATATATATATATATATATATATATATATATATATATATATATATATATATATATATATATATCAAACGTTTTAATACTGACAAACTCCAGGGAATGTCGCTAAGAGAGAAATCTCTCGAGGAGCGAAATGGCCATATAAATGGGATACAATTGAGTTTCATTTTTATGTAATTCATATATATATATATATTATCACTTAGACCTTATTTTCAGCGGATGCCCATATTTGAGTAGATTCTCCGTTCATTTATTAAAAAAATATATTTATTTATGTCTATCGGCCTAATTATTACAGGAATGTTATTAAAGAAAAGATGCGCCTTCCTGCAAGATTCGAACCTGCATCCACCTTTGCAGGAGAAACCTTCGTTAGATCCAACGTGCTTTCGACCATGTTGGCCACGAAGAGTCTTGCCGATTGAGCAAAGCCGAATAGAGCCTTTAATCACAAATTCCTTCAGTCCATCGAAACTCAGTTTCGTATTCTAACGTAAACAAAGTTATTTCTAAAGAGGTAATTGGGTTTCTATTTCTTAATCCAACATATTTTATCTCTTTAAGTGATTACCAATATTTTAGGAGACGCTCTTTATTAAACAATATATTTATTTTCGCCTACTGGCCTTAATTTTCGAGAAATCTTATTAAAGAAAAGTTGCACCCTCCGGCACGAGGATCTAACGACGGTTTCTCCTGCTAGGGGTAGGAGGCACAAGTTCGTATCCTACCGGAAGGCGTATCTTTTTTTTTAATAAGATTTCTCGAATATTCAGGCCGGTTTAATAAATGAACTAAGTCTCTCCTGAAATATGGAAATCCACTGAAAATAACGTTTATATGATAAAATATGTCGGATTATCTCGAAGGTTTCGACAGGGTTTGGCATGCAGACCTTCTACGCAAACTGCAGGGCTACTGTGTTACGGGCCGTATATTTGGCTCAATCCAATCGTTCGTAACCAATCGAGTAATGAAGGTCATGTTGAATGCGCATGCTTCGAGATCAGCCCATACTAACGCGGGGTTTACTCGGCTCTCTATCCTTGGGCCTACACTGTTTCTGGTCTTCATCAATGATCGCATCAGTTCCCATATAGGTATTTATGTAGATGACACTACCATTTACACCTACCTTAGTAGCAAATCCAACAGATCCAGCAAATGAACCTGGCAACTACTCTTAAAAAGGATCCTCAATCAGTGGTTATATGGGGCAAGAAATGGCTTATAAATTTCTCCAAAATATAGCATCTCTGATGTAATAACCACAGAGAAATTTTTCTGCTCATCATTAGGATGGCTGATGCCGAACTCCAGAAGAGAGACATTCTATACCTTCTAGGCCTCAGGTTTTCTACTGTCATGAGGTGGAGCGAATATATCAAGTCAATTGCTATGTCTGCTACAAGGTAGGTTGATTCACTGTGTTGTACGTCCAAATTTTTCTCGTCAGAATCCATCTTTCACATTTATAAATCTACTATTCGTCCGTATATTGAATACTGTTGCCATATATGGTTTGGTGATCCTACTGTGCATCACGAGATTCTAGAAAAAATCCAGAGAAGGGTCTGCAATACAACGTGAAAAAAATTTCGTGTGACGCGCTTCGTCCTCTAGGATTTCAGGAAATGCGTCACAAGAAATCTTTTTACACCATATCATAATTTTTTCTCCCAATATATATATATATATATATATATATATATATATATATATATATATATATATATATAGTCAACTACAGACGGACTGTTTCGCTGTATCACAGCTCCTCAGTGTGACTAGACATCCGATCGCTTCAAGTTGTGACCTATACCCGACCAATTTGGCATCAATCTGAAATTCTAACTCCTAGGCTATCGACGCCCGGCAGGGAGAAAGGCGAATTTTTGCGTAATCATTTTTTCATACACACACCACTGAAGACAACACCAAGCTGCGAAATTTTATTTCCTACTTGAACGCACTCTTCAGGCTAGATTTGCTACTCACACTGCTAACCGTTTTTTAATTCAGTGATGTCCTTCTAAACTAGTTGACAATCAAAACTGTAGTCCAATCTATTAACCACTATGAGATGGCCTAAAGATTGCGTTGAATCATAAAACACACTCTCGTCGCTTTGTATTGATCAGTATTCATTTTTATATTTACATACGCTCTATCTCTGATATTGAGCATTATACCCATAAATATAACATACTTTAAAACTCAATCATATAAACTTTATCATATATATATATATATATATATATATATATATATATATATATGCGTGCGTGCGTGTTTGTGTGCACGCACAAACACGAAAACGCTCCGAAAGTAATGCCACCTATTTATTTTCACGTAAACTATAACAAGACGAAGAAACCAGAGAATAATACCATGACGATCAAAAACCTGCATGCCGCATGCGGAACATAGCTTCTCAGCCATACTGCTATCGCCACTGCGGAAATGAATTACCCACCGCCTAACTAGGCTCGCATTCGCTTTTGAGACTCCGTAATTATTCAGCAGGCGCCGTTGAATGACAGTAGACACAATTTATTCCAAATAAAGAAATTAAGTGACATTGCTTCGCACGAAATTTTAAGTCCGACAGCATTTTGCTAGTCTGACGTTCAGCTTCTACATGTAACAAGGCAAAAAGAAACAAATAAACATTGTCTCTATTGTTATATGAGCAATATCGGCTTGTGGCGTTACCATTCAACATATTGAAATATGAGGTATTATTTTCGGAGCGATCACCAGGAAGAAAAATGCAAAAATTATTATTTTTTTTTTTTTATAAAAGTATGCATATATTTATTTTAAGTAATAAAATCTGTCGGATTATTAAATAAAAATCCATTTCTTTAGAAATTGTTTTGTCTACGTTCGGGTTTTGACAATCAGAGAAAGATTTGTGTTTATAAGTCACTATTCAACTTTGTGCGACCATCGACGGGGGCGCAGGTTCGAACGCTGCCGGAGATTGCATATTTATTTCTTTAATAATATTTCTCGAATATTCGGGCCGGTAGAGAAAAGTAAATAAATATACTATTCAATAAATAAATGGAGCTTTACTAAAATATGGGTGTTCATTAAAGATAACGTTTAAGTAATAATAATAACAATAATTAGTTCTTGAAAGGATCACACCCAAACAGAAAATTTGATTTTACCATTAAAAAAAATAAGGGTAAAAAATCAAAATATTACAGAAGTTTTATTTTTCAATTTGCTAATGATGTAATTGGATAGTACTTATGTATTTTATCGCATTTAACAGTTTATAGCTACAGCATAACATACAAATTTACAAATAAAAAAACAAGTTCTACAAGGTTCCATAAAGTTCTAGAACGCTCCAAAGTCATAGTACTACTATACTTATATACGATTTTCGAAATTTGTTATTGGGTTGACATTTAAAAAAAAAATAAACTGAATTAAACCATTCTTCATTATTTTTTAACAAAAGTTCATCGAATTATGATACAAGAAAACAATCATTTTAAAAAAAAGTCAATAAGTCATAATCCTCTCCCCTCTCTCTCTCTCTCTCTCTCTCTATATATATATATATATATATATATATATATATATATATATATAGTTAAGTAACGAAAATCTTGACAATGCTTATGGATAAACATAAGAAGGATGAGATCCTGAGAGCTCAATGTTATGTCAGAGCGAATAATTTAATTTAAAGAAAAACAGACCACTTTAAGGCTCTATTAGTTATAATTTATTTCACCAAAGAATTTATTTTTCTCTGGATCTTCAGACTTCACTTTCAATGGTGAAACGAAAAATGTAAATTTTAAATTCATTTTTCGTTTCACCTTTGAAAGAGAAGTCTGAGGATTCAGAAAAAATAAAATTCTCTGGTTATAACTAATGGAGCCTTAAAGTGGTCTGTTTTTCTTTAGATTATATATATATATATATATATATATATATATATATATATATATATACTGGACTCTCCTGTCGGTTTTCTGACGTATGAGGCTCAAGCAATTCAGTTCAGTTTCTTGGAACCGACAGCCAGACACCTGGATGTATGCTTTGATTATCTACACTTTTTGAGGAGCCGAATACGGAGATGCCACAAGGTCCCCAAATGACCTTCCGCAGGTTTTGATTACAGGGTTGTCCTTCTCCTAGACCAGTTGCCAACCCAATTCCCAACAGTTTTAGCACAGAACTGAATGTAATGAACCCGAGTGGAATTCAAACTCGGCTCTCCGATTCCTCAATCCGATCCGGTATCCATTACTTACTCTACTGCACCGCCATCATATATATATATATATATATATATATATATATATATATATATATATATATATATATATAAATACAGTGAGATTTATAAAGCGTATTATTTTGTCAGATGTTTCCATTGTGCAATGCCTGTGGGCAAGTATCTTTTTATACTTGAACCAATTTCTTAAAACGTCGGCAATAAATATACCGATACAGTAGAAAATGATAATTCTATCACTCATTGAACACCGAAGGACACTTGCTCGACCCCAAAATAAAAGAGAGATGTCGAAAGTTTGATGCGTTATGGTCGAGACTTTAGTAACACTGACCAATTTTCTCTTGCACTTTAAAAATTCATACACTTTCCACAGGCTTTTAACAATCTTCTGTAACGATTTCATTTCATTGAACAACTCTTCCTAAAAACATCATTTTCTTTTCACGAACTTTGCTTATTTTCTAATGATTACGTCCTCGGTTGCTATAAAAGAAACTCTATCAAGTTCTTTTCATCTTCTCGTCAAGAGCGAAATAAGAAAAAAAAAGTGAGTTTATCCTAATTTTGTAACTTCCTTGAAGTTCAAGATCATAAGTTACAAATAAGCAACGAAGACACGGCATTTGATGATTAATTTGATACATCACGGAACAATATTTACGAGACACTAAAAAAAAGAAATATACTTACGTATTTCCTTGTTTATTTTTAAACGTGTTAGCATTTTGTCCATGGAATCAACACTTGTCACTTTTCCATTTTTCCCGTTTTCGCCTAAGCTGTAATTCTTGGCGGTTTTTACAGAGACATTTGCAGTAATTCCGCCATTATAGTCAACGTTTCTTGCAATTTGCATGCTTGTGGTGGTTGTCGATGCAATTGTAGTCACTATTTTGGCTGATTCAGTTGTAGTTGTGACTTTTACAGTTTTTGCTTTTCTTGTTGGAACTGTTGGAGATATGGCGGACTTCTTTATTGGATGTGACGTCGTTAGCTTCTGGGGGACTGTATTAATAGGACTTTTTTCTATAGGGTGAATATCGGCGTTTTTAATATTATTAACAAATTTATGGTCAATATCATTTTCATTTTTATTAATTTTCATTTCGTTTTTATTTTGTGGAGGTGATTTGGCTTTGGGTTTTTGACTTGGGTGAATTGTTGGTTGTGCAGGTTGACTGATTTCTGGTGTTATTTCTAACCGAGTCTTGTCAAAGTCCAGTTTTTCTGTTTTTTGACTGATAACGACTTTAATATCACTGATTTCAATTTCAAAATTATCAGCAACGGTATTTCGATTAACGACCGGATTTTCAACGAATTTGGCCGAAGTCTTGATGACAGATTCCACTTGTTTATCAGAAATATCTTTTTCCGTAAAGTACAATGTAAAATTGATAAATTGTTGTCTGGTAATGAAAGCAAAAAGAAACAATTAAAAAAAAATAAAATAAAATAAACGTTTTCATATTTCAGAATTTTAACGAAACCGCTTTATTAGTAGCTTCTAAAAATAGTAACATATTTTTAACATTTAAGATAATATTCGGAAATATTTATTTGCAATACATACACAAAGAGATGCAGTTCTAATAATTTCAATTTTTTTTATTTATCTTTATTATGCAAAACATTTTTTAAAAATTTTGAATTACTTTAAAAAAATATTTTTCTTATTTTAAATATTTAATCAATATTCCTTGAAAACTTCCAGAAAAAGCTTATACTGTATATTAGATGTTTAAAAAATATCTGTGCATTATATGAAGGTGATTTCGTTCAATGCTAAGCTTCCCTTTAGGAAGTTACATTACAGAATCCTGTAGATACAAAAATAAAAAGGGTTAATCTACATTCGTTCTCTGACTGAATTCAAAGAAATCTCACATCTATTCGTGATTATCATTGAATTAATAAATATTTCGAAAATGTTTTATTTCTTTCCCCGATATTTCTACTGTTTTCCCTCCGGTCTTTCTACCAAAGACAAGCATTGTTACTCTTCTTGGTGAGTTTCAAGATAATGATCAGTGAAAACATAAATACTCACTTCAATGAAATGACTTCGCAGCCACGATAGCGTTTTCTTAAGACACTTTGTAAATAATAGCGATCCATCTGTAAGAAGACAAAATGCAAGATATTATCATTAATTCCAACTTTGAGGTAAAAAGCTTTCTTTTTTTTCTTTTTAGATAAAATCTTGTTTCTTTCATTTTTCATTATATTTTGGCTGCTTTAAAAAATATTTTTCACAATTCTTTCTGGGATCATGCTTACCAACCTTCCATTCTCATCTATTTTTCAGAAACTAATTAATTACAAAGCTATCACACAATACGACTGACTGCCCAAGAAAATTTAAAAGAGAAAAAAAGGTAAAAATCGATTTAATGATTTTAAACCAGAATGACAATCATTTCAATATCTATCTATGTTCTGAGATGAGGTATTGTAACTATTTACACTATTTACATTGTTCGGACTGTTGTCCTTATCTTTATTGTCATATTCACGACTTTTCGGTCGTTGTACACTCTTCGTCAGGATCTATCTATATTTCTGAGATGAGGTATTGTAACTATTTACACTATTTACATTGTTCGGACTCTTGACCCCATCTTTATCGTCATATTCACAACGTTTCGGCCGTTTTACGATCCGACTTTCCTCAGGTGATATCTGTTGGAATTTCGAACCGAACACTAAATAAAGTGTTTAGTCCAAAAATTCCAACGTATATCAGCTGAAGAATGTTGGAGCCTACAACCAGCGAAACGTGGTGAATATGGCAATAAAGATGAAGATAGCCGTCCAAACGATGTAAATAGTGTAAATAGTTACAATACCTCATCCCAGAAATATAGATATATCCTGACGAAGGCTGGAACGTACAACGACCGAAACGTCGTGAATAAAGATAAGGACAACAGTCCAAACGATGTAAATAGTGTAGATAGTTACAATACCTGATCTCAGAAATACAGACAGATCTACTTCTTCTACGCGCCGTGTCCATTCAAGGCATAAGCGGGCATGCCTCTCCACAATTTCCTGTCCTTTGTTGCTCTTAATCAATTTTATCTTTTTGTTATCTCTCCTAAATCTTGCTCCGCCATCGATTTACTCAAAATCGCTAGGTAGGTTATGCGTTGTTTTCCTCTGTCTCTTGTCTCCAATCTGCCATGTGGGTATCAAATTTTCCAAGACCTCTTTCCTCATTATGTACCCTTGAAACTATTTTATCCTGATGTTAAGTGTCCTTTTTTTTTCAACTTCAAGTCGAATCGGTCCGTGAGTGTTTATAGTAAAAATACCAGTAATATATTATTATATATATAAATAATTACCAACGATACATAGAAGAACTAGCCGAGGTACCCGGCTGTACATGGCTGCAATTGTATAACCGCACCCCCTGTATACCGGCCTGTATACTACCCTGTGTAGAAATATTTGCTTGCGTCACCGCTTGCATGCATCATCTGTTGGTATACTAAGCTATCCCCCATCCTTTTTACGGTATGTCCTTTGCAAGTGTTTGATTGTTCTTAATAAAGGAATTCCATTGATAAAACCTTTTTGTGTGGTGTGGTCGTTGCTCGGGGTTAAATTTCTTCAATGTTTTAGATATTCAGTAAATTTCCTATGGCCATAATAAGTTTCAAATAGTATGGCATTGTTCACAAATCAAATAAAAACAGGGATGAAGCATCAGAGCTTGATTCAACTACAAGTGCAAACGCATGAACGCCTCCTCCTTTTTCGCACGTTTAGTGTAAAGCTGGAATTAATAAGAGGTTCTTCGAGAATTTTTACCTTTTAACGCTTCAATAATCCTTCTTAAACAATCTTTGCGTCAAAAGTTGTTTGAATACCGATTTAGGATGGAATCATATAAAGAAAATATTGGCTAAATGGCAAAAGCCGATTTTGGACTTAGTTTGTCGCAGATTTCGTTGACTTAACTGAAATAATTTAAACCAAACATTCATGCAAGACAATATGTGTGACATATGTAACTTACATGGCAAATTTGGAAAACACCGGATAAAAATGCCAGGAATAATGGCCGAAAAACTGACTTTTTAAACAGTTTTTCGTGGTTTTTCGTTATACGCGGGGAAGCGAACAGGACAAAAACGACACTATCATATTTCTTGTATGATGGCAAATTTTTTGCGACATGTTTGAAGAAAATCGGATAAAAAATGAGGACGTTATTCAAGTTTGTATTTTAAGTAGCACAAAATAACCGTTTTTTTTTTTCACAGATTTTTGAAAATTTTTGTTTGAAGCCAATATCGCAGGAAAACTGTCAAGCACTCTACATAAACCTCGTAACATGAGATATGCCTTGCAAAGAACATCAGCTCATCCAGTAAAAATTTGTTCGCATGTAACTTTGCCTTGGTTTTTACAAAAAGCCTTCAGTTTTATCGATTTTTCTGCCAAACTTGGGGGGGGGGTCATGGAGTTTGAAAAGTTGGTTTTGACCTATTTGGTAGATTTGCAACATGTGTGTACAATTTCGTCGAAATCGGTCGAGAAATGTGGACGTGCACAGATAGCACACACACACACACACATACATAATTCTGTTTTATAGATATAGTTTACCAAAAATACATTTTTAAAGCAGAATTACCAACAATAAATTTTATAGCAAAAGGACCAACGATACGTTTTATCTGTAGTTGAAGTCATAAAACTGTCTTCAAAATATTTAGATTCTGCCATTAAATAACCCATAGAGATTAAACAAAATCAAATGCCGCTAAACAAAATCAAATGCCGCTAAACAAAATCAAATCAAACTATATGTATACTTATGTTCTTATTCAAAATTCGTGGATATATGGAGAAATAAAATATCATTTTTTAAAATTCTTCACGAATTTCTGTGATGAAGAGTTATCAATATTCACTTTTATTTATATTCGGACGAATGTCCTCATCTTTTTTGTTATTATCTCAACGTTTCCGCCGTTATTCGGATCGAAAAGTCTCTAAAGAAGGTGTCTTTTGAGCTGGTGTAACCTTCGAGAAATTTCGAATGAATTGCTTAACCGACCTTCTTACATATCTATGTTCCTGTCCATGTCTACGGATACTTTGTTTTGTACTCTTTTTAGTACTGCTTAGTTATTGCTTGCCCTGTTTCCATTGAGTCTGAGTGAGAAGTACTCACAGATTGAACTCACGATTACTATGCCAGCAAATTCAAGAAATAACTCTTTAATCTATTCGGCTACTGTCACGAATTTGTTAAAAAATAATCAAATATGAATTAATAGTCAACATTCTTTGTAAAACAAATACTTTTACTGTTTCTATTAGTTATTTTATACTAAAACAGTGAATTCCATTAGTCTCAAAAATAAAAAAAATTTAAATTATAAATATAAACAATAAAACTGGCGCATAACACATGTCTCTGTGGCCGGTAATAAAGTCACAGAAAAAATAACAATTTTAGTTAGGAAAAAAGATACAGGAAAAAAATGGTTTTGCTAGTGACATGTTTGGTAAATATGAACACATTGTAGCAGATTTTTGAACAGCGCTTATTACTGTCAATAATTTCCATGACAGGAGGCCTCAAAATTATTTTTCAATAAATCCATGTATTATTGGTCCACAAGAGTACTGAGATTTTCACTATTCAGGTTGTCTTCAGGGTTAGGGTTAGCATTAAGGTTAGGGTTAGGGATAATACGGTTATGGTTAAAAAAAAAAAGTCTATTAAAGAAAGACGCAGAAACAGTGTTAACATTGACTTGTTTCTTTTTCCCTGTGACTTTTTCCGTGACTTTTTTACTTGTGACTTTTTTTTTTACCTAGATTCCATAGCCAGTAGTATAGCGCTTCGAGGGGCGGTGGCTCTATGATATCGCTGAATTCTGAACAAGTTTATTATAGTCTAGTAAATATACTTTAAAAGATTTTGCTTTTGTGATAATTGTGTTACCATAATTTCGTAAAAGAATTTGTTCACATGGTAGCATTATATTAAGAAGTAATGAATTTTTATCTATTAATTCGACAGATCTTATTACTTCGACATTATTTTAAATGTTACCCATATTTTAGTAGACGTTCCGTTTATTTATCAAACAGTATATGTGTTGTATTGTCGCCTACCGGTTTGGATATTCAAGAAATCTTATTAAAGAAAAATATAGGCTCTCCGGCAGGATTCGGATATGCGTCCCTCTTGATCGATGACGCATTCTGTGGCCGAGTCGGTTTAAAGCACGTCGGATCTAACGATGGTTTTTCCTGCCAAGTGGCGGGTGCGTAGGTTCGAATGCTGCCTGAGAGTACATATTTTCCTCTAATAATATTGCTCGAATATTCAGGTCTGTAGACGAAAATAAATAAATATACTGTTTAACGAAACGTCTACTCAAATATGGGTATTTCATTTTTTTTTAACTAGTTGGTCTACTTTTCACTCTGGTAGGGTATCAGATTTTGAAACAGTGCTGCAATTAGTGTTCTACTATGGGTGTAACTTTCCACAGATATCCCCTCACGGATTTCAATGCAACACTTCATTACACTTGCATGAACGTGCTGTTGATTAGTTGGCCATCGCCATTATCAGTTATTAATTTTTTTTAAAAAGTAATTATGAGAGGATTTTTAATTCATTGTCCTATTGCGCACATTAATATGGTGTCATAAATTGATCCAGTAGCTAAAAAAAAAATAGAATTTACATTTGCCGGGTTGACTTTAATAGAAACAAAACA
>OZ010582.1:111428640-111448640 GCA_963932145.1 Acanthosepion lycidas | reverse complement strand
TTCTTTATTTCCACCAGTTCGGACTTTTACAGCTACATTTACGGAGTCGAATCAGTCAAATTTCCCCCGTGTTCCAAAGGTAAGAAGAAAGTTCCACTCAGATTTTTCCCAAGAACTGTCACTTTGTCTACTTTCCCGTGTAGATGCTTTCCTGAACACTACAATCTTTCCCCCTGCCATTCAAGTCAAGGTCACTCATTATCTATCCTCCTTATCCTCATAATATTCACTCCTGTTACTCTCTGTTTCATTCATATCATACACCTCATTCATCATTACCATTTTAACAATTAACCCCCCTACCTTGCGTGGCCCTCGAGCCTTGTACTGGGTAAATCTTATTATAATAAATACCGACTACCAACCAGATTACAATAAGTAAACTATTTGTATCTTCGATCTGAATCACTAAGCATAAATAAATTTATTACTCATGTTTAATATACTTTTGATTTAAACAGTGATTGACGCTAAGCAGAATTTATTTTAAGATGATTTTTCCAGCAGCTTTCAAAATTTAAAAAAAAAAACAACTTGGTTTCGATGTTCGACCACCGTGATTAATATTCACTGACTGGAAAATAATTGAAATGCTACACTGTTAATCATGTCACATCGATTATTTTTATTAATTAAAGAACAATATCAGGTTTGTAGAATCAAAAACTTCGAGAAAATGGAGTTTGGATTCAATATGGAAGAGAGAACATAAGTTTGATTTCAAAAGCGAAAATTACTTACTATATTGTTTAAAAAATTTTATTCTTATTCACGCAACATCAAATAAAGGAGCTTAAAAGTATAATTGAAATTAGTCATATTTTTCAGATTAACATTTTTTAAAAAAGAAGCGAAGCACATTGGAACAAATTAAATTTGCCAAAGAAAAAAAATCCAAATTTAGGAAACCGAAAACTAATCACTCAATCATTTCTTTTCGTCAAATCAAAATATACTTGCCTGCGTCTTTTGTTCTTCCTGAAAATAGATGAAAAGAGGCAGTTTATCCACAGTAGGTCAAAGTATTCAATATAGCATCATAAATCGTTTAAAAATTATGCAATATATCTTCATATAGTATCTTTATAAAATTATGCAAATTATCTTCATATAATAATTGTTTAAAAAATTATGCAATATGTCTTTATATAGTAATCGTTTAAAATGTATTGAATATGTCTCCATATAGAAAACGCCTAAAAAGTATTCAATATGTTTTCATATAGTAATCATCTAAAAAGTATTCAATATGTCTTCATATAATCGTTTGAAAAAGTAATCAATGTCTTCATATAGTAATTGCCAAAAAGTATTCAATATATCTTCGTGTAGCTATCATCTAAAAACTTTTTGATATGTCGTCATATAGTAATCATTAAAAAATTATTCAATGTCTTCATATTGTAATCATTAAAAAATTATTCAATGTCTTCATATAGTAATCGTTAGAAAATGTCTGTCGTAAATAAAAAAAAATAATTACAAGAATATCACTACAAAGAAAATATATATTTGTGCAAAGTAAGAACTCACATTAAAAACCCTGAACAGTGAGCGAATTAGATCACTAGTCAGGGTACTTGGCCATGAAGTATCTAAGTGCTGATTTTAACATTTATCAAGTGCAGCAACTAAGATCTTTTATTAGTGCGTTCGTTTCCGATTATCCATTAGATCATCTGGGTATGATGCCGAGTAATGTAAGCATGTGACCAGTCACAGAACAATACTGGTTACTTGGTGGTGTCCATTCTTTCTCCAAGTAACACGTGTTATGTTGTAGATTACATGTTACCAGCAGCAAGGAACGATCCTAATGTCGAACGCTCAATAAATACTGTCTTCATGTTAAAGTTTGGTTTGGTTTGGTTTGTTTTGTTTTACGGCATATCAACCTCAATGGGTTATTTAATGCCGACAAAATTTTTATTGCTGGTAATATTTTGTTTTGTCATAAATCTATTTCTGGTAATATTTTTTTCCTCAAAAAAATGTATAATAATAATATATAATATATTATATAATATAATAAATATATATATATGTATAGGCTGTACAATCGGTTCTCATGATTTTCAGAATAGCTATATACTTCCTGAAGAGGTACAGTGGAGTAATGGATAGCGGCTCGGATTGAGGAATTGGAGAGCTGAGTTCGAATTCCAGTCGAATCTATTACATTCACTTACATGCTAATACCCTTGGGAAGGTATGAATCCAAATTCTTCTCCCCACCCCAGCTATGGGTAAATAGCAGGACAGTCCGGGTTCTATAGCCTTGGATGGCAACTGGTCTACCGCAGAAAGAAATGGCAACCTACTATGAGGGAAAAAAATCTGCCTCGTCGGCCATATATCGAAAGATACATGATCGCCTAAGTATGTATCACGCATGATACATAGCAGAACTGATATACTTCCCAGACATATCTCGTACATAAGAGAATGATAAAATGAATAGTATTTATTTTCAGATAATATTCTCTTTATCTTTATTTATTTTTGGTTGTTTTGGGATTTTTTTTTTTTCATCTCAACTCTCTGATCTTTATTTTACAATCGTTCTTCTGGAGAGGAGATAAAACGCAATAAAAAATAATATAGAAAATACCAAAAATTAATAACTAGTAATTTTTTATCTTTTAGAAATACGAACACTGAAATATCAATAACAATTGTCTTTTGCGACTGTGAGTTTATACATGTTCACAAACGTGTGTATACTTACCAAGAGCAAAATAAATTGCCAGTCCAAGAGACAAAAGCATAATAAGAACGAGCAGGCCAAGAAGAGCTGGACCCATTAGTTTTCGTGTGCTCATTCCGTAAAGAGACGCAAAGTCTAGATCGTCAACAATTGCTAAATGGCTGGACAAGAAATTGGACGGTTCATTCTGCAGTTGGCCACTCGTAGTACCCAATTTACTAACATTTTGTTTTCTTGAGTTTAGGTCTTTTTTGTTAGCGAGGCTTCGGTCGTGGCGCGATCTCTGCTCCGATCGCTTCGAATAATGGTCACTTTCCAACATCGAAGAAGTTGAGCGCTGTTCTGATGATCGTTTCTTATGATTCCCAACCACCGAAGACAGATCCTCGACTGAAGATGAGTGGCGTGACTTGTGCTTCCGAGGAAGGCGGTTGAGGTCCCGTTGGTGGCGTGGGTGCTGAAAATCGTCCACATAACTTGTCAGAGTGGTTGTAGAACCTAGACTATGAGATGGAAGACGATGTGTGTATGAGAGGCTCGTATTAGTTGACCAGCAACCTGAATTGGGAGAAGTCTGAAAATAAATAAAAATGAAAATAGTGCAAATTCGGAATAAAAAGTACTTTAAAAATATGTTTTTAAAAGAAGTCCTTTTGTATATTTTAACAGGTGTCGGATCAAAAAATATTTATGGTGATTATCTCCACCTTATCTGACATGACGCCGTTAGGTGGTGTTGTTTTATGACTATAAAACGAAAGACGTAAACTCTTTCTCTTTTCACTCTAGAACGCTGTAGTTAAAAGACTTGTTCAGCCTTCCCCGTGTAGACGACTGCTAAATTTCAAACTAGCCACGTGGGGTATTTCACACACGCATTCACACAGACACACACATATATGCCACTAACCTTATCAATGATTCTTCTTCTTTTGTTTCAGCTATGTGTGTACCCATATGCATATTTACTAGTTTATTTTATGTTATGTTAATATTTATATGAAAAAGTATTTAAAATCGAAAGGTAAACTTAACAAATATCAAAGACATTATTATGTTGGACCCTATCGTTGTTGATAATCTGTAACAATTTTCTGCTTTATTACCATCTGAGCATTAATTATGGGAAAATGATTTTCCCAAGTGCTTACTCGACCGCTCTTTTCACTGATTATTTTTAAAGCATAACAGAGCGCAGTGGATTTATGTCTTTTTCAACGGGCATTAATACTCAAGGAACATAACCTCAGTTAGAATTTGAAATTGGGTCGTCGATTCTATTTTCCGAGCCGATAGACATTACATTGTTGCATAAAATTATAAAAATTTGCACAGAAAGGTTGAATGAATATAACATATTTGCAAAGGTGCTTTTTTTTGTCAGTGCACAAATAGTTTTTTTCAAAATAAAAATAATCTCTTTATATTTAAGAGGACAATTATCAAATTAATGATTAGATCCTAGATGTGACAATAGTTCTGCAAGGTGATTACTGATCCGACTCAACATCTTTTGCACCAAGAAAAGTCGAATAAACAGTGACTTAATTAAATAAATAATGGGATTTTTAATTTTTGACCCAATTTAAGGACATTTAATGATTTACTAACAATGTTCCGTTCATCATGAGACGTATGCAGAATCTGTAATGATAGGATACTCAGAGAGCATTGAATGGTTTGTTAGGTCATAATCTACGACGAAGCGCCCCTTCTCTTCTGCGTCTATTAAACTGAAACAGTGATTTGGTTACAAATGTCAACGTTTCTTTTGGTGCACAATCCTGTGACTTGAGCCACAGTTCATACACTCAACGATCAGCCATTGAGAAAATTGGCATATGTATCTCTGCCTTTGTGTATATTCCAGCTTATGTAACAGCGTTTCCCCTTGCGAGGGGGTGGTTAATTAATTTGAACCTTTTAAATCACTGTATTCTAATTTCAACATCATTACTTGATAACACACCAGAGGTTTCGAAACAAAATGGATATTTTTGTAGTGATTTTATATCATATTTATGTTATAATTTATAATATATATATATAATTTTATGCAACAATTAATATATATTATTACAGGGTGTCCATAAAGTTCGTGTGCACTTTAAAGATTTATAGATTTAAAGTGCACGCGAACTTTATGGACAGCCTATATATATATATATATATATATATATATATATATATATATATATATATATATATATATGTATATATATAGAGAGAGAGAGAGAGTGCGATGGGTAAATTGTTCCATCTTATATTCTTAATTTCGCGCATGCGCGTTGTTTTTTTATTTTGTCGACTGCACAGTATAGTAGGGTCATTTGGGCAACGTCTATGAGAAGAGCAACATGACGCAATTCACTCCGCCAGAAATTTGGAAACGGCATGTTGTTCTGTTTGGTAATCGCACCGGAAGAACTAATACGAACATTTCAGTGTGTTTGGATGTTAATCTAAGGACAGTGGAGAGGATTCGGAAAGAGTTGGATGAGTCTAAGGGTGATTACGAAGGTACGGCAGCTCGGAAAACTCACTCTGATCGTTTTGATGAGAAAAGAATTTGTTGGTGATGGTCTCAGACTCAACACAGAGGCCTACATCAAGTGCCTTGGTTTATCAAGGCTTTTAAATTTGAAAACGTTCATGAATATTGACCAGGTGATTGAAAGGTCAGTCAAAACATGTGGAGGACTGAAAGTGCTATAATTCAAAGTTAGATTAGACAAAAGAAAGCAAGTAATATTCAAGAAATATTTTTTAATATTTAAACAATATTCATTTATTAAAAAGATATTGATAAACCAATAACATCCTTGGTCTTGTATATAAATACGTGCAACAAAATAAATCCTTACATTTACCTTGATAAAGTCCTTCAGAGGAGGAAACGCGTCGGCTAAGAATAGTGTTTCCCCTTGTCTTTTTATCCACATATATATATATATATATATATATATATATATATATATATATATATATATATATTCTGTGTTTATACGTTATTTTTATAGATATAATTTATATGAGTAAACGCTCTGTTTTTTAATCAAACAGTATTAATTACATTTACTGACCTGAATGTTCGAGAAATATGTGCTCTCCGACAGGGCCCGAATCTGTAACCCTTATGAGAATCGTCATTTGATCTGACGTGCTGTTAACCATTCAGCCACAGAAAAGCGTCTTGTTAAAAAAGTTAGAATTATTGTTTCTAAACACACATCTTCGACAGTTTTTTCTTGATCTATCACTTCTGCTCACGAAACGTATCTTAACGTAAACAATAACAACGTATTATGAAATGGATTAAATCCAACAATTATTTAATATATTTTCTGTTTATATGTTATTTTTGTAGATATTTTTATAAACTTATAAACAGAAAATATAGTAAACAATTGCCAAACTTAATGATCTTCATTCTTTTTAGTACAAAGTTACCTCAAAATGATAAGATATCTGATATAAAGATTTAGATACCGTACTTTTGTTTCGTTCATGTCTGACTGCGGTAGCTCCTTTACCCTGGTGCTGCCTCCTATGTAGTCTAAATTTCTTCCATTTTGCCACTACATGAAAAGCAAAATCTCATCCATACGGTCACCGAAAATGGATGAACTTTAACCCTGATGTAATGCAATAACCTCTTACCTCCATGAGTGATTACACTATTTAAAAGTTTTTTACAGGGAATTTTTGCCCGAGCCTACGGGCTCGGATACCTAACCTTAAATTTGGCCTTGTGCCACATCCGACCACCTGGGGCGGTTGGCAAATATTCCAGCTGAGATCTGTTGAGTACAACTCAGACTTATGCGAGAACTACCGACCTTTCAATAGCAGCACTCACTACTGGATTGACTTGCGACGACCGTGCTCATAACTGTACCCTATTTCTTATTGTACCGGTTATTACAATAAACCTTTACTTATTTATCCACTGTGTTTGTCAAGTATATATTCCTATTAGCACGGAATATAACTTTCACCCCTCCGGGAAAAAATTACCTATGTATAGCGCGACTTCACTATTTTTTTTTTTTTTTTTTGCATTAAATAACTGATCATAAAAACTCGCAAAATACTCGAGTATATGAGGGCTGTTTTCATTAATTATCAAATTTAAATTATATAATAAAAAACTTAATATCTCAGCGGTTGTTTGTGTTTCTTTCCACAATTAAAACAGATTTTAAAAATGTTACGAATTTGGTGATAATTTATCCTAACTGCTTGGATTTTCAATTTAATACACGATTATTTCTGGTTTATTTATCTTTGTTGTTTTTTGTTTTTTTCTGGTGAATTAAATTTTAGCTAAATATATATTTTTTTTTTTGTTCATCAAAAGTTATCAGTTATTTTATCTGCTTTTTTTATCTGTTGGAAAATAATCATTTCCATTCAGTCAAGCAAATTTTCTTCGTTTCACAGTATAATAGAACTCCCCAAATCCGAATATCGCATAATCTAGACAAATTAGACTTACTCGAATTTGGACATTAATCCGAACTTCTGTATTGACATAAATATCAAGTTTTTTCTTCCTCGAATCAGAACAGTACTCTCAATACCAAACATCTTGGATGTTCGGTTTAGAGAAGTTGTATCCTTATTTTTGGCTTCATTTACAGATTGCAATTGTTTTTAATAAGATATTTCATAATTTTTTAAACATTTCATGAAGTTTCTTAGTTTTTCACAAATTACAATATTTGTTTAGCACAATATTTTTCATTACTATTGGTTGTCAGTTATTTTTTGTACATTTATGTATTTAATCTAGACTTTAAATAAAAACGAATCAACGTTACAAACTACCTTTTGTATCGTAAACTCTAAAACTCAATGAAAATTTTAAGCTTGCCACAGTTGCCTTTTCTTCATCGAATCCTAACAGTATCCTCAATACCGAACATCTCTTAGAGGAGTTCTACCGTGTTTGTTTCATTTGATTGCTCTGTACAGTTTTAACTTCGCCAATGAATGCTGTTCAGATAGGCATTTATTCTGCAGTCAGGCTGCTTGTCTTGTCCAGTGAAAAAAAAAATTCTAAAGATAAACTGATTTACTTTTCTAACCAGACAAAGTATATTTCATAGGCGGATAAGTTATGTATGACTTGCAGTATAGAATATTTGAAGGACTATAACAGGAATCAAAGAGCTAAGAATTAACAAATTTTGCTTGCGAAGTCGGACATTACGAAAGCAAATTCGGACACAATTGATTTCCTCTATTCAAAAGAACACACACATACTTGTTGAGAAGAACGAAAACCTAGAGGTCAAAATTTGATTGATTTGGTAATTTTAGATTCGACGATCATAAATTTGATTTTTGTTATGTGTATTTTCCGGCCTATCAACCTTTAGCAGCTTATTTAAAAGTAGAAAATATTTTTAGATTGTAAGAATTGTGGCGGGGGAGTAGAGGAGATAAGGATTTTTTTTACTGATGCAAATTTTACTAATTAACCCATATCTGGTAGAAGAGGAGATGGATTTCACAAAGGTATGTGCGAATAAGTGAATATAACGAATCCAACTGGAATTGGAACTGGAGCCATACACCAATCACACATCCAATCTTACAGCACCTGGTATTCCCAAGCGGTCACCCATCTAGGTTCTGACTACGCTCGACCTTGCTTAACGTCAGTGAACGTACAGGAATTGGTGCTTCAACGTGATGTGGCCATAAGTCACTAATGGGTTAAATAACCTCACCAATCCGCAATTGACCAAACGTTTGAGTACACCTATACCCCGAGTTCATTCAGGGAAAGCTTCTTGCAAAGAGTGAGACGGCCTTGAATCTGTTCTAGTGAACGTTCATCTCTTTACCTTTTTTTTCCTTTTAATCAGCTCTCCTATTATACCACACTCGCTTCGAAGTTTACATCACCTGGTATTCCCATCTAGCTATTGACCAGGATCGACGTTGCTTAACTTCAGTGAACGTACAGGAATTGGTGCTTCAGCATGATGTGACCATATGTCACCTATGGGTTAAATAACGTCACCAACCCGCAATTAACCAAACGGATGAGTACGGTTATACCCCCAGGTCACTCAGGGAGAGCTTCCTCCAAGGAGTGACACGGCCCTGGATCTGTTCTAGTGAGCTTTCATCTCTTTACCTTTTGTTTATTCTAATCGGCTCTCCTATTTCCAATTGCGACCCGTTAACCATTATACTATCCACATATCGAAGCTTACAGCACCTGGTATTCCCAAGCGGTCACCCATCTAGGTATTGACCAGTACACGAACAATAAATTTGAGTTAATGCAAATAGGGATAATATAAGTCTAAAACTCTTCACCCGAAAACACAACCAACCAAAAAATTCGCATAAAAACTGTGTTGTTTACATTGAAAAGAACTATCTTCAGATCTGAACCGGAAAAGTTGCAGTTACAAGAATCTATAGAAGTGGCTGATACACAAGAGAATTCTTATTTATAACGATGATGTTCCAATGAGGTTTATTGAAACTTGGACTTTTTATATTGTTCTATCTATTTCTCTCCAATGTGCTAAGTGCGTGATGTTTGTAGAAATTCATATAATTTATATTTAAATAAAGAGTTCTATGATTTAGTCAAAATTCCTCTATTAATCTTGGTTCAGTAACGTTATCGAGTACATTAATCAGCAGCAACCAAATTAGCTCAAACATTTAAACAAAGATAAAGTGAAATATTAGGAAAATATAATTAAATAAAATGAAAATAAATAAATAAAAAAAAACAACAGTCATTTCTTGTTCTTCATTCATAAAGAAATTCAAGATTTCAAATATTTTTTCTGAAAACGATCATTCTTTTTCTGTGTTATAATGACAATATTTTGAAACATTATTGAACGAAGAATTAAAATCTGAAATACTGAAGCTTTGGTCCAAATAGATAAAGATTAATTTGGTGTTTTACGCTGAGCTGAATAATGAAAGATTATTAAGTCTAAGAAGACAAATCTCACACTATAATTTACAAAGAAATTTTCTATTTTTAACATAACGTTTCTCCATAAATATCGAAGGTTCTTGGTAATATTTTTGACGATAGCTAAACTCAGCCTTTTGAAATGTAAAGGATTTGATTTTTTTTTCAATACAGTAAAGTAACTCGTAAAAATCTGAAGAATGTTGATCATACCTGACGTGTACATTCGGAAGACGACATTAGTTGAATTGAAAAAAGTTAGTAAAAAATGACACTGGGCGTTGCATCTAGCGGTGAGCGTGAAACGTGCTAACTGTTCAAATCTCATCACTATTTGTTTAATAATGCTTCTTAATTGTCAGAAACGTATTGCCAAGGCGGTAAGGAAAAACAAAGCAAATGTTAAAAAGGGTGGAGGTCAAAATGCAGAATGCATTAACAGTAATTTTATAATCTTTTAGGCCGAAAACCACAACTATCATATCGCGGTGACAATTACTTAGTACTTTTTTCAGCTTAGAAATAAAAATAAAAAAAAAATCCTTTTCGTCTTCTTAGGTTTAAATTATTTTCCTTTTCTTTTTCTCCTCGTCATTATCGCATATCTTTTAAACTTATTATCAACTTCACCGTTGTCGTCTGCATGTTGCAGTAGTCGCGAATCCCCTTCTTTTCATTATCTTTGTTTCTAATAAAAACGCCAATTACTTCGACCTTATCAATTCTGATCTTGTTTTTATTATGTATAAACGAATGTACCTTTATTTATTTATTCTCTAAGTATCGCGAACGCTGCCAAACTACATTTTTTATTCAAAGTATATGTACAAAAAAAATCAGAAAAGATGTCGGGGAAGAACACTGAAAGTAGATCATTTGTGACATTAAACCACACACCATTGGTTTCATAAGGAAAGATGAGTTGAAAAAAGATTTACTAGCCGTTGTCGTAATGCAGATGTCATGACCCCAGACGCTACATTAAGTAACTGCTTTGCTAATGGCCTGGCTTGTCCATCAACTTT
Organism: Acanthosepion lycidas; assembly: GCA_963932145.1. Classification (NCBI taxonomy): domain Eukaryota; kingdom Metazoa; phylum Mollusca; class Cephalopoda; order Sepiida; family Sepiidae; genus Acanthosepion; species Acanthosepion lycidas. Next base: position 111,437,950 of record OZ010582.1, on the reverse strand, counting down.
CCCACTCTCTCTTTTTAAAGCACTTCCCTCGTGAACATTTTCTAGGGGTTGAACCATACTAAAGCATCTATGGAGTCATAACTGAAATCCTCACGTACAACGACAAATTAAGGTGTATCTTTGCATTTTCTTATTCATTACTTTTGATTGAGATTAATTGGTTTACACGCAAGCCAACGGCCGCATGAATTAGGTCAACAATATAATGCGCATGTTCAGCAATAGAAACGCTGACGTGATGATCCATTGTTTTGCTCGTTGATTTCTAATTAAAAGGAGACACTATTTCACCTTTTTTGGACAAATAATCGGGTATTCTTTAAAATAATGACAAGATTTTATTTCTACGGTTACCTCATCTTCAGACTAAATGAAGAAAGGATTTATATTACTCTGTGTATTTTGAAGCTTTTATTTTTTTCTTGTCAAGTTTGACAATGAGGGTATCAGCTTTTTTCAAAAGCTATTGCCTGATCGGTAAGGTGGTTATGGTGAACTGGATTGCACAAATGCCGGTTCAGATTTTTTTCAGTCAAACATTGTGGTATGCTAGCGATGGGAACTTTTTTAAGTAATCTGCAGAGCAACCAGATGTAGATTGATGCTTTTCTCAATAGCTCTAGAATCTAGTGCTAAGTAAACACAAGCAGGCTTAGGATTCGAACTTGGTTCGCCGGTTCCGTTTTTCGAAATGATAACCGTTACTGGATCTAATAGCTCTAAAACTTCTCTCTCTCTCTCTCTCTCTCTCTCTCTCTCTCTATATATATATATATATATATATATATATATATATATATATATATATATATATATATATATATATATATATATATATATATATATATATATATATATATATATATATATATATATATATATCGCTGGGATGAGGTATTATGATTACTTGCATTATTTACATTATTCGGACTGTTATGTTCATCGTCATTGCCATATTCCAACGTTTCGGCCGTTGTACGCTCCGGCCTTCTTCAGGTCATTGAAATTTCCAACAGAACCCTTTATTTTGTCCACCAGTGTAGATTGTTCTAGCTCCACGTGCCATGCCTATTCCGGATGTCTCACTATATTTCCCTTTAACTCAACTCTCCAAGTTTTGGTTCGACACTGCTGTGGCCCGGTACTGAACTCACAACTCTTTGGGTCTAGTCACTGAATCTAATACCAGGCCAGGCCATAGCAGTGAAATAACTGACACATCCGGATGGCACGTGAAACTAGAACGATCTACCCCGGTGAACGAAATAAAGGGTTCGGTTCGAAATTCCAATCACCTGAAGAAGGCCGGAACATAGAACGGCCTAAACGTTGTGAATATATATATATATATATATATATATATATATATATATATATATATATATATAAGAGACGGATTAATACAAAAATAAAGTTTATCTCTTAGATGATTAGTGTTACTTTCAGCATCCCGCCCCCAGACAGCCCTCTAGCAATCAATCCTTCCACTCGTCAGGGGTATCAGCAACTAACTGTTTATATTTGTCGTTTTTCTCTTATATATGCACTTTTCATTGGTGAAAGGTTGATTTTTTAATGTGTGTACGTGGGTTTGTGCGTATGCACGCCCGCGTGGGTGTGATGGGGGCGCTACTACTAATGATAAATGTACATTTTGTTACTCGCCGTTTGCTACAACTCATGCATGAAGCTCAGCGTTGTAGCAAACAATATGTGCATTTATTAGTAGTATAAATTTCAGCTCTGTCATTATACATAGAGTACTGTTTTATTATTACCAGCACTTGCTATGCGCTACTCTCTCTCTCTCTCTCTCTAAATACACCCCCCACACACATATATATTTAGGCAACATATCTTCATTAAAGCATGTTTAGTGTTTCATTGAATAATATAGACATATTGTGTCTACTTATGTTTATACTTATCCTTTCCAGTTGTCTATTCAGTTTCTTGACATTAAGATGAAATTCATCAAGGAAGGTGCCGTAGTTTTTTTAACCCAAGTACTTTCAATCTTTTCTAATATCATCTTCAGGGGTAAATTAGAAAGACAAACTTATTGTAAATGCGACAAAATCTGCATTCCGTTGCCATAGTATATATATATATATATATATATATGTTATGGTAATTTACCCAAGCGCGCATGGACTCTCCCAGCTATAAATAGGAGCAGGTACTGCCTTTTGGAGAGGGAAGATTCCAGCAGTCAGCTCTGACAGTAGGACTGAACATTCTTGCTGTAAAACTCTCTGTATATGTCTGTATTACTGTTTTTGTTAATATATTTATTTAACTCAATTCCTCTCTTGTGTCTTTATTTCTGACCCTAACAAGTTCACAACAATATATAATAAAAAATATAGTTTTAAAGTATGCTATATTTATGAGTTCAATTGCAAGGATATATATATATATATATATATATATGACTTGTATTAATATCTAATATATATTGATATACATATGACTTGTAATAATATTAAATATATATTGACACATACATATGACATATTAATATCAAATATATATTTGATATATGATTTGTATTAATATTCAATATATATTAATATATGACTTGTATTAATAACAAAGAGTTTGAATTATTGTGAATTCTTGACATTGTATAGAGAAATATGTTGGTAGCTTTTCATTGCCCATCAGAGACGCAGAAATTGCATAACGCAAGGAAAATAATTTGCTTCTACTGCAATAGAATATTTTCAGTTGACTTTAATATCTGAAGCAAATTTAATATCCTGCAGATTATTGCTTTTCTCTTGCCATTTAATTTTATTAATTTTATTGCTTGATAACATTTCAAGATACAAATTAAGATAATTAATTTCACAGTAACTGCATAAGTAACGAAGATTTTATTGATTTTTTTATTTGGTTTGTTTGACTTTTTAAAATGTTATACATATTAGACAGTTGAGAACAATCAGAGTTCTCGTTTTAATTTATCTACTACAAATTTACATCGATTGAAATAAGTCTTAATTTCGAATAAGGTATTTGGACATGCGATAAGTACAAATATAATTTGGCCACAAGAACTTGTACCACCTAAGAAGTATAACAATACTGGACACATAGCTACTGGCGTGGTGATATAACAACCTGCCAATCATATATTATGGCTTGGTTTCGCAAAACGAAGATCAAGAGAGTGTCTGTACACGTCGCTTGCAGGCATGTTTGTGGTTGATGTCCAATGCGGGACAGGCATACACGGTCGCAGTAGTTACAACTGAAAGTCCGGCCTGAGCTCGATGGCATAGCATTTCAGTGCTTCCTCCTCTGCCTCTTGTCCCTGAGAGCGGCCCTGCAGGTATTTTCAAAGAAGGAGACAGCAGGTTTGATGGTGAGACTCCAAGTGTCACGGTTCTCAGCATGGGTTGACCATTGGCAATTGTTGATGTCACAGGCAACAAAGGATTTTTTCAGGCAGTCTTTGAATCGCTTCTTTGGTGCCCCTCTGTCGTGATAGCCAGTGGAGAGCTCGCTGTACAATAAAATTTTAGGCAGGCCATGATTCTCCATCCTGGAAACATATCCAGCCCAGCGTAGCTGGTACTACAAGAGCATGGATTCAACGCTAATGTTCTTCGCCTTTTCAAGGACTTCAGTATTGTAGACGAAGTCACTCCAGTGTATGTTAAGGATTGTGCGAACGCAGCGCTGGTTGAACTATTCGAGGAGTCGTAGGTAGTGTCGGTAAGTGACCGATGACTCTGAGCCGTATAGAAAAGTGGCGAGGTCATTAGCTCTATATACCCTGATCTTAGTGCCCTTCTTCAGGTGTCTGCTGTACCACACACGTTTGTACAGTCTGCCAAATCCAATGCTCTCTCTTGCCAGTCAGTTGTCGAGCTCCTTGTCGATCCCAGCATCCGATGTGATGGTACATCCAAGTTAGGTAAACCGATGGACTGCTTTCAGATCAGTCGCGCTAATGATGATTATAGTTGGACATAAAATCTTTGTCAACATAATTTGTAAAGACTTGGTAATGTATATATTTATAAATATAGATAAACCTGAAATTAGAAATTTGCGATTTTTTAAAATTGTTTACCAAAGAATCTTTATTTCTAGCCCAAATGTACACATACAGAAAGGAGAAAAGGTGAAAGGAACAATACATGGCGCATAGAGAAAGAACAAATTTAATTTAAGTGTGATTAAATTGTTTCAAGAATTTTGTCGGCATTTCAGTTTAAAGATTGCAACTGTCTACAAAGAGGGGAAAGTCTAAAGTGTCATATCCAAGTCGTTTCCTATTTCATTCTAACAGTTTCAAACATTATCAAGAAATCAAAAATTGTCTATTTCGTGAAAAAAACATCAACAGACAAAGAAGGAAACTCAAGATATATTCATTGTGTGGTAAGAAAATTTACAGAGAGAGAGAGAGAGAGAGAGAGAGAGAGAGAGAGAGAGAGAGAGAGAGCGATGGATAAATTGTCGTCTAAATTGTCGTCTAAATTAAGCAAAAATAAAAACAGTTTTTACTCAAGTTTCTTAGTGTATTATTTCACTCTTCTGCTTTAATTATTAGGTTGGTGCAAAAATAATGACGTAATAATGTCGTGTTTTGACGTATTTTTAACGTAAAAAAACGACATTATTACGTCATTATTTTTGCACCAACCTAATATATGGTAATTTCATTAACAAAATAAAACATTCTCTTAACAAAATTTTATTTAACAAATCACTAATGTTGCAGAGGTATGAATAATTTCGGACCTATATATATATATATATATATATATATATATATATATATATATATATATATATATATATAAACCTAAAGAGCCAGGTAAACCTACCTAGGTTTCACCTAAACGGATCTTTTTTACTTTTGCGTTGTTTGATTTTCATTGGTTAATCACGTTTCAATTTATCTAATATGTATCGGTATCTAAATTAGCGCTGGGTTTATTTTTCTTCTTAATTATATTTTTGATTGTCTTGGACGTGGTCGTATTGGAATCCTGACCAGACATGTAGGATTCTGTAGATCAATACAGTTCCTCTATTAGATCGTTGAATTCAGTGGATTCCGAGCTTGAAAGTTAGTTTCTAATGGACGAGAAGAGGAAGTCTCTATTGCTGTGGTTATATGCTGCAGTGAGGAGGCATACAGTTTCCTATTAGAGAGGTAAGCAATTTCTTGTTGTTATTTGATCACATATATGCTGTTGTTGCATCCCTTACCAGAACAAAAACCATACTCAGTCGTGAGAAGCTGACTTTCATGAAACGATAAGAGACTATTTGATATAATGTTCATTAATACTTTTAACATAATAAATCCATTTACGCTATCCCTGTATGTGTGAGGGTGTTGAGGGCTATATTTCTGTTGCCAAAAAGCCTTAATGTGTGATAAACTTTTGGAGATGCTTTCTGATCAAATACCTCTTTCATAAAATGGAAAAAAACTTGTTATTGAATTCGGGGAGAAAATAATATATATATATATATATATATATACACACACACAGAGTTGTATGGATATATATAGATATATTCAGTTGTATGGATATGTTAGCTCCATCACTGATATTAAGCGCTTTCCAATAAGTGTTGACTTCAATGTTCACTTATATATATATATATATATATATATATATATATATATATATATATATATATATATATATATAATAAGAAATTATACATATATATATATATTTTATATAAATTTATTAATTTATAAGAAAAAAAAAATATATATATATATATAATTTCTGTATATATTATATGTGCGCGGTACTTATTGGAAAGTGTTGACTTCACTGTTCACATATATATATATATATATATATATATATATATATATAAATAAGTGAACATTGAAGTCAACACTTAGAGGCGACAGGCTGTTTCATGCTAGACGCAATCGTGGCCTCATGATTGCGTCTAGGATGAAACAGCCTGTCGCCTCTAAGTGTTGACTTCAATGTTCACTTTTATATTTACACACGCTCTATTTCTGATATTGAGCACTTTATACCATAAATATAGCCCACCTTAAGACTATATATATATATATATATATATATATATATATATATATATATATATATATATATATATATATATATATATATGCGATACAAACGGCGGAAATTATAGGCTATTTTTGTTATTTAGGTTACTTCCGTTAATTTTAACATTATTATGTATACAGGAGACAAATATTTTTTTTATGTATGCGGATCCGGAGTTAACATCAAGAGGAGTTCCCTTATCTATGTATTCGATGCTCATCCTTTGTCAGAATGACGTCATACGTGGGTTTAACAAGACGGAACTGCTTCAGATTTTGACTACTAGTGTGAGAATATTTTTAGATGAAACATTCCCAAGATGAATCTTCTGAAGGCGTGGTTCAGGTGAATGTCTTCTTACGTCACGACATAACACCTCTTGATTTTTTTTTCAGCTATCATCTAAAATCAGTAGTCGACAAAAATCGGCAGTTAAAAATTCACTAAAACAGGCAATAATATCCGGGTACGTAAACGTTAGTACAGATATTTGAAGATTAGTTCAGGGTTCAGATACTTTAACAAGTAAAGACTATTTTAAAAAGTACAGACTATGAAATACAGATATGTTTGAAGTTCAGATACTTTCTGTAGCATAGACCAGGGGTCGGCAACCATTTGCTAACTATATGCTGACTTAGGGTTTTAAAATCATTTAGTGTGCCAACAGCATATGTATTTTTATACAAGTCAAGGTCAATATACCTGTTCTACAATACATTTCATATAGTAATATATAGTATATATACTTTAATATATATTAAAATTGAAATAGCTAAATATTTTCTTTGCGTTGTAGTAGTTATTAGTTCGGACTTCGTGATGTCATTTGCGGCTGTGTGCCATTGGAAATTGCTTGGCGTGCCACGTTTGGCACGCGTGCCGTATGTTACTGACCATTGGTATAGACTATTTTTAAAATTATTGTATATTTTAAGAAGTACAGCCTAAGTAGTACGGATACTTATAAGAACAGGTCAAAGTTCAAATACTTTAAGGAGTACTGATATTTTTAAGAAATATTTAAACTTTGTGTATTCGAAGGCCAAAAAATAAATGTGGCGCGCGTGTTTTGAGACACTATAGCTGTTTAATATTCAAAATAAGTACCTTCATTAGTTCACTTAGTTTAACACAATGAGTACCAAATGATGATCGAAGTCACTTAATTAACGAACTGATTTCCGACATGAGCTTGCTCGCCATCGCGCCTAACTGCAACTGAAAATGTTCTGATTAAACACGATAACAATTACCAGTTGCAAGTCTTATCTGCGATGCATCTTGGGATTATCTGTATTTCAAAAAGTGAATGGCTAATTTTTTTTTTAATTATTTCACTCCAAGCAAGGCAATAAAGCCACTGAGACGGTTACTGGGTATGAGGGAATATGAGAAGAAAACAGTATTAAAGAGAAAGAACAATAAAAGAACAGGAATTAAGAAGAAAGAAAATAACGACTGACACTGCATTTAAATTTTTGAAGATCAAAGTTAGGCAATAAACCGGAAGAGAGTTCCACTGGCGAGAAATGCGAGAGAATAAATTGTTAACATAGAACTTGCGGTTAAAACTTGCCATTTCAACAGTAAGATGATGAGACCTTGCCACCAACCTAGTAGTACTTTTAAATTAATAAAGTCGAGGTACGAAAGAAAAAAGCTCATCAGAACAATTACAATGAAAGTATTTATAGAAAAGGCACAGGGAAGCTACGTTACGGCGGTGGGGAGAGTGACTGAAGCCGAGATGCCAGGTCAGGACCAATAACATTGCACATACTTCTTTGTATTTTGTCAGAAATCTCTAAATACATAGTAGCTGAACCGCAGATAATCGCAAACCGTTGCCATAATATCTTAAATGATATACGTGCATTAAGACTTTAATTTCAATACAAATTCTAAAAAACACAATCAAGATTATAGAATAAAACGGTAAAGCTGTGTAAAGTTCTCTTAGAATAAATTCGGTTAAGTTAAGGTTAAGATTAATGGTAATTATAAAGTCCTAAAGTACCTTTAACGTTAATATTAATTTATTAATAACTGATCAAAATAATAATAATAATAATAATTATTATTATTATTATTATTATTATTATTATTATTATTATTATTATTTCTGTTGTATACTCATTTCCTTCTGGGTCCCAAGCTGAGTTCTAAGGTCAGAATTGGTATCATGGCATTTTCCACTGAGCATTTAATAATAATAAAAAACTATGGTTACCCACATTTCACATAGATAAAGCCCTTCGTAAGGTGTGAGTTGTATTTGTGAGTACAATTTTTTGTATTTCTTTAAGGCTTGGGCTACGAGGGATTCCTTCAATGAGTCTATCGGAACTTTTTCCAATTAAACCGAGGGTTCCAACTACAACTGGAATTATTGATAATCCTCCTGTGCCACATTTTTGAGATTTCGATTTCAAAGTCCTTGTGTATTTTAATATCTTTTTTTAAGATCTTCAAAGATACATTACAGTCTGCGAGGACTGCCGTGTCAATAAGAAAGCACATTCTGTTTTTGTGGCCTCTGATCACTATGTTTGAGGGATTAGTATGGATTGTTCTGTCTGCGTGTACTATAAAGTCCCATAAATTTTTTACAGTTCCGATGTCAGTAACCTGGTCTAGGTGATGTTCATACAATTTCTTACACTTTCCTTTCCGTAAGTGTTGCAGGTTTTCTAATGCAGATGTTGGCCCACTCTGTCATGCCGCGTTTTATATTCAGTGGGCGCCAATACTGTGCAACCAGATACAAGATGGTCAATTGTTTCTGGATATTTATCACAAAACCTGCATTTTGTCCTAACAGAATTTTTCATTGTGTACTTCCTTGAATGTTTCTAGTTAGCAAGCATAATTCCTGTACAGCAAAAATAAAACCCTACGTTTCATCTTTTAACCCTCCACTATGTAGTCGCTGACGGGTACGGGGTACGTCTACATCAGCTTGTTTGGTACGGGCAGAATATTGACAATGAAAAGGCTTATGTTGCCGTCGATTATGTATCTGATCGATTGCATTTGCTTTGCTTTTTAAGCTCTTTGCCGCTTCAGTAGGTGTATTATGTTTTACTTGCATTTCTTCAGCCACTTGAAATTCTATTTTGAATTTGTTGATTTCTTTTATTGCTGAATTATTGTTATTATTATTATTATTATTATTATTATTATTATTATTATTATTATTATTATTATTCTAGCGTTATAATCGTTGACAGAAAAAA